>VXAV01010096.1:436815-467755 GCA_013399715.1 Alectura lathami | reverse complement strand
AACAGTTTCATTGCAACTCTAAAATTCTATAGGTATCTTCATAGATGCAGTTGACCATGTTCTGCATTGTGAAATGGAGTGTAACAGTCTCCTGGGGTTTGCTATACAGAAAGTAATATTAGAAAACATAGGAAATAGCTTGTGCATATTGCCTGTATCCCACTTGGTGCTTTCCTCACATCCAACATAAACATACCACCAGCCTCTATATGCATGTCCAAATGTCTTCCGCCCATCATGCCCAAGTCATTTATTTCTATCGAGCCCCACCATTCTTGTGTCAGTATGCTTCATTCATTGTCTGCTAAAATCTTTGGACTTGCAGGTTAAATCTACGTGAGCTTGGACCTCTAGCATCTCACATGCGTTGGTTTATCTGGCTGATGGCTGCTGGAGGAACCATTTATGTATTTCTCTACCATGAAAAGTAAGAATTATTATTTGCATTTAACTTCAAACTGAGGCTTTTTTTTTTTTTGCTGACTGTTCTGTATCTGACCTTTCACACCGTTCAGATGGTGGAAACAAGTAATGAGAATGATACAAAATTGTATCTTTTAGAATCAAAGAATGGTTTGGGTTGGAAGGGACCTTAAAGATCATCTCGTTCCAACCCCCCTGCCATGGGCAAGGACACCTCCCACTACACCAGGTTGCTCAGAGCCCCATTCAGCCTGGCCTTGAACACTGCTGGGAAGGGGCATTCACAACTTCTCTGGGCAAAAAGTATCTTGTCCAAAGGGAATTGTATTCACTCTGTCACAAATATTTTATTGTCTTCTCTTCAAGTGTGGGAGGGAAGTATCCAAATTTAAAACCTAACTTTGGAAAAAAAACTTCAAATGATGTTTTTCCATGCCCTTAGTTGATGTAGCAATATGTATAGATTGTACTGCAACATAATGCTGTGCGTGTAGTAGTAGCAGAGTTTCTAGTTGGAAATGTTTCCCTGAGTTTCAGCTCTGAAGTTCGAGAGCCTGGTTCCAGAGCCGGATTTCATTATTTTCAGTGGGCAAGACCAATTGTTCCTTGTTCTGGTGATGAGCTGCTGATCTTCTCCTCAAATAAGAGAATAGAAATTGTCTGAATACTTTATTCTCACTAGTATTTAATGCAATTAATGCATCCAGGCAGTATTTAGTGAAGAAGGTATTGCCTGCAACTGTAGCATGCAGAGATGCATTTTAGCTTTAGTCTTGTAATAAAACATAACTGTCAGTGCAGAAGGCTTTTTGAAGAGTTTAATGGACTCATGTTAATATCTAAAATATTTTCTTTACTGTTGAGAGAAGTGTTCATATTTTTGTACAACACCTTAAATGACTCACTTCTGTTCCATTTCAGGTATAAGATTGTTGAACTCTTCTTCTATTTAGCGATGGGATTTTCCCCTGCTCTCGTAGTGACATCCATGGTAAGGAATGTGACTGTTGACATTACAAATACTCAAACCTTCCTTTTATGACTAGTTTAAGTTCTGGTACAGCTCTGTTTCTTCTGAAAAGATCTTAGCTTTAGTCCACCATAATTATAAATCTTCTCTGCAGAAGAACCAAATATAGCCAGCTATATTCTGGATTTATAGTTTACATCCAGTGAAATGCTACTTTTTGTTGAATCTGAGCCACAGAGTCTACATAAAAAGAGCTTGGGTGCCACTGAGTTCCCCACTTGGTATTTTCTGTGTGAAATGCTCTTTCCCTGCTTCACAGCCCACCCCTAATACGTTCTTGTTAATTGTCAGAGCAACACCGATGGACTTGAAGAGGTCGCCTGGGGAGGCTTGATATATTGTCTTGGGGTGGTGTTCTTCAAGAGCGATGGAGTCATTCCTTTTGCCCATGCCATCTGGCACGTGTTTGTGGCCACAGCAGCTGCTGTTCATTACTATGCCATTTGGAAGTACCTTTACAGAAGTCCTGCAGACATCATTCGTCACTTATGATATATAAATATATGTCAGGGTGGGGGCAGCCTGCACTCGGCCTCTGTAACAGTATTATTTGACTTAAGGAATTTGGGGAAATTGGAAAATTGCACAGAAAAACTGCACTGACTTTGGTTCTCTGAACACAATTACTGTGAACTGATGTGTGTGTCCTGGAATTGCCCTTCATATGGCAAGTGCTGTAAATAACAAAGATACTGTACTGCAGTACTAAGAGTCCATTCCATGTTAGTAGAACTGGCTACCTGATGTTTACAAATAAATTTTGTATTCTAGTTCAACTTTACAATTTTTAACTATGTGAATTTTTCTAAATTAGTGATTCAAATGAAGTCAGTGCAATAGTGAAAGTATAACTCTTGATTTGAAATTGGTTTGTCACCTTTCCACTTGTCATTAATCATAAATCACAGGTGAATAATCTACTTTTACCACCCATCATCTTGATATAACGTGACTTTTATAAGAACTTGTTTTTGTAAACTTTAGAAGTACATTTACTGAACTGAAAACACACAACTGTCATCTATGCAGTTACTCATGTTGCAAAATCTTGCAAGAAATGATTACATTCCACAAACTGTACTGACAAGCAAACATTGTACCTCTTCCAAGGGTTGTAATATCAAGGGTGTAATTATAACCACTTTTACAAACTAAAATATAAATGCTCTTCTGCTGAGTTTTAACATGATATTACTATGCTTATCTATAGTACCACTGAACACCTTAATTTGGCTTTATCTGTGATGGATGCAGAGTGCTAAAGAATTAGTTAAGGCAAGGTGCTTCTTAAGATTCCCAGTTTGGCTCTGTGCTGCACGGTCTGGGTGAGAGCTGACTTTTCAGACCTTGGCAGTATTAAGGAAGTTGGCCAGCTAATATTCCTCTATCCCAAACATCAGTAATTTCTCCAGAATATCTACAAATACATTGGTGCTGTAATATTAAGGCTTCAGTTCTTCTAAGGGGTGGCCAGCAGCTTGTGGAGGTGATTCTCTCCCTCTACTCTACTCCTGAGAGACCTCNGCTTCAGTTCTTCTAAGGGGTGGCCAACAGAACCAGCTCCCACCAGCTTTCTTTGGGGCCCTTTAACTGATGTTCTGTTGGGAAATCCTGGCCAGAGCAGCAGATAGAGAGCAATTGCTGACCTCCTCGGGTTTGTGGCTATTGGTTCTTCAGAAGCACAGCATTTTAGGGAGGAAGGGTGGAAGAACTTGATACAGTGTCACTTGTCATTCTGGGGCTTAGCACAGAGTAAACTGGTCTTAAATTGTATTGCTGTCTTTCTGTACAGGAAAACAAAATGTGGTAGCAAGTTGTGACTGTAGAACGTGCATTAAATGACCAGATGTAGAAGAGTCATTGTAATCCTGTTTCTCTGATCATTGTAGTCTGTCCCACTGCATAATGAATGTCTTATATTAAGATTGACTTTATCCTTTTTCTAATTTACTCAGTTTTTCATGTCAGTATTTAAAAACAAAAACAAAACGTGTTGCCTTTTTCAGATTTTGTTCTGAATATTGCCTATCTTCAAATAATGAGTACCAAGATAGGGGTCTTCTTCAAGGTACCATGTAATACTGCACCTAGATTTGCCAGTGGGTTGCATACTTTAGATTATATACATTTGTAAACAGAATTTACAAGAGGGACAAACTTTAGATTCAAGGCATTGAAGAAGAGTTGCTGTACAATGTTAGCAGGTGGCTGGAGAAAAAGCACCACTACAGCAGACTGACTAACTGCCCCAGAGGAGTACAAACAGAACGGTTGGGCAGGTGATTACTAGTGCAACAGTGTCACACATTTGGATGCCTCAGTTTTTTAACATTGTCTATTTTAGTATTTTCCACTTTTTTGTGATTTCATATATTTTTGTTTAAATGCAGTACTGTTAAAACCACTAAACATATGTAAAGGTTTCCTGTAGTCAGAAGTGAAACTATTGCTTGAATATGTTCGTTTTAAGTTAATTTTTCATGGCATTGCTTTTTGGAGTGTTTGAAATGGTTTTTAAAAAAATTTCAATTCGCCAAAAATATTTTGAATTACTGTATTCTAGTCAGTATGATATTGAATGTACTAGACTAACAATAAACATTTTGTGCAATTTGGAGACCCTTGTGTTCTTCTGTTTCTTTCATTTCCTCCAACACTTATGCAGAGAAGTAAGGGGCAAACACTGTTGCCTCTCTTACACAGGAGATCTGGATTTGACTGCCATGACCAGCATGCTTGCTCAGTCAGCTCTTAAAGCTAAAAATAGTAGGAAGGATTACAATCCAAGTGCTTTCATTTGTGGCGTGGGTGCAGGAAAAGATCTTATTTTTGTGTGCATTTTGGTCAATGCTGGGACCTTGTTACTTCAACTTCTGCTGTTCTAGATTAACTTTCTCATTTATACTGTTTTTTCAAGTATAAAGCACTAAAGTACACAATTTCCCCTTTACCCTTATACAGGTTATCACTGTAAATTATAGACAAGCTGAACTAAAAATGCAGCGCTGTCTGCAAAACAAGCATTACATCAATTAGCCCTTTGTGTTCTGCTCCCCATGAGCTCTCCAGGCTGATTCCTCCCAGGAGTAACAATGGTGCTTTCTCTAACCATGCTTTCAGCAGCAACAGATGTGGCTTCTGGAAACAAATGTCTTCTAAAGCACTTGCTCCTGTAGTTCCTATGCCTCTAGGTTTTAGAATTTGCAACAAGTACACTGAGTCTAAACAAAGCAGTGATAACAAGCTGCTTGGTTTTGTGGAGGGGTCTTTCTGGAGATGCCCAGCCCAGAAAGCAGCAGGTACTTTGATACTGGGGAGTGCTGCTGCTTCTGGTGGATGGCACCTGCAGCCTCTAACATGGGAAGGCAAACAGCCTAGCACAGATCTGCAGCCTGCTTCCAGCGATTGCTGTTCCATGTGCTTGCAGTAGCTGTCCCTCTTGAGTCTCAGTTAAGCCTAAAGCTTCACAGGGTATGCAGTCTGCTGCTGTTACTTCTAGATGATCTGAGACAGTGAATTCAGCTTGAGTTAGCCAGAGGGATTCATTAAAGGATTTACACTGGAGTGCACTGTTTTTTTTTTTGTATCATATTCAACCGCCACATACAATGCACAAAGTACTATTTCCGTGTGTCAACAAAAGCAGCCATAAAAGCAGGCTTCTTTTTCAGTTGTCTTCCCTACATCCCTCTTAATTACTTCTGATTATTTTAATAAATTTGATGGCTGTCTCCAGGTTTTCTTCTAATTAATTGCTACTGGTATTTTTTGCCTAGTTTGAAACGTGAGGGCTGTGTCTGGCCGGCAACGCTCCTGTGTGACGTATCCCAGCAGCTCCGGTGCACCGGACGAACAATGCACTTCCTGGACTCAGGGTTATCACTGTGGTAGGCATAAATTGCATTTGTGGTTTCCTAGATGGTTTCCGTAGCTAGTAGCTGAACTCCTGCATGCTGATATTTGAACTGTATAAATTACACAGGTGTAGTAGCATTTTTAGTGCTGCTCCTTAACGAAATGTGTGTGCTGGGCTGGGGGAGTGGAATGAGCAAATTAGACAAGATACCTCTTCATAGGGGTTTTTCTTGAGCCTTTTGCTTAAATTCCTCACACTAAGGACCCTGCATCTTTGGAAAAGTCTGTCACCTACACAATTCTTTCTTTAGCTCTGGTGTATTTAGCCACATGATTTCTCTGGAGGCTATGACTGTCATGTTCACATCATGTGCTTGACTGAGTCTTTTCTCCATACTCTGCTATTTTTAAAAGAAAGCAGGATGTTAGTCTGCCTGTTAATTGCTTTCACTGTCAATAGGTGTTGTAAGATTAAATCTAAAAATAATTAACAGAAGACTGACCAGGCTTGTCTACTCTATCCCTTTCCTGTGAAGTTAAGCAGGCTGGTTTCCTTGTGGCATGGACAGTTGTTCTTCAATAGCTAGGGGCTATTCTTTTATTATTTACAAAATGTTTGCTTTCCGTTTTCATCATTTGTCTGACTAAATTCACTGTCATAGTGCCTGAAATGTTCACTACCGGTTATTTGGAAGCATTTGGATGCTTTTAATTAGCTAGGACAGGTGCTGCCCACCTGTGGTGTAGCAGCAGCACCATGCCCAGGGCCAAACACCCCCGAGTTGTTCAGTGTCAGGAGTTGGACGTGCTGCGTAGCCTACATCAAAAGTTCAGCACAACGAAGTTCAAGCTGAAGCCCCTTAGACCGTTTGTACCATGTACAGTCTGAACCAAGGCAGCATTTTGGTCTTACAGGGCCAACCTCTGGTGAAGGCAGTGGTTTCTTTAAAAGAAAGTGAGCTGTTTTGTTGCTGAGCTGGGTGTCTGATGGCTTGTGTCACACCAGGCGTCCCCCTTCTGTTTGTGGTGAGCCAGACTGCATGCGCGAAGGGTGGCAATATTGCCCCCTTTGCAGGGCACTAGTTACTAAGGATAAGCTGTGGAACCAAAATCCTCTTGCAAAAGGCTTGCAGTGAAGCCAACGCCAGTTTTGTAACAGAAGTTACATCACAGACTCTAATGAGGCTGGGTGCTCTCAGAAGGATAGAGGCAGATGTCTTTGTTGCTTAGCAGCATGAGCCATGTCGGCAGTGGATTTGTGCTCCCAAATCCTTTAGGTACCTTTCAAAAAGATCCCTTAAATTTTCACATACGTCAAAAGCCATTAGCAGGGGCCTACCCGATTAGTGGCTTTTGGTCCAGCAGAACTCTCCCTGCTCTTGTGTTGAGTTCCAGGAGCGACTCTGAGGTCTGGTGTGCAGAGAATCCGTGGTACGTTTGGCTTCAACCAGCAATGATGTAGTAGCATGATACACACTAAAGGGCTAAATGTCATTGCTCTGGGAGCTCAACCATCTTCTCAAATTAAAAAATATACTCTTAGGAAGGAAAGGATGAGTTTAGTAAGGGAATAAAGATTTTTTTTTTTTTTTTTAAATGCACTCCTTCATCTATGAACATGTTTGACTGAATGAAAATGCCCTTTGTCTTGAAGCTGATGGTGGTGCTGAGCAGCCTAATCAGCCTTCTGCTAAATCACTGAAAATAAAGCTTGAAGGGACTCGCAGATATTTTTATCCCATCCTCTGCCTGCAGGCAGGAGGAACTCTGCCTGTCATTTCTGATGGGCTTGTCCAACCTGTTCTAAACGGCCTCTAACAATGGGGATTTCACAATCCTCCCAGGCAGTTTATTTCAGTGTTTCACCCTCTGCCCTCCTGAACTTTTTTTTTCCTGCTACCTAAGCTGCATTAATTTTCTTTGCTGTAATTTAAGCCAGTTACTCCCCATCCTGTCTGCAGTGTGCTCAAAGAAGGGCCCTTACAGTGAGCTTTCACATGTCTGCAGATGGTCCCTTCTTCCCGTCCTTTATTACCCTTTAGATTAAAAAAACCTCAGTTCTTTCCATGTGTTTTCACAGTTTCTATCCCTTGCATGATGTCTCCAGCAGTCCTCCTCCTCCTCCTGCTCTTCCTGAGGTCTCCCCAGCTGTGGGTGCAAGGGCAGGGCAGTGCTGGCCAAGCTCGACCCAGTGCAGCCACTCTGCAGCGTGCTGCTGCATGCAGGGAACCATGTGCCTTTCGCCTTCCTTGAGCCCACGTGGGTTCAGGTGTCCCCAAAGCACTGAAGGAAGCCAAAGTGGTCCTGAGAGATCTCGAGATTTTGGCTTTGTAGAACCAAAGGGCTGTGGTGGGAGGAGGTGATGGTGTTTTGGATCCCTTCTGCGCCAGCTGTAGCACAGAGTATGAGGCTCTCACCCACTGCGGGGGACTGCAGGAGATGAGAAAGGCTTGAACACATCGACCAGTGGGCAACCTTCGCCATCAGCCATCAGCACGCGGCCCCACAGGGCTGCCTGTCACTGCAGGTGTTTCATGTTCTGTGTCACTTCACCTGTCCGGCATTCAGGACCTTTGCAACAATTTCAGTACCCAGTGAACTGGGTGATGACAAAAATGAGCTAGTGGAGAAAGAATAAAGCGCACCCTCTACACACACACAGCTTGGGCTGCAGCGCTGGGAGGTCCCGACCTTCTCCCTTGCCTTCTAACCAAGCTGCGCAGCTCTCTCTCACCCATGGAGCAAAGCTCTTCAATCCTAGCAGCTCCCTTTGAAAAATAATTAAAGATCCCTTACTATAGGCTGCAGCAGGGGCTTGTCTAATGGCTCAGGCTGGTTTTCTAAAGGAAGTATTTGTCATTCTTGGTTTTCCCTCACAGGCAAAGCTTCTGGGGATATCTGAGTGCCTGACAGGGCAGCAAGACAGGGATCCCCATCAGCACTGGGGGTCTGTGCTTATCCCACCCACCATTTGTGTGGTTTGGAAGCTGTTCAGATAAGCTATTTCTTGTGCTTTTTTGTTTGCTTCATATTACACTGATTTTCCTTTTCCTTTGGCCTTGGGCTCTTGATTTCATGTCCCAAGCTGTGCTGAAGCATCAGGATTTGAGGTTTGACCCAGCTGTGAATGGGAGGTTCCTGCCTAAGGATCACCCCTACGCCCCACCTTTCCTAAATGGGCGATTTAATTCACTGCATTATGGCACTAACATGCATGTACAACTCTTGCACTGCATCTTACACACAGCCCTTGTGTGTGCACATGTACTTACATGATTACACACTCTAATATGAGCATAGAGACACATAAAATATATGTGTGCCGCAAGAACTTAGAAACTGAGTGAAACCAGCATCCACCACCCCAAGGCATGCTGCCAGGCCTGCTCTGGGGTGTGTGCAGGGATCCCTCATGCACCAGCTGATGCCACAGCCCTGACCTCGGGTGCCAGCCTCAGGCAGTGGCCATCCCACCCACAGCCATCTGCTCACTGCTGCTTTTGTTTCTGTGCTTTGGATGAAGTCTGGCTCCCTGGATCAGATGGAGGCTGGGAGCACTGCTCCTGCGCTTCAAGAGGGCCCTGGTGTTGTCAGCATGAACGCAGGACAAAGCTGTGGTGCCAATGGGGAGAGGCTGCATTTGTCCCCAGTTTTGGCCTTTGGCCCTGCAGCACTTGCCAGGGTCCCTTGTCCGGCTGCAGCATCACAGAGGGAGAAACACATCAGTTCAGTGGTGATTGATAGCCATAAACTAAGGAGAGAAAAAGAGCAGAGTGGTTTGGAGCTGAGCCCAGCACTCAGGAGCTGAGCACAGCTCATGTGTGACCATGTTGGAGTCACTGGGACGGGGCACTGCGGGGCAGGGACCAGCATCCCAGGGCAGGCACACGTCGGTGTGAGCCCCACATGGCAGCGACTGGGCCTTCGTGCCAGCACAGCAGCAGGGCTGCAGAGGGTTTCTCAGCAGATGTCAATGAAATGCAGTGCCACATTCGCGCCCACAAGACCTCTCATTTCTTCCTCCCATTTCTTTCATGCATGCTCACATTTGCAGTGTGATTATAGGCAGAAGTGAAATGTAAATATGCACAATATGCAGCAGAAACAAAACCCTGGGGTCATATTCAATCATGTCAGTGAGTCCTATTTCTGTCTTTAAAGTAAAGTACCACTTTAAGGTTTTTTTTTTTTTTTTTTTCTTTTTCTTTTTAATTATCTTCACTTGCTGTGGAAACCGCAGCTGCCAGGCATGCAGCTACTTGTTTACTTCCCCCTTGAGTAATTCTTTTTAAGCAGCTGGACAAACTTGAGGGTTAAAAAAAAGTCTCAAAGCTTTTAAATTCCTACAGGTTTCATGAAAACCGAGGCTTGAATTAAATGAAAAAGAAAAAAAAAAAAATCCACAACAAAACTGAGAAGACCCTGGGACACCTCGTCGTGGAAGGGCTGTACGGAGCCTTACAGCACCGCCGACCAGCGACGGCCCGCCCGCAGCTGCTGCGGATCCAAGACTCGTTCTCCGCACCGGGTAAAGCTGCACTTACCTGGGCTTCGCAGCTGAGCTCCGGCCGAAGGCAGGCCCGCGGAGCCTCGGCTGGAGCTGGCGCTGGCGCTGGCGCTCACTGACAGGAGCCGGGGGTCCCCGTGGGGAAGCGCAGGCCCCACTGCTCGGGGCTGAGACTTGCAGCGCTGTAGCTTCTTCCCTGAGTGACTGGCTGCACGGGGGCTCCTTCTGGAGGTCGTAGTTATAATCACGGTGTACAATTTCGTATCTTTTGTGGGGCTTTTCTGCCCCTGAAACCGGGGCGGCTGAGGCCGAACGTGGCGGGGCCTCTGGGGGCCTCCAGAGGGCAGCAGGCACCGCGGAGCGAAGCCTCGGTCGGAGGCGGGGAGCTGCGGGCCTGCCCGCGGCCGCGTCCTGCGCAGCCCAGCGGGCCGAGGAGGAGGAGGGGGGGTGGGGGATGGCTTCAGCCCAAGCGGGAGCCGTGGTGGCACCCCGAGCCTCACGGACTGAAATGCCGAGCGAACACGAAGCGGTGGTTCGGAGGAGAGCCGGGCCGCGGGGTGCAGCTCCACGCAGGCCCGAGACGCGGCCTCAGCGCCCGCCTGGGCCTGGGTTCAGCCGCGGTGACTGGAGGCCGCGCGGAGGCACGGGGCTGTGCTGGCTGACACGGGGTGTGTGCGGTGACCCTGGGGGCCAGAGACGTTTCTGGGCGCTGCTGCCCACAGCAGCAGTGCCCTGTTTTCAGCCTGCCGCGGGAGGTGGCCGCAGGGGGGGGCAGGCCCGGGTCTGGTGGCACTGGGCATGGCAGGCTGCAGGGACACGGGCAGGGATCGGGGTCTCGCTGTGTAAACAGATGTGGGTCTGTAGACATTTTTCTACTTATATGCATAATTTTATACAGTATACAATGTATGTACGTACACATATATACATGTATTCATATGCACGTGTGT
The DNA here is from genome assembly GCA_013399715.1 of Alectura lathami. Classification (NCBI taxonomy): domain Eukaryota; kingdom Metazoa; phylum Chordata; class Aves; order Galliformes; family Megapodiidae; genus Alectura; species Alectura lathami. The sequence continues at coordinate 456,990 of VXAV01010096.1, read as the reverse complement.
GTATACATATGTATGTATATAATTAAACATACTGGAAAATGTGTATACACGTTGCCTGGAGAGGTTTTGGCAGCTCCCTCCCTGGCAGTGTTCAAGGCCAGGCTGGGTGGGGCTCTGAGCAACCTGGTGTAGGGGTAGGTGTCCCTGCCCATGGCAGGGGAGTTGGAACAAGATGGTCTTTAAGGTCCCTTCCAACCCAAACCCTTCTGTGATCTTACTCATATACAATATAAAACTTGTTTATTCAGTAAGTCCTGCCCCCCCCAGCCAAGGGACGCACGCTCGCGGTGGGACATGGCGTGGGCTGGAGGCTGCAGGCGCTCGCAGTCCAGCATATGGGGGAAACAGATACCTGTCAAGCCCTGAGCCCTGACAAGACTAAAGCAAGCACACAGGTGAGAGAAGAAAAATTTAAAAGTTTATTAAACATTAAGAATAACAGACAAAAAAAAAAAAAAAAGATTTGGGCTGAACAGCATACAGGATGTAAATCCATTTCATGTCATACAGTTAATTTGATCTTATTAAACTTGTATTTAAACAGATGCTGTCTTGTGGTGTTGCCAGAAATACAATGGTTGATCACTTGTAAGTTTGAATATATTTATCTTCTTCACATAAAAAAACCTCAACAAAATAAAAATAAACTGCACATCTCTATTGTAAATCACATGCAAAAATAGTTTTAAAGCAATAATTGGGGTTATTACAAACCCACAGAGGCAAGAGACTCTGATGTTCTAGGGGTCCTTCAGCACTGCTCAACGCACCCAACTCACAGCTTGCAGCTGCAGCACACTTGTGTCCTTAGCACAGGTATAGCGGAGCTGAGCCCAGCAGGAAGCCTACCTCAGGCACTCCCTTGCATTCTGAATTTCTTGCTTTTGTGGATTCAAGTCAGAACATTACTTCTGTGGTGCTAGGTTTAGTGACGTTTTAGCACCATTCAGAAAGATAAAATATAACTCTCCCCTACCCTCTGCCACACGCTTTCCCACGCAGATTCCCAAGGTCCTACTATTCACAAATACATCTCAAATTTTATTTAGTTTTAGAGGACATTCCTTCTCAAAAAGAAAGAATTTGCTTCTAAGATTCAGAGAAAAAAAAAAATTACGATAAGCATTTTACCAATGCTTATGTTTTAATAGAGCTCAGTGAATAATTTAGTAATTATTCTGCAAATACATACATTTCTATTGTTTTTATCAAATTAGAATTTCTTATGCCTGCAAGCTCCTTCAAAGCTATCAGAGGTGTGAAGATCCCAGCTCAGATCAGCACAGGACCTGAAAATGAGCTAAACTTTCTGGTTTTCTTTTGATACTGTCTTTTTGGGGAGACAGCCTGGTTGGAGAATCACGTCTTCTCCAAATTTGGGCCCACATGTATTTTCCTTTACAAACAAGCCTGGGCACCCAGCTCCTATGGCAGGAGGTTGCTGCCCAGGTCCCTCAGGCTCCTGTGAAAGCCCCCAGAAGGGGTGGCTGGTGCTGCCCCACGGTGCTGGCAGGGACCCATCAGACGTCCCCAGGCTCCAAGCGGCAGAAGGTCGCTGCTGGAACCTCTCTGCTCCTCTGTGGCTTCTACTTAATAAATCTGTGCCATCCAGCCTGCAAACTACCATCTCCCACCCTGTTCCCTGCCCTAAAGGAACTAAATAATTGCGGTGTTTGTTTTTTTTTTCCCCCCCCTAGCTGTCTTTTATATTTTAAAGAACACTTTGTGGGCACAACGCGGTGTACCAATGGCTCTAGCTAGTTACATACCAGCTGATTCCATACACACCATTTCTGCTTTTCAGGCTGGAATTTGCTGTGTTGCTGCTAAATCCACAGCAGTGGCTGGCAGAGCCTTGCTACTGCCACCTACCTCCAAGGGGAAACACAAGACGTTGACTTAATAGTGGACACAGCAGATACGCTGACTTGCACTAAACACTGGCAGTCCCTTTCTTTACCCATGCATCTAGTGCCTTATGCTGATCTCTAGAAAATAACTGACTACACTCTGCTGCAGCACACAGAAATTCAGCTCACTGAATAAATGGTCCGCAGGCAAATACTGCACATTAAGGGACAAGCTGAGCATGGCTGAGGAAAAATACAGGAAAAATGCCATTGATGCAAGGATATTTTTAATGCTGAACAAAATGTTGGGTCCTTTGTGGCCATCTCCTGAAGCATGAACAATTATTTAATGGAATGAACAACCTTTTTATTTGAAAATAATGTCAAAACACTTAGAAAACTGTAAGCCAGACATGTAGCACCATATTCTCCTCACATGCTAGTAACTGTATGCAGTACGTACAAGTGTATACATGAACAGAGCTACTTACTAAAAAAAAAAAATAAATCTGGAAACAGATTCTAGCAGCAGCAGCAGGAGATTAGAAATGATTTTTTTTTTGTAGTATATGCTATTTTTCTGCCTTTGAAAATTTTTGTATTGTCCAATTGATTGACTAAAATCCATATTGTGCTTTGTCCCTATTAAACAGATTCTTTGTATGTTTCTGATAGGAAATAATAAAGTCTCTCTTTTTCATTAACATGGAACATCCTGGAAAGCCATATTACTTCCATAAACATTTAATTTAAAGCATAGAAGATGCCAGTGTGCCAGTAGTAGGCTTAAAGTAGGCTTAAAATATTAAAGATTTTTTAAAAAAAACAAACCCAAAACCAACCAACAACCCCCCTAAGCATTTCCTCTCTGTACAATAATGGAGAATATATATCTTTGCTATATATTTTAAACATGGAATAGCCTTTTCTCTTTGTTATATATAATATATGTCTTTCAAAATACATTGTCAGTTTTTGTACTTGAAAAATACTGTACAAAACAAACATACTATAATTATTCTGTATAAACTTTATACATTTTATAACATCTATTCTTTTGGTCTATAGTAAACACTTAGATTGATTGGATTAACCACAGTATATGACAACACCATCCTCCTCTGAAATACACCAGTGTCTCTTACATTCATTTCTCAGAAGTCCACTTTATGTTAGAACATCAGTGTTCAAAAGCAAATAGAGAGTTTAAAACAATAAAGTTCAGAACCATCAGTTCATGTCACACTCAAAGCAACAATCACTAGGAAAAATGGGCTTTGCAAACCAGTGACTTCTTCTAACTGAATTAAAGTGATTTTTAAAACAGCAAGATATAATCCACAGAAAATATATTACACAACATGGGAAAAAACAACTGAATTTAGGTTATTTAATTTTTAATCACAAAATGGAACTTGAAGAAAAGCATAACTAACTGAAAACAGAAAAAGCCCCTCTGATTTCAACGCCGGATCTGATTTGATACTATTAATTTTGTTGTTTCAACTAATTTTCCTGCTTCTTATACATGCGCTCCCTATAGCAGGGATACAGTTAGCATGCTCACATTAATGTGTCTTTTTAATTTTTTTTTGTTAAAGACATTAAAACTCCTGTTGGGTAGGGAAACCATCCTACGTCCACTAGGAACATCCGGGCAGCATGCGCTAGCGTACAATAGGATTATTGCTTCAGGTACAGACAGTGCAAAATACACACTCTGTGGTCTATCAACAGTACTCCTATCTACCTGGGGTCCGTGGAAATAAAAGGAACCTTAACAGCTAGAGATGAGCCATTATGGGATCTATAATGAGCATAGCTAATTCAGTCTAACAGCACTTTAAATCTGAAGACAATTATCACCAAAACTTAAAATACAACAAAAGCAATCTATAAATTAATATTTCTGCAGTGTAGTACTAAATTATTATTTGTGCACTTTATTAGCATGTTAACTTTTCTGATTAGACATACTTGAACAACAGCTTGTTACTCTCGAAAAACTGAGATCTACTTTTTTTCTTTTTTCTTTTTTTTTTTCCTTTTTTTTTTTTTTATAATTTATACTGGGATCTTTCCAAGTAAATCAGGAGGATGGAACTGGTTACAATAACATAAAAACCCTAATCTGAAGCAGCACTGAAAAAATATAATAAAAAGCTTACTATGGCGGTTCTCAACAGTCCAGGTAAAAATGTGGCACCCTTTGAAGAGGGCTTCATAAAAATGGGAAGTGCCGAGATGCGTGCGCACGCACACACACACACACGCACATGCACACGCACACAAGCACACACGTACACAGATGTGTGAACACACGTGCACACATACGCAGGTACACGCATACGCAAACGAAAAAAATAACGTAAGTCAGTTTTGTTTCTGCTTCTGGTAAAGTGCTGAAGACAGAAAGGTTGGTTTGGGCATGGTGCTATCAAACAGGATACACATTGTCCATCTATTCAAATGCCAACCCGCAACCGAAACAAAAAAAAAGAAAAAAGAAAAAACCCCGCTCCCCTCCCTTGCATTTACAGGGGGCCATGCCGAGCCTCATACTTCGCAAGGACGTTCTTGCACTTGCCCAGCTCTTTCCGCAGGTCGGCCACCTCCTGCCGGAGCGCCGAGTTCTCCTTCTCCAGGAAGGAGGCGCGGATGGCGATCTGGTTCTCCTTCAGCCGGCGGGCGTCCCGCGACCGCTTGGCAGCCATGTTGTTCTTTCTGCGCCTTGCCCAGTATTTGTCATCCTGCTCATTAAACACAGGGAGAAACAAACAAGATATTAGATTTCACTAAGGGAGCAGCCAGCAGGATGTGCTCCGGGTGCAGCCCCCGGGGCCGGGGATGGCCTAACCCCACGGATTTGCGGTGATTTTGCTTATTCTTTTTGCACGGCCCAACGAGTCCTGACAAGGCCAGGCACTGTGGGGAGAGAAGTTACAGATTTACAGGGCATAACTCACCCAGTGAGCGCAGAGGCCTGCCCATATTTCTGCCACAATGCTTACACTAACCCCCTCGGCCTCCTGACAATGAGTCCTCCAAGGAAAACCGATACTCCAGCAGGACGACCCATCTCACATCTACGCTGACCTAGATAGCACATCCACCTACACGTGTGATGACTCCCTACTAGCGCTGGAGCAGCGCCAATTACTTCTTGTATGGCCTTGCTCTTCTTCTTTGGCAGCCAACACCTGGGTCACTCTGCTTGCTGGAACCATCCACGTCCTCTGTCGTTCAGCTCTGTTCTCTGTTCAGAGCTCTTTGTCTGTGGCACCCCAAAGGGTTCGTGGTTACACACTAGAGCAGCTAGTCACTGGAAGAGGGTTCCTTGGCACAGCTTCACAGCCAGTTCAGGAACGGCAAAACAAGGACGGCTGCTTTGGTACCACCCGCAAAGAGATTAGTGCAATAGGCTTTGACAGTGAAGAAAAAGGCATTTGCCAGAAATAGGTCCACTCACCTCTAAAGTTTCATAAGCTAACACATTCCCAAAGTGCTGTGCCTAAAGACTTGTCTTTAGCTGATCACCTTAGCTGCATTTGTGCATCAAAGGCTGTAAGTCACTACTTGGTTTCACTTGATTCCTCCATTCTCCTAATGAAATGCCAGCTTCACTGTTGCTGTGAAAGTGAGTTAGGCTCTAGAAATTTGGAACAACTCAGTAAATACAAAGTGGGCAGAATCTCTTTAAAAGTGAAATTCAGTCCCCTGCAGAAAAGGAGTGATAAAGCCATTCAAGCCCCAAACCGCCTGGCTGAGCCACATAGCTCAAACGTCCCCTCCCAGTGTCATCCCTCCATTTTTATAGGCTCACATTTGCTTACGCTCTGTGTGCAGCTCTCCTGTTTCACCAAGCAACACAGCACAGCCTTGTCTCTAGGGTGAGAGCCAGGAGCCATCTGTCCCTGCTGAGCAGGGAAATACCCCCCAGTCCTCTGTCTTTCAGCAGAAAACATGCCAGGCCTAATACTGCTGCTCTGCATCTTCCTCTGCTGCTTGCACAAGGCAAAGCAACAGCAGAACAACCGCCAGAAGCACTCAGCAACTGCTTCATACTAGTTTAGTTTAGCGAGGTGTTCAGCAATGATAAGTTGGAGCCAGTGTACCTCTGAATTGCTTTTCACCTGCACTTAGATGGGACCCCCCAAAAATCCTCTTAAAAACAGGCACGCAGCAAAAAGCTATGACCCAAATCTTGTTTATAATTTCCCATCTCATTCCACTCCAAAAAATCAGCTTTAAGCAATTTATTAGTGTGCCACCTAGGCTTCATCCATCTTTATTTTAACAAATTGCTATGGCAAATCCCTTAATCCAGGCCCGAAAGAGGTAAGGCTGGCATTTCAAAATCACATGCAACCCAGAGACGATTGACTGGTCTAATCTGCTTACCCTCCCCGAGAACTCAACAGGCATTCCACATGCCAGGGCAGAAGCAGCACTTGGGTCAAGCACTCTCGAATGAGTCAAGGGCACCTGTTGTGATTATCTCAGGGAAAGGAGACTCCGAAGTTCTAGTTCTGCCTTAGACTGAAAACGAATGTGCTCCACAGCTGCATGCAGGACACTGACTTTTCTGCCTATGCCCACAAAGGCATTTTTGACAAAAGTTAGCCTTGGTTAGCTAGGATACCTAGGAGATACCACAAAATGATGGATGACAATGACAGGCAAACTCCTCTCTCCTTTAACCTCCACTCTCCTTACAGCCATTTCTGTAGCAAACTCCTCTCTTTAGGCAGACCTCTCAGTATGCTGCAATGCCGACAGAGCATCAGAAGTACTAAAATTTGCCTGAAAAATAACAGCATGGTGCAGAAAAACTTTTCTGAATGAAAACAAAGGACACTAGAATGGGACAGCAACAAATCACCTGAACACGACTGGAATTGTGCTTTCTGTGCTCCAGCTTGCACAACGTTATCCACAGGGATAAAAATAGCCAACAGCATCATCTTCTTTCCCTAACGCTATCACTGTGGTGTACACACGTGGCACCTCAGCCTCTTTTTACAAAGATTCCCAATACCAACAGGCTTTCAGTCTGTATCTCGGGGGCAACAGCAGAATGAAACTCTGCAGTGGCTACTTCTAATAAAAAGGTCCTCTTGGCAATCACATACTGGGAATATAATTTTGAAAATAATGACAATTTTCACAGTTCTCTGGTAAACTGAATCAGCTGATCAATTTGTTCAGCTCTCTTCTGGGAAGTTCTTTGCTCTTCACATCTCAGAAATGGTGAGGGACATAAACAAGTGTGCTTTTTCCTTTTAAATATTGTATTATTGTTGTATTTTAAATGTTGTATTAAAATACACTTATTGGCAGAATTCTACTTTCTGCTACCTTACTTCAGCCATCTTAGACTCTTTCACCTAAACTAGTAGTATTTAGTGCAGTGTTCCCATTCGTTGTTATAACACGGAGCTAAAGAAACTCCCAAACAAGACAAAATACGTTTAATTCTGTCTCCACAGACTGTACCCTGTAAGAGAGGGATTCTTCCTTGAAGACTTTATAGTCTATGCCAATGAGCCAGACAGAGGGTGGAGGAAAAGGAAACATGATCAGACTGTTTCGTAAGTGGGAAATATGGGACAAAGTAGGTTTGCTCGGGGTCACGCAAGATCCTTCTGGCATACAAAGGAAATTAATATTGATCCCATGAATTTCAGCTGTTGATTAACACATACGGGACATCCTCCCCCCAGTCTTCTTCAGAACTGTTACAGTTTTATTCTGCAACAAAGTCATATTTAGTCTGGCAGATTTACATTACGTGAGAAAACAGATTCATGCTCTAAACTTGTATCTGAGAGAAAAACCGAGTCTGTGTACGAACACAGTCACCAGTTCCAATTTACCTTCAGGTCATCTGGAATGAAGACTTTGCGAGCTTTCTTAATCATTGGCTGTGGTTTCAGCTCTTCTTCAGAGAACTTGCGCTTACGAGGGTCAAACATCTCCTGGCCAGGAATACTGGAAAGAGCAAGATCTGCAGGGTCAGGTTCGTAGCCAACAGGAACTTGGATAGTCTCAGGATCAATGGGACTTGGTGTGTTTCGGTTTGTTGGCAAGATCTGACCTACAGAAATAAAGGATGAATTCAGCTATGTTAGAAGAAGCTATGTAAATAATATCTGAACATGGATTTTAGAGGCTCTGTAAATACTTTACAACCAGTAATTCTTTAAGCTTTCGCTGTAACTTTGGTAGCGACTCTGGCCAAATATTAGATTGCCCATTTGTAGGGTGCACACTCAGGTCCAGACATGCTCAGGCCATTATTTTCAAAACTGGTTCCTAATTCTGCTTGCTAATCTTGCGTGCCCATTTAGGATCAATGAACCCAACAGAGCTGCACGCGAGTGCAGGCAGACCACCTACCGCTCCAACCGCTGCCCTACGATCACATCCTAAGGAACAAACTGTAAGTACTGCAATTTAGGTCCGATTTACTCATTACACTGCAATCCTTCCCTGTTTTCTCACACACAGATTTCTAGAACCTGACAATGTATTATTTGCAAAAGGACGAAAATCTCATGAAAATGTACTGTCAAGCTGTGCTAAACCTCTCTGCTAAGGAGGCTGCTAACTATTTTCTCTGAAATCCTACTGGCAATGTTCTAAAAGACAGTGAAGGAAACTAACAACCTAACAGATCACAAAGACTGCTCAAAGATGCTCTGCAAAAATGGAGCAACTATTATTTACGCTGCATTGCTTTTTTATGGTATATAAAATCTAGTTAAAAAGAGCCTACAACAAAAAAAGAACTACATCATCCCTATTTTTCTTTTTTTAAATCTTCACTATAGCCTTCAAGACCCCAGTGTTACAGCCCCCAGTCAGGCACTGTTCCCACTGAAAATCCAATTTAAAATCTCAACCAAAAGTTTCCAAAAACAGGATCCTAAAGTCAGCTGCCTAAACATGGACTATCCCCATGGGCAGAATTTTCAGAAGTTTTCACATGCCTCAGAAGTACCAGTCTCACAGACTTCAGAAGAAGAATTTGTGATGGAAGCAGATATTGTTTTATAATTTTGGCTATTAGCTAATTCAGTTTGACTTTAGAGATACGATGGCTTTCATAATACCCACACAAACATCCTGTGACTGCATAATATTTCCTTATTTGTGCCTGCACCTACAAAATTTACGGTGTAAAATGGTAAACATTAAATGTCATTTCTAATTCCAAATCAAGGCCACCGTGAACAATGTAAGTTTTATTTTAATCTAAAAGATTGCAGCAACAATATTGGAACCGCACAGAAAACGCACCAGGGAATTGCATTGTGCAAAGCAGGGCTTACTAACAGGGAGCTTGTCTTTTGTAACTCCTGTTTTAAAATAGCACTGATAAAATCAATTTCCAGGAAAGGTTAGTAAGGGCCTGGGAGAAGAAAAAAGGAGGATCAAAGTTATTTGATTAATATATATATCCGTATGAGGGAGCAAGAGGAAAGAATTCATCTGCCCGCGCTGTGCCAACACGGAGCGCTTCCTCTCATGCTGCACGACGTGGCACGCTGCTGCCAAGACCTCGGTGCTGAAAGTGGTGAGCTTCCTGGTGGGCTTCCTCCCCGGAGTCCAACAGCAGGGTGAGGATCATGCTGCAGGGCTTGGGCAGCCTGCGGGATGGCGGTGCCTCGGCCCACTGAGGCCTGGCAGGCGCAGACCAACTCGAGGGGCATGGGCAGTGGGACACAAGCAGCAAGATCCCATTTGGTGCAGAAAGCTTTCACAGGGAGGCTTTTTGGGTAACATTGTTTAATAGGTGTGTGTTTAAACTATTTTTATGTCTTTAAAGGTGGTGGTGGTGGGGAAATCCAGACTATTAACCGTTTCAAAGTCAGCCCAAAAGGCTCAGTACACCAAGGCATTTTTGTACCTTGCTTAAAATGGATGGCTAATCTCATTCCAGATACATGGGCTGGCAGAAACAGGCTTATTTAAGGGATTAGGTGCAGGAAAGCTTCCTTTGATGTTTGGATGCCTGTATCAGAGCAGCCAGATATTCCTTAATGCAGACAAATATCTAGACATATGCACGTACAAATCTTGCACATTCTGTAATGCAGGTAAAAATGAAGCAAGGCACTAGCTCGGCATACTTTTCCAGTAAGCGGGCAGGGTGTTTCTAAAAGTCAAGCAGATGGTTAAATGTGCCCCAGCTTTCTAATTGCCCCAAACAGAAAAGCTGGTATTGCAGTATTGCAGAAGTTCTAGGTACACGGTATCAGCTCATGTATGATCATTTATCTGCAGTGTGACATATTACACAATTATATGAGGTTTGTAAGATAAATTTTACAATATCTCTCTAAAGAAGGAAAGGGCATAAATGCTCCTTTTAAAGATGGGATATTGAGGTATTGCATCTTGCCCAATGAAACAGAAAAAAAAAAAAAAATCAAAGAGCACTGCACTTCCATGTGATCTGGGAGAAAAACGTACAGTAAGCACGATCCTGCCTTGTTCCCCACCCAAATGAATTTCACTTTGCTCAGTCTAAGAAGCTCTCAGTACTAAAGGTCCTCCAGCAAACAGCCAAGGCAAGGCTCAGTCAAGGTGACTGCTATTCACTAATGCAAAGCCTGAAAAAATTATGCACACAGCTAAGCATTATCACCTAGGAGCTTGAAGACTATTGTGCTGTGAGATATTCACACCTCCCACCACCTGCACACCTCTGTCAGCCTGTGTTTGCTCTCCCTTCTGGTGCAGATGATCAGGAGCTCCACTGAGCACAACAGAGTTAATGAGGGTGGATGAAACCCCAGGCAGAAAAACCAGTATTTCCTTGTCCAGTGTTCTACATTAGGCAACTCCTGGCACTTACTATCTTCTTATTTATTCTATCAAGTTTTGCCAATAATGCAAGCCAGGAACCTGTCTTCGTTAGTTTACTGGCTAATGGCCACTGCATCTATGTGGTGCTGGAACTCGTCGTAACTGAAGACGACAGCGTGGGCTGCGCTGGACTTGGCACTGCTGTTACTGCAGGAGTACAGTATGTGGCCTCACGCTATACCACTCTCCAGCCTCCTCTCCCTCTCTGTGCATGGCACTTTAGCTGTGCATCCTTCTGCCAAATTTGTTCAGGGTGTTATTTTTATGCACTAAATTCCTCGCAATCAGAGGTAGGTCAAATAAGAACAGCAATCTGAACGTCATGTGCCTAGCAGCCGACTAATCCTCACATCAGCAAGCTTCACAGCTGTCACAACATCCCGAAAGAGAGCCGGTCAGAGGCCGCGACGTGCGAGGCATCGGCCAAGGAGGAAGCCTCCAGTGCCAGACAGCGAGGCCAGGTGAAGGTAAAGCCCCCACTGCCCAGCATCAGCAGCCAGATGCCTTCTCTGCCAGTCTCTGTATCATTTAAACACTCCGCACTCACAACAGCAGCCAAATATTCACAACAGTGAAGTGGCTGGGCTGTTTAATGTGCTTAGCTTTGTTCTCAATGGGGGCTGATGTTTGCCAAGTGTTTTGGAAAGAACTTGGCCCCTCAATTTAAGTTGCTGAAATAAGAGCTCTTGAGCATTGAGCTCTTTTGGAAATCCAGCTGCAGAACTCCACAGTGGTGGTGGAAGCAAGCTGGGAACAATGGTTAATGGAAACTTCCCCTCATACCACCCCAGTGATGTGTCTCAACCACGGCCTGGAGAGACCACAACTATGTCAACACTGGCCTTTTGTCTGGAGACTTTCCCACTTGCAGAACTCCAGGAGCACTGAGTCTGCCAGGACAGACGCAGCTCCAGGTGGCTCCCGGCAGAGATGTCAGCAGGTTTTGGCAACCCCACCAGCTACGGCTGCCCCAGCATCTTGCCTTCGCTAATGTTCTTGGTGTTGCTCTGGCTCATATTAGCAATAGCAGAAGATTTTCCAGAAGGAAGGACGTGAAAGAAAGTTGGCTGTTCTAACCTTTTCAGTCCTTCTCCTCCCAGTAGAGACTGCCAGCGAGGAAGTCGAACGTAATGGCAGTATTTTCAGTGTGGTTCCTTGTTCAAAGAGAAATGGACCAAAGCCATTCACTCATGTCATCTAGGTCACCAAATGGCCAGTGAAAGAACAGTAGCTTTTAATTGCTTGCAATAATTAAAATTCACAATTCATAAGTGTATAGTTTTTTTATTTACCTTTATATACAGAAGTACTTTTATATACCTACAAAAACAAAACACAGAGGTATCGTGGGGAGCTCGATCATGGTATCCTGACTCATAATTTCCCCCTCTTTAAACATTCTACCAGCTGTGCCCAGGAGAGTTAAGACGGAAATAACCTCTTCAACTGTACCATTACTTGTCAGACTTATTATTTGTATTGCAGGAGATCCCTGATGAATTATGTAGAACTCAATTTTGAATCATTCAGCTCCCAAAGAAATGTGCCTGATTTTTAGAAGATCTCCCTTCTCACAGCCCTTCCACACTTTTCATCAGTTCAGCAGCTGGCTGGAAAACAGCAGCTGAGAAAAGAGAAGAAAGGGAAGTGGAGATGTTCCGATCAAAATATTTTTCCCTATTTTTTACACATATAATGTTGGAGGGAAAGAAAAGAGGAGTTTCTTACTCAAGTTATTAACAGCCCACAGAGAAAATACGTGTTTGCTAATAATTTTTCTTTATATAAACTAAAAGCCCTTTCTGTCAGATATACTATATAGTGTGTAGTCCATTGACACATAATCCTCACCCAGAGCTGCTCTGGAGAACCCCACTGCTCTGTTGATACCATTTCCAAACCGTTTATCCTGCTGGCAGCTGGCCAGCTATTTGGGATACTTCTCTCACTCCAAATCACAGACTGTCCCAGACTAATCTGCCATCTATTTCTGCATTAACTCTTTCTGCCTCTAGGCAAAGCCTCTCAATGCACAGCACAAGGCAGAGTTCAGGAATCAAGACAGGCAAAAGAACTAACCAGGCAGTAAAGCAAAAGTAGTATTCTAGAGGCTACGGTTTATCCACAGACAGTACTTTGTCAAGTCACAGTTCCTCAGTTACAACCTTATAAGCTACATTTTACCCTCCTATGTGATTTCCCTACCCTTAGGATTTTGTGACTTCCTGCCACTGAAACATTTGCATGTCTATCAAGACACCAGCATGAAGAGGACCAGCCACATGCTGCCTGATCTCCCAGCCCTCACGTGGCAGGACAGACCCAGCCACTCTCTGCCTGGGGTGAAGAAGATACCTCACCCTTGGGTGCATTTATGTAAGCAATTCTTAGAGGCACTTTATTTTCTTCCAAAGTAGCAGACAAGTATATCTCAACCACTGCTCGAGCTCGAACCTGGCACAGATATTCTTCTGTTTCTCATCTTCCACAAACTTGACTCTGCAGAATGGGGGGTGACTGCAAATCTTTCCTGCAGAAAGAACTGTCGCTGTCCAATGCAACCAAAACATATTAACTGCTCCTAACACACTAAAAGACTGGCTCATAGAAGTGTTTTTAAACCATGTACTTTTTTAACACACCAGCACTGTTTACAAATTTTGTGCACTTAATTATGAAGGAATTGTCATTTCCCCTCTCCGCATTGTGTGCCTCCCTCTCTGGGCCCCTGCTCTATTATTACAGGCAGGACTGGTAGTCTTACAACTGCCTGACACTACCCATTAGAGGATGCCGTCTTCAGTTCCTTAGACCTTTGCCAGATTTCAGCCATTCTGTTTGGATTTGCATGTGCCAATTTATGTTTCTGCCCGAATGGTTCCACAGCTTCCCAAAAAGGTTTCAGCAAAAATACTTTGTTTTGAACCTGTTACAAATTTCTGGCCAACTTTTCCTTGCACAGTGCTGTCTGCCCGGGAAGAGGAGAATGGGGCTGGGAGAGTGCTGGTGCTGCTGGTAAACACAGCTCCATGCTCCCAGCCCCAGGGCCCCTCTGCCATCAGCAGTGCACAGTTGCTCCCTGCAGCCCCAGCGAGCTTTGCCCTGTGCTCAGTGCCAGCACAGGACTGTAGGGTGCTGCCAGCTCCAGCCTGTGCACTGTAGGGGGGCACATGAGAAAATCCAGGTTGTCTTTTCAATGTGCTTTTAAAATTAAATTAAGGTGATTATACAAGAGTTGTTTTAAGAAAACACAGGCATGGTTGCAAGAATTTTTAAACTTTTGACCACATTACTTTTCTTCTAGATTCTTTGTTGCTCAAGAGTCAGTTGTTTTTCTCATTTTGATTTATCCAGATGGATGTATAAATTCTTTGCCACAGATTACCCTAACCTCCTGCAGAGATGCAACCAGCAACTTTTCAGGAGTTCCAGCATTCACGACTACTGCATCTGCGTGCTTTGCCTAAACTATTTTACCCCTCAGTCCTTCCATGAAAGAAGTGGCAGCACTTCCCTTTGCAGGTGGAGAGGCACAGACATTTCAAATCAGAAGCACGCAGCCTCTCAGTTATCCAACATGACATGGCTGCGTCTCAAATCAGCTGCAGGCTGGGCTGTACACTGGTCCAAGTGAGGGCTACCCAAAGTACCAGACTGGGCTCCTCACAAAATGGGAGGCAAACAGTCAGTGTGACAAGTTCACGTCAGTAATTTAACTTGCTCAGAGTTCTACTAAACTTCATGGCAAAGGAAGTAACAAAACCTAGTTTCTCCAGACAAATTGCTCTGTCATCGCAGACACTTTCCCTTCTCCCTCTGTAGTTCCTCGTGTCCTCTCACATCTGCAGTAAATGAGGTCAAGATCCAGGATCCTACAGACAACTGCTTCCTTCCTTATAAAGCACTGATTCAGCCCAGGGCTGGTCTGACCTCTGCATTCAAAAGGGAAAGGGAAAAAAGAGGATATAATGTAATTAAAGCCTGTGCTATCTGGAGCTGCACATGTAGCCTTCGTTCTAGTGTCTGCAGGCTTTTAAAGGCCTGACTTTGCAACTCCCGCATATGGTTAGCACAACGCTCACGTAACGTGCTCCGCCTGCTGTGCCTTCAAAAGCAATAAGTAACTATGAGGCATCACCGGGTGAAATTCTCCATTGGACTTATGACTCTGCTCTTCCATAAGATTAATACCCTTTAACCAGTGTGAAGGCAACACTTTGTTCCAGGAGGCCCCGCTCCTGACAGCTCCCAGGAAATCACTTTTCTTCCCTCCCAAACCAGCCCCTACAACCAGACCCCAGGATGCTGGAAGCAGTTGTTCCCCTTCTGAACATCTCCCTTGCACAAGTGCTACACATAGTGCAAGACATTTATCCTGCACCTGGGACAGTGCACAGGGATTTCCCTTTTCAAATTCTTGAAAAGCCTCTTGAATGACTTCCTGATTTTTTGTAGGGTGCTGCTTTCCTTACAAAGACAGGTTAACACAACATTTAGTGAGGACAGGGTCTGAAGAGAAGCTGTTGAGAAGAACAAGTATTTCATTTTGATTCACACTTGGCTTAGGAGCACGTTTCACTTCAAGAAGCTGGTATTTTGTGGTGCATTAGAGCTTCATGACATCCTTTGGCATAACGTTCACATACAGAAAGAGTCCTGAGAAGATACAATTCTTCTCTTATTAAACTGAAAATTTCAGAGAAGCACCGGAAACGTTAATCTGTTCTGAAGGAGATGGAAAGGTCCATTTTTCTTTCCTTAGACCCAGCTTTAGTGTATCAGCCCTCAAACAACAGACTTAGTTAACTGAGCCCCTGCATTAGGTAACAGCCTCATATGGCACCCACAAGTACCCCTTAAATGGAACACCACTTTCAAAACAAAGACAGCACTTGTTCCCAAGTTGCATTAATGTCACTGCCAATGTGCTCTGCAAGACTCCAGACCAAGTTCCTCTCACATTGTTCTATTTATTTGGCTAATGAACATCCAGGACAGCACGCTCCCAGTCAGTAATCAGGTCTTGCAAAGCCACCATGTAATCCTGACAGCATATGCCACCCATGAGTCATGTATCTATTACCCAGTTCTGGTACCCAAGCCCATCTCGCTTGGGTGTGTTACCAAAACACAGCTGAGTGAGATTTCAAATGGTATGGAGAAGCCACGTGAGCCAGGTACATTTCCTCTAACTCCCCACTGGCAGGTAATAGCATCTGTTGTCTGCCTCTCAGGTCTGCCATCAGCTGCTCGCTGAATGCATCCCTCACGAAAAAGGGGTCATCGGGCAGAGTTGCAGCAACTTGCAAATCTGGCCTCTCCTTTCATCTGCTCTGCATGCAGCACAAATTTGAACTAGCTGTTGCACTAGCTTTTTAATTTATTTACATTTTATTTACATTTCTTGTTCACTAAAAAAATGTATACTTTTTAGGTGACAAAACGAAATGAAAGCTTTACAGAGTGTGATTTGTATAATCACATTTTAAGAAGAGATGCCAGAATGAGGACACAGTGTTCCCACAACCTTCTAAGTAAGAGCTGAAGACATTTTCTTTTCTCTCCAGCTTACTTGAGGACCTCCTAACATGGCTGGATAAATAAAACAACAGCAAAATAATAAACAACTCCAAAACTTGTATTTGGTTTGTTACAGCCCAGTAGCTACAGAAACCTAATTTGCTTTTACATACTGGTTTCATTCTCAGTAAGCACAGAAAGCACAAGGGTATGTGGATGTCCCCTTCTTGCGTACCAGAACTGGGTGATAGATACATGACTTCATTTACAAAGTACAGGAATGCATCACTCATCACATAGCCTGAAAAATGGGTCAGAGGAGGAAGGGAACACGGAACTGAGGCTTAGGGAAAATTCCAGAACAGACTGTTGGATACGGACATTCCCAGTGAGCCTGTGTTTCTTTACAGCTTCTGCACAGCGTAGGTTTTCGTAGCACAGACAAAAATGAGGAGCTACAAAAAGCAAGTCTGAATAAAATAAAAACACTGAACAATGTGCAAGACATTGTCTTATAAATTCATTCTTACATCAGAAAATAGTATAAAAAAAAAAAAAGAAAAACCTACTATGCTGAAGAGTTTCAAAAAGCAAACTAACACCTGCAGAGACTTCAAAACCTAAGAACTGCATCCACATTTTCACAGAAAGACGAAAGTAAAACGAGCAAAAGCAACCAATGGAAACACCACTTACCAAAATCTTCAGGTTTTTCATCTGTTAAAAATAGTAGCAGTGAAAAAGGTAGGTGATGGCAATATTTCCTGATGAAGTCCTGGAATACTAATACTTATTTTCCTTCTTGTGACCTCCCCTTTCCCCCAATTCACAAGTAATACAGATTTTACTTTTTGCAGTCACACACAGCTTGGCCCTCCATTGCCATGTACTCAAAATATTAAATAGTTCAAGTGTAAACTCTAAGGCAACATGAATTGGCAAATAACTTCGCAACTCAGATTTTATGGGAGCTTTTAAATGTGCCTGCATTTTAAAAATATAAGTAAAGTAGACTGTTTTCTGAAAATTACCGTTAAGACAAGTGTAAGCAAATAGAAACTTTAATTACAGTAAATTTATTTTTAATACATTTTTCTTCCAGTAGTCACAGCTGCAAATTACAAAATTAGTTGCCAATCAAGACATACCAAACAACTTTCAAACAATGTCTTGGCACTGAAACATTTCTTTAACAGAGATACTTCCACCTCCTTCAAGTATAGTAAATTTTGTAGAATTCTCTGCCTGCAGTGAACAAAGCCCTCTGTGTGCTGTGCTTGGCACTTGGCCGCAGCCAAATGAGCAGCTCAACACAACCCTGATCAAAGGGGATGCGTCCTCCTGCTCTCACAGGCAATGCAGCACACTGCTGTGCAACACTCTTATTTAGGGTTTATTTGGGAGAGAGAAGGGAAAACGCATTCATCTTTGACACCTTTGGTATCAAGAATTCTTACAATTTATATGAAGTAAAACACTGCTTTCTGATAAGCTGTCTCCCAGTCTGATGATCCGGCTTCCTTTTACAACAGTGGTTGTATTCTCTACACAGAATACAGCATAGGCCTTACAGCATGTTGTCATCCAAACCTTCCAAGAGCATTTTTGGAGGGGCCCCATTCCCACATGCTCTGTTCCTCTATTCACAGCAGGTTATAGATGTGCAAAGCTACTGCTGGCTCCGCTATGTGCCCCCGTGAACATGGGATCAGGCTGCAGGAGCTGGCCATGCAGAAGGTACATCTGTGCCCAAGTGAAAGGAGAAACACTGGAGAGTTGGAAGGCATTGCAAGCTGAGGGCAGCAGCGATTCATAGGCTTGGAAAATTATGTGGGCTTTACCTTTTACACTCCTGTTAACTCTGATTTTCATGAGGTGGGTGGTGTTGCTACAGCAACTGTCGTATCACATCATTTCTGCTGTCTCTGTCAGAGATCATCTTATTTTATCTTAAGCTCAGATATGCAGTTCTTCTATTCTAAAGCCCTCCATATTTTGGATATAAAAAATTACAGAAAACAGAGCTGCACCATATAAATGCTGCTTTAAAAATGCAGCAAGGCCTGTAACATTTTTATTTGTTCTTCCTTTATGTCTGCAGAAGAAAAAATAAAACAGCACTGAGCAGATTTATGGTGCTCTGGAGGTTTGGAAACAACTGAAGAGCAGGTCTCATGACAAAGATGCTTTGCACCACCTTTGAAGTGTTCTTCCTGCAAAAGCTAGCCCTGTGTCCTTGTGCACTTCACCAGAAGTAACTAATCCACTCACAGGTGGAAACACCTTGCTTCCTCATGCCCAGGCCCATTTATATACATGCTTTCCTCACCATTCACACCCAGCTTACACGACACTTCCCCTCCACTGCGCACAGCATGCGGCTCAGCTCACATACCTCGACCGCTTATCCTGCAGCCTGGCAGAAGCACCTAGTGAAGCAGAAGCCTTACTTTCACCCATTTCAGAACACGTGTCCTGCCCACTGGGCATAAGGCAGCCGCTCAGCTTTGCAGCTCGCTGGCTGAGTAACACAGAACTTTGCTCAGCCTCGTTTGCCTCCATTTCGCTGCCTGGATAAGGTCTTTGGGTGCTCAGTGTGCAAATGAAGCTCAGCAGAATTCTAATGATGGAACTGCTCTATTGAATTCTTGTTATTAACATGCATTACAACTCTAGCACTCACAGATTTTCCTCTAAAAAAAAAATCAAAAGCCAATATACATCAGTAGTAAATACTCAGCTACATCCTCAGGCCACTCAAAATACTACGGAAAAACCTACCTACAGTGAGAGGTTATTTTGGAGACATTCAGCTGCTAGCACAGCTCAGACCACAGACCAAGCTCTGCCACAGCCTCAGCTGGCGCGTATTTATATCTGTCTCCCTACAAGCATTTCCAGTCACTTCCAGAACAATGCATCCAGCCACCAAATTACCCTTCACTTCTGCAAAGCCAGGTCCTGGGCAGGTGGAAGTCTGCCTGTGCGGATCTAACCCGTGGGCAAGACCCATACCTCGTGACCTGGGTTAAGGCTGCGTATGCAATTCAGATACCAAAAGGCCTTTACTTCTGCCAGCCACTCTGAAAGCATCATTTCAGTGTCCTTGTACTTGACGGTTCCTCTTTCGCCCGATTTCCTAGAGAAATAAATTTTGTGTGATTGTGCTGTGCATGTCTGCGGAGCCTCCTCCCCACAACTTTTGAAACTGTTGGCCCATTTCAAACAAATTTGGCAGAGATGTATCGGTCTCAAACACATATTACTAACAGACTTTGAGAAAACAATGTAAATCAAAGAAATTTGATTTCCTGAAGGAAAGTCTCATGAGCCTCAACACACGTCAGAGAATCCACGGAGATTTTGCTGCTCATGGAGCTGAGTCCTTGGGCAGGCAATAGGAAGGAAGAAAGAAGAACCTTCACCAAGATATTATTTGTTATGGCAGCCATGAAAGTCCCTTAATTCTCTCATTTTCCACTGGAATTAAGAATATATTTTCACCTTTTCCCACACACTCATCTACAATTTCCAGTAATCACAAGCAAAATGATTTGTTTGACAACTGCACTGTGACTTGGCAATCCCCCTGTATTCGGCACAGACACATCTGGCACTGATAGCCAGTAAAAAAGTCACACACATGTCCTGCCCTAGCAATAAATGCAGAAGATGGTCAGATGTGAACAACCAAGCTGTCTGCTATCATCTGAGAATGTATTTCAAACCTCTCTAGAAAGAGCTTTTTTGTATTATCGGCAGCACTTATGTGAGCAAGTAATTGAAGTCTTCCAATCAAGACATAGCAGGAGTGTTTGGGAACCAACAGATTTGTTCTGGCAGCAATGAACACTCATTGGATTTGGGGTGGGGGAGAACTTTGCCTTTTTTTTTTTTTTTTGGTAAAGATTTTTTTAAAATGAAAGAAAAA
>VXAV01010096.1:421250-436439 GCA_013399715.1 Alectura lathami | reverse complement strand
AAATACCTTTCCTTTTTCTGCTTAACTGGATAATTAGCTAACAGGAACCTGCTTGAGGAGTTTCAGCAGCTCCTACAGATCAGGCAAGGCCACTTCTGAGAGCTACTCAAGCTGCTGGCTATATCTTTAAGCTGACCAACAGGGTACCCCTCACTAAGGTTGCCTGTTCACAGCTAAGATTTTCAAATGGCAGTGAAGCAGTTTGTACAGCAGTGACCCAACCAAACCCAGTAAGAGCAGAGAACTGAACTATTTTAGGCAGAATATTTTATAGTTTTATGCCCATAGTGTCTATCTTACAGTCAGAATACACAGATTACTTCAGAAGTTTTGAAGTGAAAAAATAAAGACTAAATTCTCACTCCAATGGAGGGAGCATAACAGCAAGAGTCTGACAAATCAACAGCAATTTAAGGGTCTAAGAAAATTATAGACCTAAAGGTTCATCGGACAAATCAAAGAGCTTCGCTGGGTCTGTACAATCCCCTGGGCTTAATGCTCAACACCATTTATGTATAACACAAAAATTTTACTCAAGTAATTAGTGTATTTTCCTCCCCCCCGAGTCCAGCTGTCTAAAGAGAAAGTACAAGAGGGTTGATTTTCTCACAGGGATTTATACAGTCCTGTCTAATGTGTGTGCACATGCACATGATATCTAAAAGGAAACAGTTAAACCTTGGCAAAACCTTGCTGTAAGTTCAAAACCCCATTTAGCCACAGATGTATTATCACCAAGGCAGCACCTTTAGCAACCAGTGCAAAGTGCTCGAAAAGATTCATTTAGCACCCTCCATATTGTCCTCTTGACTTACATTTATTCACCCTGATGTTTCAGTTAACTGAACACTGACACCGATAAATGGCCATTTACACGAGCCAAGTTTTAACATCGCGAAGCAAGGTCTCCCTGCCTGAAGCTCCAACAGCAAAGCGGCTCTTCCTCCCAGCTCTCTTCTCTCTGGGGATGCAGAAGACACTAAGAGAAGGCAGCTGTAAATACATATTTTACAGAACAACATACAGATTTGGGAGTCAGTTTTTGCTAGCATTTGCCTGCTCAAAGTACCTGTAAAACCAGACTTGCAGGCTGAGTACTGCCTACATGAAACAAACCAACGAAAAACCCACTCGTTTCAAGAGAGATGTCCCTTCATAAAACAGGAACTGCTCCTCAAACACTAGTGCTTGTGATGCTTTGTATCCCCTTCCAAAGCCTTATATTTTTGTACTATTTTTTCATTCAAGGGTGCCATCAGAGATGTCGGGGTTTCAAATCCAAAGCCAACTTTCCAAAACATACTGTATTTTGAAAAGCCCCTTTTTGTTTCACAGAGTAATAAGTTTGAATCATAAAGCCTTTATCCCCCCAAACCCAAAGCCTCCCATACTGTTAAAAATCAAATCCAGCTTTATTTTCCTGCATGAGTCAGGCTGCATGCAAACAGTTTCAGAGGAAGGCAAGCTTGGGGTGGAAAACAGAACCGAAGTACGAAACGCAGAGCAGGATACTTATTCTTCCAGCAGCACACTCCTATTTCCCCAAGTCATTTGCTAGAATTTTCATTCTAAAACTAGAGGAAAACCACCCTCTTCCCCCAAAAAGAAGTTTTAAAGATTATAAAGACACACAAGGACAGACTTTATTATTTTAACAATTATTGCTATTTTCAGAGCTCCAGCAAAGCTGCTTCCTTCCATAACTGGACTTCAATCAAACCCCAGCGAAGCTTTTGATCTTGGAAAGAGTAACAACATAGCTCTGTTATCGGCACACAGGGGGCAAAGAGTAGGACATCCAGAATTTTTCAATAAAAGAAAGTTAATTGCTTTGACTTGTATTTACCAAAGGTCACAACTACAAGTTCTTGAGTGCACGTACATAACGGTGCACACAGAAATCCCGTACATACTGGCCAAAGTGTTAGGTTTATACTATTTGTGTGTTTTTTTTTAAAAAAAAAAAAAAAGGAAGAAAAAGGCAGCAAAACAATGCTAGATTACTATCCAAATATACCCCAGTGGATGTCCTGCCAAATAGCAAATATGTGGCCGTAAGCTCCAAAGTGAAATAAAAGCTTGGCCAGGAGCCCAGAGCCTCACTGTATTTTGCTCAGCTAGCCATAGTCTGGCAGAACAGAGTGAACACATTCTCAGCCACGTGATGAAGAAGGCAGTCGGGCCAAGCTGATTTCCTTGTGTTGGTTAAATGTGATCTTCAGACTGTACACACCAGCAGCTTTGGGAAAACGTGAGAAAGCGGGAAACAACAAGTCATGGGCTATAAACTGAAGGGCAGCAGGAGAAATCACTTAAGGGTTTTGCTTAAACACTGTTGGCAGTGTTGTCCTTCGCCTGCACGTTACCTGGGCTCCCAGGGCTGAGCGCATCCTGCAGAGGTGCTGAGCACTGTGCAGGCACCTGGGCTGCAAGGGAGTTTAAACATCACCAGCTCCTCCAAGCATGTAAACCCTAACAGGAGCTGGTTCTGAAAGAAACAGTAAATTCCTCATGGTAGAGGATCAGAAGAGCTTCATGTGAGTAGTTCAAAAGAGTGAAACAACTTCAGATCCTGTACTGAGGAGAGTTAGAGGTACTCAGGCCTCTCAGGATGCAGCCCAGTAAAGGAAAGGTCATGCATCTGATGGTGGTATATACCCCCAAGGCTCAGATTTTGCTGACACTACTTCAACAGCCACGAGGTAGTAGCACTGAACATAGAGGAACATTCATGAATTGAGATAAAATTTGTCCAAGGCAATCAAGCCTCCAAACATACAGGGTACAACAGGCTAAACGCTGCCCCAGTGATAAGCTAGTATATTTTGATAATAGTGATAATAATGTTTTCAAGTAACTGACTCAGGAAGAAATAAACAGCATCCCTGGCCAGCATCAAGGGTGCACATGACTCTTGAGAGCACGCAGCATGTGGAAGGAGAAAGAAAAGTCTCTAAACGCACGATCTCAGAAGTACATCCCTGCTGCAGATAAGAGCAACTCAGATGAAGTACTCACGAGGGTACATAAGAAAAGTGAGATTTGTTTACTTTCTAACAAATAAATTGATAACCTAGACACATGCAGCAGCTGCTGAAACGAGAGACACACACGAGTTGACATTACACCTCCAGCTCTTTCCTTCAATTTGGCTAATGATTTCTTTTAACGTGTTCAAAGCAGCTTCCACAGACTACCAGGACTTGCAACAATGACTTCAACCACGTTGCACTGAGAAAATTGAGCAGATAAGAGTTTGGAAAAGCATTGCCTAAACGTGGCAGTAAGCCCAGGGCCACAGAGATCAGCCATCCTGTGGCAGCCACGTGATTTCAGATGGACAGATGTTGGGTCTCAGACTCTGCACCACCTGGGCTCTGAGTTTTTCATTGCTGAGGCACCAGCTAGGCTAAGGTGTTTCATGTAGACACCCAAATCACAGCTGTCCAACATTTCAACTGAATGTTTGTGGTTTCACCTCCGTAAAAGTGGATATGCAGGTTAACTTGAAACATGCTGCACCCTTCCCTAATTCTCTCCTTTAAGTACACAGCCCAGTGATGCAGCTGCTCAGGTCAACCTCCTGCTCTCGTTGACTCAGTTCTTATTACTACCAACAAATGGCTCAACTGCCACAAGGAGCACTCTAGCACACTTCAGAAAAACCTTCAGTAAGGCATTATGACAGTGCAGCTAAGTAATATGGCAAAATCTTGGTATCTGACTTTAATCTGTATTAGATATATATACGCTCTTCTCTTCCAAGAGAAATAGACTTCACTCCAGAGAAGAATGAGCTACTCCTTTTTCACTGCACTCCTGCAACTTCCACAGTGGGTGCCAGAAGCCAGACTACAGCCAGTCCTTGTGCCCAACCTGTCTGGGCAGCTGCAGACCTGGGGGAAGGCTGGAAATGTGCAAGTGGGAATTACACAAAGGTGTCCTAAGGTATTCTCTCAGCTTCACTCCTTGAAGACTGCCCACTCTTTCCCAGTCTTCAAAGCAACACTCACCAGCTGACTGGGCTCCAATTCCAATCACCCATCCTTTGCTGCCTGCTTGTGCTGCCTGAGCTGGAAGTCATTCATTACTCCACCCTCATCCCGCGGTAAACAGAATCGGGCTCCTCCAGGGAGCTAGCCCAGCATATAGAATGTATACAGCAGGTTAAATTATCTCTTGATGTATGGAAGACACACAAAAAAAATCATTAAGCAAATACATACAGCTGTGAAAATTTTACTTAAGATACCCATACTTCAAGCAGCAGGGAGCTCAGCGCTTGCGGTTATTTCTAATCTGTATCTGAATTTTTACTTGTCCGAAGTTAAGCTCAAGGCAATGTCTTAGACTTAGCTTAAAATAAAAAGAAATTTAACATCTCAGTAAACTTTCTCTAAGTTAATCCCATGAAGGTGGGATGAAACTCTTGAGTGCCTTTTTCATGCAGCTCTTTTTCCTTTTCCCCCCTCAAAAGATCACTTCATATAGCATACACCACTTTACAATGCCAGTGCCAGACCAAATGGACTTTCAGGACTCGGATAAGCATTACCATACCAAAAAGGGAATTGAAACAACTCAGTGCTGGGCTGCAAACAGAGCGCAATTCTGTTCTAACTCATTTCTAAATGCCCCAACAAGTATCTGCACTCAGGGGTAGAGGGATCGGGGCGCTAAGGGAGCAGTCCACCCAGCAGTGCTGTGTTATACTGCATGTTGTGTCATTACAGCTTTATCCCGACACACCCATATTTACAGCACACAATGTACTGTACAATTCACAATGCCAAGAAACTCAACATATCTAATCTGGCAGAAAAACAAAGTCATATCAGGTTAATCCAATTCTTAAATTGCACAACTTTGAAAAGCCAATAGGAAAACAAGCCTTCTCCTAGCTCCTGCTCCCCCTTCCCTCCTCCCAGCACACATACCCTGCCACGACCTACTTTTCTCTTTGATCCCTGAACATTTTTAGCCCACTCTCACTGTCCCATGTTTCTCATTCACTTCTAACCTACCTCCACCCCAGACCCTGGTGGAAAGTTACGCTGATTAGAACAAGCCATAAAAGGGAGCTTTGTGCAGAGTGCCCGGGCTGAAATGCGCTGCGAAGAATGAATGGCAAGACGCATACACAAGGTCACCTGGACACTTGCCCACATGTGATACTGCAATAATTGTGATAAGATAACAGGCCTCAAATTTAAACTTGGCTGACTGCAAGGGAGTTTCAAACTGGGCAACGGAGCTGGGGTGCATCTGCACAAAAGGGGCAGGATATAGCAAGCCTGCACAAGAGTTCAGGTTTTAGGTAAAATTATTTTTCTTGACTTTAGAGAGGATCAAGATCATTACTCTACCTGGGTTCAGTGCTTTCAGGATTTTGCCTGCAAACCCTATCACTGGTTTTCTAACTCCTATTTTTAAATGAAACCTTAGAGCCATATAATCACAAGACTCCAGGAGAAGAGTTAAAGGAATTGAAAGTTGAAGGATTTGAAAGGAAGAATAATGGTGGAAAAAGGTTTGTGACAATTGCCACTCCCTAAACCAATTAAACATAGTTTCTTGCAGATTTGTTTCTCAAAGTGAATCAACATCTCCTGGTACCCATAAGGGTGTCAGCTCTCACAGAAGCATTTCACACACATCAGGCATTTTAAAGGTCGTATTTAAATTCCCTGATACAGAAAGCGCACATTTACATTACAGCTCTCCTGCTCACTAACATACTCCTATCCCACCCAGTCATCTACTTGCATGAAATTCTAGCAGTGTAATTATTCTTTCAGAATCTCAACTTGCCACATTTGGTTAAAATCAGCCAATATACTCAAAAATTTTGATCCAGAACACGCAAGAGGCCACACACATCTCATGTGACCGGATAAGGTTCATTTTCACAAACTAGGCAAAAAAAAAAAAACTAACATTCATCTATCACAGTAAGCAACAGCGCTGCAAGATTTACATACATAAAACAGCCAAATGTCCCACACTGCAGTGAGGGGCCACAGCTGCAGGGACTACAGACGTCAGTAACATCTGTATTTCCACTATGCAGCACAAAAGGGAACAGTGGTATGTCTCATTGCTGCAGGGTCCTTCAAATTAAGTCAGTTTAACCCTCTCTGTTTTGATGAGGAACAGGGTTTGCTTTCAAGTGCCTAGTTCCTACTTATTAAGTGTTGGAAGCTAAGCACACAGCTGTTTTTGAAACAGACTTCTTGCTGGAGTAGGACTTGTTTCCAAATCTTGCAATGGTGAGTTTGTGAAAGGGACTGAACGGTTCTAAATCACCTCCTGTATTTCAGTGCAGCCCCATTCATGTTGAGTGTTTTAGATTCTGCAGCCTTGAGCAGCTTCTACAAGAAGGAGTACTATTATTTCAGTAATCTGTGTTAAAACATTGATTGCGCCATAAAACAGAGCTCTGCAGGAATATCTTGTGTTTAGAAGTTTTGTATTGTTGTTACTTCCATTTTCCAAAATGCAACCTACAGTTTCTCTCCTTGCCTGCTTAGAATCTCAAGTT
The DNA here is from genome assembly GCA_013399715.1 of Alectura lathami. NCBI lineage: Eukaryota > Metazoa > Chordata > Aves > Galliformes > Megapodiidae > Alectura > Alectura lathami. The sequence goes on along the minus strand of VXAV01010096.1, from coordinate 429,898 downwards.
ATAAGCAGTTACTTGTGCAACCACATTTAATTTGTTTTGAATGCTTTCCTCTCTATTACAACTACTGAGTTATTAGGTCACCTCAAATATAGCTGTGTCCACACAATTTAGGGAGCCTTGCAAGTGTTTCAAAAAAAAAAAAAATTAAGGTCCAATCACTCCCACACAAAGTGACGGATCTTGCTATGGATGGAAAGCCCTGTTCATTCATTTGTTTATTACATTCAGGAGTACCAACCAGCTCTGTAATGAATTACTTAATCTTTGACCTATTGTCCACAGTCATGTTCCAGAACGAAGAATTTATAGCAAGCTGAGTGCCCTAAGGCTAACTGGAAAAGAACTTTTTTTTTTTTTTTTTAAACCATTCTCCATCCTCAACCAATCTTTGCCAAAAAATGTATGTTTGCCTCTCCACTTACACACCTAAGTATCTAAGGATGACATTTTGTCATGGATGAGCTACTGCTGTAGTTCACTCTGACATCTGCTCGTAGCAGATAACAGGTACCCCCACTGGTCAATGTATTAGCATGTTAAGTTACATTCCAGCAATAACCTACATGTGTGCTTCAGTTAATGAGGACCTGAGTTTTCTAGGACCCTAATTCAATCTGTCTATTTTTTTTTTTTATCCTACAAGGGTGCCATACACTAAAAATCAAGCATATGAGCAAAGAGTGTCAAAGTCCTCAGTGTCTGTTTTCATTAAAGGGCAAATAATATGAACAAGAGAATACCAGCAGGAAGACGTAGAGCTCAAGCTGTTTCTCTCACAGCTGAACAGAGAACACTTGAGAAAAAGGGTGCCACATCAGAGAAGATAAGCATGGCCACTGGATGGGATACAATGAAAATCTGGGCCAACTTTAGCCCTGGTAAGATTTAGTTCAACCAGAGAATGGGACACGGAGGCATAACTATGTAACAGCTTCATGTGTGTCAGAAGACGTGAGAGGTTGAACAATAACATGCATTCATTTCAAACTGATGGATGGAGCCTCAGTTACGCAAAGCTGAAGGGCTATGAAGAGCCCCAGCAGAAAAAGAAACAACAAAATGCCCTAACACATGCTGCCTTACCTACCTGTGTTAGCTTTCCCCATGTTGCATCTGAAGCTCTTGGGACCAAGTCAGCTTCATGAAAGAAAGCTTCTTTAACACTATTCAGCAGCTTCTTCAATGCTGTCTGTTCACAAAAAATTGCCATACAAGCTACAAAATCTGTTTTATCATGTATTCGTTTTGACACACATATGCATTTTAACATTTGTTTTCTCTCCTTACTCCTCATGTGTAACTTACTCCACTAACTACTACTGGATTTCAGGTTTGTTCTAAGTAAATGTTTCTTTTCTCCAGAGCTTTCACCATCTACTTGACATAGATTAGATCAAACCACAGTTTTTTTATTTAATATAACTTAGTTGAAACACTCTTTTCTGATTATCACAATCTTTTGTGAAATTCTGACAAAATACTGCAGTATATTTTATTACGAGACTTCAAAAAAAAAAAGCAACCTAATGAGTATGGTAGCATGTAATACTAATATTAAACAGCTGCATAGCGTACTGCTAGTTCACCAAGCTTCTGATTTTGTAATGCTCTAGAGTACTCTTACTGACAACAAGAAGTGTGTCCTTTCGTCCTAAGAAAACTCCACTGGTACGCTGAGACCAGCTACCCCCCAAAGAAAAAAAAAAACAACAAATAAATGACAAGAGAATAGATGATTCTCCATCTAGGAGCTGAAGAAGGAGGGCAGTCAACAAGCTGTACTGAAATCACTGTAATTGCTTGAGGAGTAAAGCACTCATCGCTGACATCAACTGGGCAGAATCAGGCCACTGCTGGCTCCCACAATTGCCAGTCTGCTGTCACAGAAGTATGTAGAGATTGCAACGATAAAGTATGTTTCCTGGTAGCTTTATCTAATCAGATATGTCTTCTCCATACACATCTCCTGATGATGTCTCACCTCATAATTACAACTTACTGTTTTATTTAAGACTTGAGGGTGCACTTGCTTCTTAAAAATCCAATCACTGCACTACGCAATCATTCACTGAAGCACTTCAAGATGGGAAGCAAGGCTATGAGGAAGCCACAGTCCTTTTTCTAGGTAACTGCAATGAGTTTGACTCCCTGGCATCCTCCAAATACCTTCCTCGAGGGAAAATAAATAAATCTCCACTTGCTCCCTCTGCATATCCTCTTCCTCACCCGAGATCGCCCTGACTCGCCTGTGTGGCTCTGTCGGGGTGGAAAGCACTGATCCTCAGGAGAACTTTCAGTCAGGCCAGGTACATTTTAAAAGTACAGTACAAACCCCAAAATCGTTCTTGCTGTTTACTCTTTGAACTACTAAGTAACTTCAAGTCCTTTCATGTAGTTGAGCAATTATTTAACCAATAATCAACATTTAGCAGCGAATATTAAAATTAGATCTTTTGAAAGAGACACAGTGTTCTTGCTTCTAGCATTAACAAGGCTTGTTCGCTCAGCACTTTTTTCCCTGTTATCATGTGACAGGCTATTTTTAATATTTGCCAGAATATATTTCACATCTTCCTTTGATCCAGAAAGCAGTTTGAGAGCCTTGCCTGCATACTGCACCTCCCTTGCCGATGCAGTCCACAGAGCTGAGCTTTTCCACTTCACTGCAATTTCGGCACCGGCTGGTAATGGCAGGAGCGCACAGCCGTGCGCACGCACATGCTGCTCCAGTAAAAGCCGTGCTGAGCAGGCTGCACAGGGCACTGCCACGTGCCTGAGCACATGGTCATGCAGGCAGCAGCCATTCAGAGCCTCACGTGAGAGGCAATGTGAAGAGCAGTGCCCGGTACCAGCCTGCCTGACAGTTTAGCTGGTCATTCCCATGTTATCACGTGGGACTGCAAAGGTCAGGAAATTCCCAGCTCCTCTGGGTGCTGGAGATGGAGTCCTTCGCCTCTAAGAAAGGGGGCTTGGGTTATGGCTCATGCAACACCTAAGAACTGCTTGTAAATAATGATTAAAGCTTCGGAGCTCATGCGAGCTGGCTGCTGGGAACACTGCCCTTCACACCACCGAAGCCCAGCTAGGAGAGGAGGTCATGTTAAGGAACGCAGGGGAAGGAGGACTGCAATGCAGGGAGCATTACACACACATCCTTCTGTGGGCTGCCCCCAAGTAATTCCTAGTGTGCAGCTGGGAGGCCAGATGCAGCACCAGCAAGCCAGTCCCTGCCTGCTGCTCCACCTAGCACAAAGGGGAGCAAAAAACACAAAGCCCACCCAATTCTGCCTGCTGTCAATCATTACAGGCCAGTATCTATGTAACAAGTATAAGGTAACAGATAACATACCCCGGATGAAATCTCTCTGCTGAGTAAACATAATATGGGATCTAACAAAATCTTCATGTTCTTGCAGGAGTGGAGTTGGGAGGAGTACACTTCAAATTCTCATGGTTTTCAGATTTTTAATCAACATACTCCTGAACCTTCATTTATTTTGTTACTGAAAGTGAAAACTTTTAGATATTGCATGTATATTTCTGCAACAAATTACAAAGCCTGTTTTCCTAATTTTTTTCCCCTTAATCTTTGGCAGATCCTTTTCAAGTAGTCTAAGGTGTCTAGCAATCCAGGCATCACAGAGGGAAAACCACTGTTACGGGAATACAAGAGGGTTTTTTTTTTGTTTGTTTGTTTTTTTAAATACTTCCCTAGACCCTATGCTCCATGAGGAGCTGGGCTGTAACAATACATGGGACATCACTGTGCCAGCAGTATCCCCCTGACGCACAGCCCTATATCCAAGGCTTTGGCGGTTAACAGAGAATTCACATCTCAAAGAACAGAAACCTTCCAACCAGCCTTCCACCAGACTTCTGAACTCACACCGCATGAACCCTTTACACCACTACCCTGTTCACCCGAGTAAGGGCTGTGCAACCACCAACGAGTTAACTGCAAAATATGATCCTCCCTTCACATACGAACGGTCATGAAGACTCTCGATTTCCCTAAAGGACTACACAGTTAAATGGAGATATACATTCCACAAAAAAAAAAAAGCAAAAGGCAACAAGAAATCTGCAACAGATGGAGAAGCAAGAAAATATGTTCCTGGTAATGGGTTATTAAAATAACCTACATAAAGCTAGCTTTATAAAAACTGTTCTTCTGAGGGAGCCTACTGTTTTTAACCAACTAACAGCGGCCAATACAGGCAGAAAATAATGTTATATCTACACATTATAATGAATGGTGGTCTGCAACACTAAAATCAACCAACTTTAGTTAATAAGTGGTAATATGACAAGGAAATACACTATTGCAAAAGCCATTATCCTGCATCTCTCCTCCCCAAAAGAAAAGCAATTTTTGCTATACATAGATACCCCAAACAGGGATTTATGGGAAAGTAGGTGTCCGCTTTATCCTTTGCTATAGTCCAGAGAAAAGATGATAAACTGGTGAGACAAAACATTTTTCCTACAACCAAGCTGGAAATAAAGAATTCATTAAATTCATAAGGGATTTTTTTGTTGTTATTTTTTCACTTTAGCTTCTTGGCCTTCCCGTAACAATAAAATATGTGAGGGTTTTGTAATGTCATGTTTACAGCCATGGGCAGTCCAGCTTTGCTGAGCCTGATCGCACTTCTCAGTAAAAGCCAATGCAAATTTTCAGTCTCTTCCAGGGACAGCGTAAAATGTCTGTCTGGGTGACATCATTAGTTTCTAGAGGCAGGTACATGTATTTCAACACATGCACAAAATTAAATCATCTTACACCATTTTTCTGCAGACCTGTGTCCGACATGCATCACATATGCACGTGAATCCCATCTGGTGTTCCGCACTTGTGTACGTCCTTCCCCATACACAAACTACGTGCAGGTATGGGATCTGGGGCCAACTGTGTGTCATCTGCTGATGCTGAGTGCCATGGAGTTTTAAAGTAGGGACACGAGAAGCACAGCATTTGACTCTTGCTTCAGCCCGAGTCCACGCAGGCTTCCATCATACATAAAATATTCCATTATTTTGTTAAGACAAAATTCAGAGGACAAAAAAATTTTTAAACTACTATCAGCTAAAAAAAATAAGAGCGTAAGGAATTTTTATTGAAATTGTGTATTTTAGACTTTTTTTTTTTTAACTGTAATACAAATTAAAAAAAACACAGCCACGCATACTGAAACCGTAGCTCACCAATTGCAAGAAAAACTTGCTTCATGTGACAGTTTATTAGAAGTCTTATAGGAGTTATTAACCAGGAAGTTTCACAGTAATGATTTTAACATTTACCTTCACACTAACTCTCATATTTCAAAGTAGCATATTTGCCTTGATGGTTGGATGACAACCTTAAATGTTCGTTTTCATTTTTACTAAACTTTTTTTTAATAAATACCATCTTATTTTAAATCTTGCTCAAATGCTAAAATCCAAGATGATCATCTCTGCAAAACAGATCATCAACGTAAGATTTTTCCGTGATGGCACAAAAATATTCCAACCACCTGACAACAAACCAGACTACTGTTAGCTAAGTGATAATACCTATCTGTAATAGGGGAAAAATGTTATTGTAGGAAATGGAATGAGCTTACCCTTTAAAAAACAAATTTAATAAAAAAACTGTATTATTCTTAAGACAATACGGCATGGGGAAGAAAAACCCTTCAAGTTAAGATTCTTTATGCTATCCCAAGAGACCCGACTCCCTTTATAACAGTAAATATGCATGCTGCTTCTAGTGAGAAAAGTTCGTAACCCCCACGCTGCACACAGCTCACAGGAAAACTCAGAAATCAATGAGATGAAAATAAGCCATGCAGGCAGCTGATTACAAATAAATTCTGACAGGTGATCATTAAAAGCCTGGCCCGTATCCAGGCTCCCCTGAAAAAAGAGTGAGGACAGATTATCTGCTTTTATTTTTGTGTGTGCATTAGTGACAGAAAACAGGGTAGCATACCCGCACTATTTTTGAAAACTGGCTTGGGAAAAAAACATTTTTTGTTTTATACTCCACTCTTGCCAACTCCAAATATATTTAAACTTTGGAAACCCTTGCAAGTTACTGGTTAACTATGAAATGCCTTGAAACTGAAATACAAAACTGAAGTAAAATTCACATATAGTGACTAAATGAAATCCACGACTAAACACACACAACTGACTTGGGGCCAAAGGGTCTGCTGACAGGTTTGAGGTGCTTTGGGGGGTGTTTTTTTCTTTTTAGATGAGAAAGGAATGTTGTAGACTTTTAAGACATTTCTGCTTCATCCTGCTCCACAACTTCTGTCCTTCTATTTATTTATTTTGCCTGCTTATCAGATGACTCTGACAATGACTTCGCACACTGAGCATGGCAAACGATCAAGCACAGAAGGGAGAGGAGTGGTTTCCTGCTCCCAAGAGCACACTTTGCTCTAGCAAACCTTGTATGAGCAGAAGAACACAATAAGTCACCCTTGGACTTTTTTTTTTTTTTTTTAAAAAGGGAAAAAAAAATGGTAAAGCTCCATGTTTGCTCCATGTTTTCCAAACTTTAATGTTGACACTATTCCCCAGGCCGTGATCTCAGCCACGCTGGTGTCAAGCCAGAGCAGTTATTCTGGATTTGTGCTAGTGTTTCTAAAGGGGTGATTTAAAGTGTTAATAAACAAATAGAAGACTTCCACTGACACCAAACAGGTTTGAAACACTCACAACCAGAAACTGGATACCCGATGTCTTCTTAAAGTCACTATGGGTGTAATTTCTGAACTCTGGCCAGAGCTGCTGCAGTGTATGCTAGTTTAAGCAAGATTACAATGCAGTTACAAAATTTAGTTCCTGTCCCACATACTGTGGCAAATTCTACTATGCTAAATACAGAATAAGATTATGGCCAAAATTTCAAACAGGCCACAGGTTTTACATTCCAAACAATTACCCAGACTACGGCTCCTATGTTCTCACATCAAACACAGGTTAAAAAAAAGGAATATTTACTTTAACGGTCCTTCTCCCTGTTCATTTAACACCATGGCATTTACAGATTACTATTCAGTTTGTGTGGTTTGCACTTGCTAATAAGCTAGGCTACCAAGAAAAGATGACAGCAAAGTTTCCTTGGAATTCCTGTAGCTTCCTGATATAATTTGAACTAAAATCCCGGTGGAGCAACTTAACAATAACTAGAACTATTTTTTTTTTTTTTTGAGTGCAAATGACACGAATCATAAGCTCTCTAAACTGCCTGTCAAGCATACAATGAGAAGCAACGATTTACAGTGGGAAGGCTCACACCAAAATCCATGGAAAGCTCTTAGGGCTGATTTACCTGGTCTGACTGGGCTCTGCATGCAGTTCTGCGACACCATGCCTGGATGGACTGAAGTAGAAGCCCTGCTGCTGAGGTCCATGACAGAAGGTGATGCTGAGGTAGCTTGCTGGAGACCTGGCTGGTGTGGGCTATGCTCGTGCTGGTTTGGGCTGGGTGGAATGCCATTTTCTGAGAGGAATTCTTCCAGGTCCATGTATTCCAACTGGAAAGTGTCTCCATCGTATGGCAGTGTCTTGTCCCATAGTGTTGGGCCCAAGAAAGCAGACTGAGGGACTGTGGTACTGGTGCTGTCATCATCTAATTTCTTCTCTTTATCTTTTTCTTTACCGAATGCTTAAACAAAACAGATAATAAATACATAAGAGCTGAGCAATTAAAATCTTACTATGGCTACTTCACTTATTTATTTCTTACAGCTGAGAGTGCAGGGGAAATACCTGCTTTATAAAAATAACTCCCTTGATTCACTCAGTTCAGGAGCAAACTGAAGGGTCATGTCAGCTAAGCACCTTCGCTGGATGCAGCCATGTTTTTTTCTCCTCTCTTTTTAGCTAGTTCCACTGCGTGCTTGGATTTGTATGGCAGCTTCGGTAAGTACTAAAGGACTTAAAAGCAAGTGTCTGAGTACGAGCAAGCTGGAAGATGTTGCTGTATTCTGCTAAAAGGAACGTTTTTGACCTAAACCCGAGGCACTTATTATGCTGTCACACTTAAAAAATTAAGCCAGTCTTGCTAGTCCTTGCACAAGCGAAGCAGCAATCAAATTTCATCTCTGTGTTGCTTCCTTTAAGATGGCAAGTCTGCCTCATGCTAAGCAATCAATTACAAAATGTACCATTTAGAGAAGTAATAATGATGTTAATCCCTTTAATGTTTTAAAGTTACAACTCACAACAGTAAGGTCAGACAGACAATACATTCTGATGTGCAGGACTGCTAACAAAATTCAAGGGCATAATTAAAGCAAAAAAAAAAAGTTAAAGTGATGCTTCCTACCCATTCCTACAACAATACCCAGTGATTCCAATGAACAGTTTTAAGGGAAACACCTGATTTCTCCAAAACATTTGCAAGAATCTAAGCCGTCAAAGTCTTCCGTCTGCTGCCATGCCTGCGCCTCTTCCTAACCGCACGCAACAACCCCGGCGAGGCCCCTCAAGCCCCTCGACTCGGAGAGCTGAGGGCAGGGAGCCCGGCCTCCGCAGGACCTGCGGACCCTTCGCGGGTTTCTGCCCTCGAGAAGCCCCGCAGCCACCAGAAGGGCGGAGCGCAGCCCGCCGGCGGCACCCCCGCTGCCCCGAGCGGCAGACGGCCGGCG
>VXAV01010096.1:403650-418617 GCA_013399715.1 Alectura lathami | reverse complement strand
AGTGAGGGCTGCGCCGCGCGCCGCCCCCTGCCTCGCGCCTCACCTCGCCTCACGAGACCTCGGCCCCTGAGGCGGCCGCGGCCGCCGCTTCTGTCCTCTAAATACGTTCCGTTTTCTCTGGAGAAAAGAATCGCGAAAGTAGGGGGGAAGATGGCAAGGTGCTGAGTGAAAGAGAGGATGAGTAACGCGGCGGAGCAAGGTGTGAGGCGTGCACAGGTAAGGCAGGTGGTTCCCAGTGACTGGCAGCCAGTGAGATGCGCGAAGAAGAGAATTTGAAGAGACAGCACATTCAGCCTTTTAGTCCTAATGCATCTAAACCAGCAAAACACCCCCAGATTGGCCTCAGATGTCAGTACATCTGCATCTATGCAGTATGACCTGTTGTTACTCAGAGCTGCACAGAAAGACAAATGAGTATGTTTGGACATCCACACCCCAACCAGAGCTAAAAGCCAGCAGCTTCTGAAGGTGAGGCCAGGAAGCTCCCATCCAGGCTCCTGTCACCATTGTGAGGGCCCTGGAAGCGGCCCCTGCTCCGCTGCCCAGCACTCCAGTACTCGGAGTACTTCAAAGCTGCCATTTGCTGTGCACATGGCGTGCAGCTGAGCAAGCTGTTGTGGCTCCTCATGAGTGGAAGAATGTGTGCTGCATGGACTGTGATCACCCCCACCTTTTTTTGTTGTTATTTCATTTTTTTTTTCCAAAGGTTTTAATGAATGTGGGAGAGACAGGTTTGGAACTGCTTTTGGGTGATGGCAGAGGAACTTCTCTGAAGTAAGCTGGGTGGGTTCCAAAAGGCATCCCAGTTCTCAGAAAAATAAGAATTACTAGTCACTGCGTATGTGCCATGAGTTGAAAGATTAATAATTTTCTCTGCCAAAATTTACAGTCATCCTGTACCGTGACAGTAGATCTAATACATGTTCTGGCCTGGGCAGCTGACCTGGTTTGAACTCAGCAAGAAATGATGACTGCATTTTTGGAATAAACATGTTACTATGCTTTTTAAAGCCACCGTAGCCTCATAAAGCATTAACCGGCCTTTCCAGCCAGTTTCAAGCACCCAGTGCCCATGGTGCCTTAGGGAATTACTTAGACCCAGCAGGTGTAACCAACTAGTTAAATGAGATGACAGAGCTGGACTGGGACGAGCAATAAAGTAGCAGCTGGCCTGTTCTGCAGTTGGACATTTCTCTGAGTAAGGACAACTCCCAGCTGGTACCAATGGGAGAAACAACTCAATCCTTCCATTTATTCCTCTGTGCTCCATTCCTCTTCCTTTCTCACTTTTGGCGTGCATGCAGCAGGCAGACAGAAATAGCTGTTCTTACATGCTCAGGCTGTTTGATTTTGGAAGCTGGCACTGGTTTACTGGAGATGGAAGAGCACCCACAAGCAAAGAATGAAACAGCCATCCCCAGGCAGAGCTGTAACAGGAGGAAGGAGTGAAAGGTGCAGGAGCTGAGCATCTCCTCCTTATTCACAGTTTCTATTGAAGTCAGTGACCCAGATTTCTCAGACTTCAAATGGCTGTTTTCAGTGAGCTTGCCAGAGGCTGGGTGCTGGGGAAGGTCAGGCAGAATTTAGCCTGAAGTATTCTGCATGCATAGGCTTATCAGATCTGGATCTGTACAACTTGTTACTGAACAATAACTAATGACCAATGCCCCTGGGCTCCAGTATTGCAAGGCAGCTGCCCTGAGCTTGGGGTTCCTTTCTGTCCTGTGCTTCTGGGCTCAGTTCTGCAAACATTCACATCACTCCCAGGTTTCCCTCTTCGAAACAAATTACAGAGAACCTAAAGCAGTGATATTATTAAGAACCCAGAAATATGGAAAACCTCTTTACTTTGTCAGTTAAGCCTCACCTGCTGGTAAACGGGGAAAAACCCTACAGGCAACAGTCAAGCTTCCAAACAAAAGCACTGGAAGTCATGCTATGTCTCTTTATGAAAGAATCATCATAACAGCACGTATTTTAAGAAAGCAGCAAGCAGTGCACAAGTGCTTGCAACTAATCTGCATGCACTTTATCTGGAAGGATTGGATCCATCAAGTCTTGCAGGTAAGATTTTTTTTTTTTTTTGAGTGTACTCCCACTCTCAGTTACGTGCAGCAATGGAATAAGTTCTCAGTACTAACATCAGGCTGCAACATCCTTCCTTAAAATTTATCCTCATGTCTCTCTTATGGCCTATGTTAACTTTTTTTTTTTTTTAAATCTCTGAAAAAAAATTCAGTTGGAAACTAGTTGTTAACTCAGTGTCAGAATATACACATTGAGGATGTTTAACAGCACTGTAACCAGGCTTCCCATGTTTTTGGAAATCTACTTTTGTAAGTACCATAATGCAACATAGAGATGAACAATGACCACCATTTTAGGAGGCAGATGTACCTTGCATTGCGTGCACACATCTCCCTGCTTGATTTGATACAGCAAGTCTGATTAGATCTCTAAAGATTACAGTTTAAAAGGGCTTGAAAAAAAATAGAGTATTACTAACATGGATTTTTAAAATGTTTTTCCAAACATAGAATCAGCTTTACTGACACTCACTGAGCATCCAGATCTGGATTTCAGTCATATGCCTCAGTGTTTACCAAAAGCAAAAGGAGGTATTTTCCCATAACCATTTGTTGGCTCTGCCTTAGCAGCGTCCAGGGCTGCCGCCCGCTGTGACGCAGGATGGAGCAGCTGCGCGCCGAGAATTATGCTCAGAGCGTAGAGAGCAGATCCTGGGTGCTCACACCCCAAGTCCTCCTGCCTCTCCCTTCGGCTGTGGTCAGCAGCCCCCTGCAGAGGTCCTGCTACCTGTTTCATCTTCTAAAAGAGTAGATTAATTACTAATATCTCCTATAAGGACAGACATGTATGCACAAGATGATAGACATACATAATAGTTGCCATTTCAGACGTGTTCAGCTTTAAAAATTGTTTTCATGCATTTAAGTGAAATGTTTAAGTTAAATGAGATATTTACAATGGTAGCTGCAGTGTATAAACCTTCGATGTTCATGCAGACCAGAAACCTTACAATGATTGCTCGTTTGTTGCTTTATTCTGCCTTTGACTTTTCTTTACATCATGTTTTCTTTTAAAGTTATCTGCACTGATCTGCAGAAATGTAGATGCTGTATTTAGACTAAAGATATTCTTGCCTCTATAGTTTCCTGGTCAGGCATTTAGACTATAAGCTGTATTGAAAGCGTCAGGCAGAAACCTATCCTGAAACCACCAGACATAACTAGTTTCATATTAAAACAGGTCTATTCATTTTATTCCCATTCACTTTTTAAGCCTTTAAAGAAAAAATCTTAAATCAATTACCTTGTGGAGTAAATTGTTCCTGAGGGCTCACAACTAGCACTTTCATAGGCAGTGATGGGTTTTATTTTTATTTTTTTAACAACTAAAGGACATGAACATACTTACAGTATTCTATAGCCATCTGACAGCATGCATGCAAGGAAATAGAGATGTCCTCATGTATTTTCCCTTAAATGGCTCTGACCTGGAGAGTACGTTATTTTGATTGGCATAAGAAAGCAAGCTGTGATCTTATTTTTACTGTTAGTTATAGCTGTTTCAAACTTATCAAAGGAAGAAAGAGAGGCTTTTTAATGGCTGCTTTCCAACATCACTAATCAGAATTTTAATGAGGTTTTTCTTTTCGAGGCCTAAATTAGGTCTAATTAACAATATATAAAGCAAATATACAATGCCATAAAAGGGATGCACCCTGCAGTCTCTTATATAGAATGTGTTTTGATATCTTTACAAATAGAATTGTTAAGCAAAATACACATTTTTATGCTGCTTAAATATATGTAAGTTTTCTTTGCTGTTATGCATTAATTAACGAATTGCCTTTAGAAAATGAGGTCTTATACTCTTCTAATAACTTTGGAATCTCTGATGGGGAATAATGCAAGTGCTTATGGCTGAAGCCCTCTCTGTGATTTCCATTCACTTTGACACAGTCCAACACATGCTGCACCACAATGACAGGGTAAGCTGTTCCCTTTTACTTCCCTCAAGTTCCCCCATTTGCCACCATCACACCTCTGGATGGACCATGTGTTCCTATTGTTTGTGGGCTGGATAACTAGCCTGCAGCTCCTGTTTCCCAACCATCATTAAAGGCACAGTTAAATTTAGTCTACGCAGTTTTTCTCCAAGCATTGAGAACAGAAAATCATCCTCAAAACACAGCATTGTTTCCTCCTTCCAAAGAAAAAGGAGTAAACCAAAATGACATTTTTCTTTCCCACTTGCAAGATTTTGTTGTTACTTACTGTTCCCTCCTGGGCTGACTTATCTGTGACATAAAAAATATTTTTAGAAAGGGAAGCATCTTTCACTAGAGTTGCTCAGATGCAGCTTAATGCAATTAAACAACTAAAAGTATGGAATTACAACATCTGCTTAAACATACCATTTTGTTCACAAACTTAGACCATTAACCAGGAAGTCTCTTGCAAAGCTCTTTCCAAATTTCATGTTTAGTAAACAAATCTCATTTCTTTATCCCTGTTAAGTAGATATCACTTCTGATTCATTTAGCTCATGAAACTAGAGATGAATAGCAGCAGTAAGAATGGGTGTAAAAAAATCCCAAACCACACCAAAGAATAGAAAGAAAAAAAAAAAAAATGTACTCCCCCTTGCATGAACTCCAAGTCATCAGTTCAAGTGGTGTTGGGTTGAAGCATTCAGAACACTTGAGCAGGAAAGTGCTTTAGGGAGTGCTCTGGACCAGGTCTGTCTGGAGAGCTTTAGGCAGAATTTATGCTAAATGGCAGCATCTGTAGTTAATAAGAATAGTCCATCAAGTGCCCATTATCTTAGAACTGACATCAGACCCATTCCAAGTAAGCTTAAATAGCCATTTCAGATGTGTATTCCTGAAGTGTGTAAATAAATATATCCACAGCAATTTTAAGAGCCAAACCACAGGATGGAGTGAGCCAGAATCATTTTGCATCTGTTACAACACTCAGAATAATGTTTTGCTTGATTTATAGTGGAAATATTTGTTTTTCAGCTGGAATTTTGGTAACTAAGAACAGATGTTCACAGCAATGTTGGAATACTGTCTGTCCGTGCTTTGCTGTTGAATCAAGTGCTGTTACACGTTTAAGCAAACCTAGGTTAGTTTCACCCGAAATCTAATATACTGTGAAGTTACTAATCTTAAGGGCACATAGTAATCGAGATGCTCATGGAATCCAATATGATTTATTTTTCTATTTTATCAGAATTACAGGGCATAAAATGATGCATGCAAAAAACTAACAAAGCTGTTAGATTTTCTGTTTTGTGACTCTAGATGGAGGAGACATGCTTGTCGATCAATTTTTTCAAAGCTTTGTAGTGTTGAACCGACTCATCTTTCTGACATTTTTTTCACCCTCACTGAGCTGGGGTGTTTCTTAACAAGGAGAGAGAAGCAGGTTCTCATGATGAGAAAGTTATTTATCTATCTTAAAGAACTGTCTAGTTATTTTTAAAATCATTAAGAATTTGGTATATTAGTAAAAAAAAAAAAAAATCCTGTTTGTATCACCTAAAGACTTCTGACTACAGAACAGACATGAATATAGTCCTCTTTTTCCTACTGGAGTTACTCACATCCCTTAACATTCTGCCAGAGGAGAGGGAGGGTGCATCCATGCACATTACATTAGCTGGGTAGACACCGTGTTCTGAAACCAGTTGACATCTCAGCATTTGCTTCAGTGGCACAGAGCTCTTCTTCCATTTTGGATGGGCTGGCTGCCTTTTTTTTTTTTTTCTTCCTTCCCTCTATGGAGGCCAGACCAACAGCATTCAAAGCTATTTGCTGATGTGAATTCCAGATTGTCAGTGGACTTGTGCCTGATGTCTTTACCTTATGATGCCTGTTGTTTCTTCTAGGAACTTTTAGCTTCTCTGCTGCAGTGTTCTTGCTTCCCAGGAAAGATCCCCATAAGCTGGCATGGAGCTATTTAATGGTTATCCCATGTGCAGCTCCATTTATTTCAGGTGGCATTATTATATTCCTAACAGCTGAAAGTATTAACAGTGTCTGAGAGGATTCAGTTACTCATTGCTATGTGGAGCAAATGCTTTGAATTGCAGTTACTGCATTAAGTTCTTGAAGAGATGCAAAAATGCTTCCTTGCTGGTCTGATGTGCTCCCAGCAGTGCCTCATGATGCCCAGCCTGGGGCTGCATGCTGCCAGAGGCATGGTGCCCTGCTCAGTGCTGTGCTCAGGCTGCAGTGTGCTCAACCCCAAGTGCTTCCAGCTGGGAGAGGCAGAACACAAAGAACACAGCTTTTCTTTGGGCTGCAGCTGTTTTACACCTGTGTCTTGTCCTCCTCTGAGCCATCACTGCACCATTAGCATTTGGAAGAACTGGAATCTCAGCAGATCTCATCACAAATGCAGATCTTACTAGAATATATTATTTGCAAGCAAGTTAGCAGTGACATGAGTCACCTCCTTAGATACCATGGATACAAACCATCTGAAAACTGCTCCTTCAAAGAAACCTGAACTGCTGAGAGCCCTGCTAGGTCTGGAGGGTTTGATCCTGCCGGGTGCTGAGCGCTTCTCCTGGTCTTAGCCATCCTCAGTCCATCAGAGGGGAAGGCACTCCTTATTCTGCAGGATCAGTCTGGCTTGAACAGGAAATCTGTGCAGGGTATGGCCCACAAGATAGCACTGCTTGCTCTGGGTTACTGGTAGGTAAGCTTGGTTTGCTTACTGCACTGAGGTCCTTTGGAAGGCAGTCAAAGGCCTGATTATGGTAGGATTAGTAGCTCATGAGTAATCTCTGCTGAAACAGCTCACTCTCACTAGGTCGTTGAGATTTCTCAGGTACTGTACTTCACTGCCACACAGACCGGTTTTTAAAAATCAAAGAAATCCGTGGAAACACTGTATTTCTGTCATAAAGGTCAGAAAAGGGTCTGTCATGGCCCATGCCAGTGTCTTTTCTGAAAAGGGAATGCTGCCTTTATTATAAACATATGGTTTGCTGTCCTCTAAAGTTGTTTGTAAATTTTAACAAAAAGTAAAATATGCATGAATTCCCAGGATGGGATTTTGTAGGTCTAACACACATTGCAACTACAGACACAAAACTTTGCACTTTTGGTTCATTTAGAGAACACATATCCCAGTGCTCAGAAAGACTCTTCTGATCAGACATCAGAACAGACAGCACTGATGAGAATTTAAAAATCAACTAGAGAAAAGAAATTAATATTAAGCTTTCCAGTTTTATACAAGGTGACAGGAGATATATATATATATATATATATTTTCAACACTTAAGACTTCCTTTCAAAATTACAAAACTCAGCTGATTTAGCTCTTTTGCAGGTGGCAGATGCTGAGGGGAGGAGCTGTTGGGCCTTCCCAGGAGGACGTGGCACTGAGCACAGCACAGGCTGCACAGCCCGGCCTTGCTCACCCAGAGCCTGTCAGGGTGGGCAGCGGAAGCGGATCCGAGCCTGCTTTTGACCTGGATTCAACAGGCTTGCATCCTGCAGGATCCTCCTGTAATCTATCATTTTAAACCTCCCTCCTCCCCCAAAATCACATGAACTGGCTATCATGGCTGAGGCTCTTATCCAGAATCTGCATGTAGATTTCACAAAAAATCTTGACAGAAAAACTTTCAAGAATATCTCTTGTCAGGCAATAGTTGCTACTGGTAATTACCATGCTTTCATCTGTAGCTGTCATTGCACTGTAAAAAGTGGCTGTTATTCCCTTTTCAGAGAAGAAACAGATGTTCTAGGGACTTCTGAATAGATTAATACAGAAATTGCATGCCTAAAAGCTCTTCTAGAAAATCCCATCATTATCACATGACTGATTTTGTTCAGTGCACCCAGGAATTCAGCAGATCTCCTGCTTGCACTTCTCTTTTCTTATTTGCTTTAAAGCAATAGGTTTGGAGTTTTCATTTTACTCCTATTCTGGGGCAGAGGAAAAGCTGAAATGACACCAGCTATCTCCACTTTCGTTTCAAGGCAAACTTTCAGGTAGGGATTTTTTCAAAACTTCTTGAGGCTTAATTTGGTTTTGTGATCAAGAGACACAGAAGTCGCATTTGTGCAATCCAATTAGGCTCCAGCCCTGGCAGGGACATGGCACAATGCACGTACGTCCAGCTGACTCGCTGTCCTTCCCTGCTCTCAAAGGCTTCAGCCTCTGTGGCAGAGCCATGCTTCTTAATCACAGGTATTTGGGATTACTGCAGGCTCAATTTACCTGTTTGGGAGATGTCAGAGCTGCAGTCCTTCCCTCAGAAACATGCTAAGTGACAGGGAGCAGGGCAAGAGAAGAGCTGCAGGTGGATGTTGTGTTAGTATCAGCAAGGTGAATTACTAAAGGCAGTCAGTATTGAGTGTTGAGGAGACTCTGCATTGCTCTTGGCTTTAAGGAGGAATTACAGATAATATATCTGTGGCACCTCTGCTCATTTAAGGCTCCTGCCCAGAATTAGAATCCATCAGCACCTTTGCTTTTTTTTTTTTTTTTTTTTTTTTTTTTTTTTTTTTAAATGAGGACTCTCCACTACAGTAAGCTAAAAGGTGTTAAGAGCAAGGAGAAGTGTACCTGGTAATGTTCCTCTCAGGAACCAGGCCTCAGGCGCTGTGGATGTGAGGATGTGATGCAGGCTGCGCACTGCCGTCTGCACTTCCAGCTGCATCACATCCCTGGACTTGCCTTTTCAATTTGGCTGTAACAGAAAAAGAAACTAGGTATTTCTCCTTACTTGGAGAACAGCAATTTCAGCCACATCAGAAACCAAACTGCTAGTTACCCTGCTGGATTTCTCACCTCCCTAGGAGGCAGCTGTACCTCACCCGGAGGAGTCTTCTTGTAGAACTCTCTTGTGCCATGGCAAAAGTTCATTCCTGCAGGCTGAAAGGTTTTCTTGTAAGAGGGAGTCTATGTTTTCTGAATATGCTGAAGTTATTAAGGCCTTTTCCTTCAGTTCCCTGAAACTGTATCCACTAAGTAAGTAATTGGTAAGTTGATTTGTAAGTTAAGTTGGGTATACCTAACAGTCAGGACAAGCAATTGTAACAAACCCTGACTGCAGAGATTTGTACCAAACTTCTTTAAGCAGGGCAGTAAAATACTTCTATGTTATCTTCAGCCAGCCACAGGACTCTCCACTGGTGTGCATTTACCATTAATTTCATTTTTGTTTTTATATGATTTGCTGTGGGATTGTTTCTGGAACACTATAGCCTGTATTACCATGCTACTTCAGCAAATCAGTTATACGCATATGTATTTTTGAGAACTTAAGTTCAAGTGACTATACTACATGCCCAAAGATGAGCAGATAGATAAATGAACAAGGTAAGATTAATTGCATTTACACATTTTCTTTAATGATAAAATGTTTCCTTTTAGTTGCATCTTCCAAATAGCCAAATAACAAGACAGTCAGTCTTTAACACTGCGGGTGTCCTATTTCCTGTTCTCTGCATCTTCATCGTTTACAACACTTCTGTATTTAATTTGAAGGAACAGGATGTTCTGAGAGTGACAGGTAGCTTTCTTAATGGGCTTATCAGCTCCTCTTCATGCCATGACATCAATTATGTACAGTTGTCTTTGACTTGGAATTTGTAACCCCCATGGTGACTAATTACAGTACCTAACATTAGGGTCCCCAGTGGCACAGACTAGAGATTAATAAATGCACTTTAGCCTGCTGCTTGAGGACTGAAAACTTCACTATCCCTGAAGAGCTCAGGGCTCTTGGTTTTCTGAGGTCACTGGGGTTGGGAAGGAATGGCAGTGCATTACCAGCCTCTTTGGAGTAAAAATGAAAACATTACAAGGAACCTCAATGCTTCGCCTTTACTAAGATCCTTTATCTTTCCTGTATCAGTGCTATTACTTTTTTTTTTTATTATTATTTTAGGCCACAAACACAATTTTATGTCTTTTTCCATTTTAATCATGTTTTAAAGAGCTCTCTTCACATACAAGAACAAGGAATGTTCTTAATGATAATAATAATTGGACCATAGGGAAATATTGACTGCTTAATAGCTAAAGAACAGGGTACTTTAAAAGAGATTAAGGGATTTCTGATGAGTTTGTGGCTTCTAGGGGTCAGGGTGAAATCATGACTTACCCAAACTGCGGCAAAACTGCTAATTTTCCAGTTTCTTTTACCCAAGAGATCTAGCTATCAAACTGATATTCTCCATAACAGTATCAGGCTGCCAATTGTGTTCACCTCATCTCTTGTTGAGGTGATTTAAAAGGGGCGCATCTATTGTCCAAAATCAGAGATGGCCTTATGCTTCAGAGGAAAATCTGCAGGGGATGCACTGACCTCCCAGAATATTCCCAAGAAGTCATAACTTGGATAGAGGTAGGTGGTTCCCATATATTCCCTTTGAATGAATATCTTTAACTTGTTTGGATTTGACTCAGGTACTGTACCACCGGGACAAAGTCAGTATTGGTCATTAGATTTCAACTTTCCATCCTAATATTTGGAAACATGAGGCTCCATTTACAACAGATTTTGTCCCATTCTATTTTATTTTTTTTCAACCATATGACAATGCTGAATGATACAACACTCACTGCATCTTTGTGCAAAGAAGATTCTTTTCTGTTGTAGCAAAATAATGTATCTCAAAGGAATGTTACGGAAATATCAACCTATTAGATCCATGGCAACATCAGCCACTGTGGGGAAAAAGAGTCTGGAATGAGCAAGGAATAATCAAGCCAACAAAAATATGAAAGGAATCTGGATGGTGCCACCTGCAAGATCGCTAGTATTTTTAGTATTAAGTGAAAATAATCCCCAGGGAAAGGCAGAGCTAGTTACAGAGGACAAAGGGCAGGCTTTATTCATTAGTAGTTGATTTTTGGTATGCTACCACTGCAGGCAGTAAGGAGAAAGGTACCTAAATACCTTAGCAAATCTAAACATGCCTGGCAGCATTTATAGCAGCATCTAAGTAGGTTAGGTGCCTAATTCCCATTAACTCCATCACCATCTTTAAGCTGCTAAACATCTTTGTAAAGCTGGCCCCAAGACTGTGAGCTGACAGGTGCCTCTGTTTAAACTGATGTGGCTGTGCTCATTTGCAGCAGCTGAAGCTCAAGCTGGTATCCCTTGCTCTGCTCAAGAAACTGAGATCTACTCAGAAACCTTAACGCTTATTCCAAATCTAGCACCAAAATTCAGAGCCATTTTTGTATGTACTGCTCTGAGTGACTTTTGCTACTGACTTTATCTAGAACTATGAAAAACTTCATGTCAGTTCGGGAGTCTTTATTTGCTTCTGCGCTCTTGATCCTCTTGTTGTCCATGCTGCAAATATGTTCTATCACTGAAATCTTTACTCTGAAATACACAAGAGATTTCCATCACCACAAATGTTATTAAGTACAAAGAGGAAAGGTATTCTGCATCTTTTATAGTTTTAATTGCTGTGGTACTGAGCAGGGGGCTTTCTAGGCAAAGTAGGATCACCCTTTGAGGGTAACTACCTGAGAACCGAAAGCGAAGTTTTCAGTGCAGAGTCTAGCATCACAGCAAAGCCATGTGAATCCTGAAGGCCCCAAATGAAATTGGTGTCAGGACAGATCTAGTGCTGTAAGGCTGTGTTCAAGTAAAGGTAGTTTGTGGCCCCTGCCTTGTGTTACATGTCTGTGCACAGATAACAACTGTTATTGTTTTTCTGGTCATGTATAGAGGCTTCATGTATTTGCTTACTTAATATCTGTATTTTTCTACAGATTTTAATACAGAAAACTGCAGTGCAGCCATTATACTAGCCTGCTTGTGAAACACCACTGGCTTAGCACATGTTAGGCAGTGTGGCTGTGCTCCTGCCAGCACACATGCCTGAATACTCATGCAGTGAATGCCTGAATACTCATGCAAGGAATGGCCAGCTCACATATATATGTGTGCATGTATTTATCGGGTGGAGTTGATGAAAGGATCTCTGATTTACGGAGACACTGAGTTGTGTTACAAGGGAAATATTTAGCACCTCACAAAGCTGAGTATCTCATATGCCAACGTAGATAGCTGTGTTAAGCTGTTTGCTTTGATGGTGGTGAATGTTCCATTTTAAGTTTACTGGGGTATTTGCAGTATTTGAAGAGCAGTGTGGTGCAAGTATTCAGGTAAGGATTAACACCAGTGTGTACCAGAACAGTATTTTTCATAGTGTCACCTTTACATGGAAAATAAATGGAGGTACAGGAATTATTTATGGCCCCATGGCCATTCTCTTCTAAAGCCATAGTTTCTTTGTGTTAAGGGCTATAAAGTGCACTTTCATTCTTTTTCCCACATCATTTTTTTTATTTCTACAGTAAAAATGAAAAGCCATTGTTTACAGCATTGTGTATTTTTGACAAATGCTCTTTACAAATTCTTTTCAAGTTATCCTTGAACCATTTTCAGTATACACAGTTCAGCTTAATCAAAATAATTTCACAAAATATTCCACAGAAAGGAAGAGACGAGGGAAGACAGAGAGAAATAACCTAGGAAACAAGTATGCCAGCATACAAAAATAGATTAGAACATTTGGAGAGTGCAGGTATGAAAATGTAGCCTCAGTAGCAGAGCATTCGAACTAGTGTATTATCTGAAGAGGTGATGCAGAGCAGAGAAAAAGCCAGATAGATGCAGAGATCTATTTCTAATGTCTTTAATTTCTAGGCAAATTTATAAGAGAGAGGGAGAAATAGTCTCCAAGTTTCTGAGATGTTCTCATCTGGGGGTGGAGACAGTAAGCAGAGCTGGCAGAATGCCAACAGTTTGCCTCGATTTCTCCCCCCACCTCATGCACAGCAGGCTCTGCATTGCATGCTCAGAGCAAGAGATCATTACCCAGCTCCCCAAGAAGGGCAAGCAGTATGTGCATAGCTGTCCTCCTCCAGCTGATCTGACAGAAGGACAGCTTTACATTGCTGCTAGGTCTCTGTAAAGCCTCTGCTGATGAAGCCTGCCTGATCCATAGTCTCTGTCCCTAAATAGCTTCTCCTGTTTGAAACACCCAGATAGATGTCACAAAGCCACTAGCAGAATAAATCAAGACTGTGAAGGTCCAGTGGAGCTTCAAACTTCTCTGGAGCAGAATTGGAAAACTGGCATCTATATGCAATCTGGCTATCATGGAAGTATGAACTGAAAGCGCCTGTCACAAAGCATCCAAATTACTGCTAAGGCTAACAGTAAATATTGCAAGGAATTCAGAGCCTTACATGTAGTTTATGGGTCACAAGTCTATGCCATTTTCAGAAAAGGTATTTAAGTAAATATGCAGCTAGATTGCCCAACTGAAACTGAAGTACATGCCTTCTCCTTTCACGCTGTTCTCAGGGAACACAAAGGAGGCTAGAAAGCACGTAGGAGCCATTAGAACAAAATACAAGTGAAGCATTTAAGTGTTATTGCTATGAGAATTTTCTCAGAGATGTATGTTACTGTAGGTCTGCTGAGCAAGCTCTTCCTCCTAATCCACACCACCTGGGTAGATTCATGGATAATGTGGTTCTGACCTAGTTAAAGTACAAAGCAATTTTTCCTATTTGCTTATTCAATATATCTTGACATCTCCACCAGCAAAGCCTGCAAAAAAAACTTTTGTGAGCTGCACTTTGTTCCTGCAGAAAGAACATTTGGTGATATGCTGTACAGCTCACAGGCCATATGCACTGTTGCGCTGCTATTCAAAGAAGAGACTTGGCTTTTAAAAAAGTTGTATATTATTTTTGATTCAAAAGGATCAACAGCCCCAAGTGTGCCTGACTTGGCACGACTCTGTAACGCTAAGGACAGAGTATGGCAGAGACACCAGAACTAGGAGTAGGTCTGGTCTTTATATCCATTCCTCCAGGTGCTTGGATTTTTAAATTTAATGCCACACCTGCTGGAGAGAGACCTTCAAAAATGTGATTGCACAGCCTCATTACTTTGTGTTGGCCAACAGAGGTGAGCTGGAGTGGAGAAGGGTGCCTGAACCTTCTCAGGGGGGTTCAGAAGTCCTAAGCGCGCGCGCGCCTCGGAAAAATGCAGATTGCAGCCTATGCCTTTCTCCCACTGTTATAATACTGTTCTCTTTGGCCTGAAGGTCAGCAGTAGGGTTTTCTTTTGGGATAGTCATGAGTGCTTCTGCCAAGTTTCAGATCCTTTCATTCATTAGTCAACACCTACCACGTATGTAATACACACATATATACAGACCCTCTAGAAAAATATAGCATAGAATCATCTATCTGTAAAGTTGGCATCATACTTTGTGTTGTGAATAATGAGATTTAAAATATTTTGTGCTATAGAGGTACAGTGAAACCTGTTCATTAGATTGCAGTAGCACCCCCTGTCATTTTCTTTATCCTCTTTAAATCATCACCAGTGTTTACAAAATGATTTTGTTCTACTTCGGGACCAGCTTTGAGGAGGTGACTGATTTCTGCTGATCCTGGAGGTGGTTTCACAGGTTTCAT
Organism: Alectura lathami; assembly: GCA_013399715.1. Classification (NCBI taxonomy): domain Eukaryota; kingdom Metazoa; phylum Chordata; class Aves; order Galliformes; family Megapodiidae; genus Alectura; species Alectura lathami. Next base: position 404,098 of record VXAV01010096.1, on the reverse strand, counting down.
TGTACTTGAAACTTCACAGCTTCCACTGAAGTATTTGATGCATGTATGTATCGGTTTAGCAGAGTACAGAAGTAGAATAATTTTTGCCACATATTGTTGACAGAGTATGGTGTCCTGTACCAAAACTGTTTCTTTCTACTTGACAACCTGTCAAATATTCATTTTCCTGCCACCCATCTTAAAAGTCATCAGGACTCCAGTACTTCTAATAAATTGCCAAATTTCTATTAGCAAAACTCATTCACAAATTTCTTCTATAAAAATGAGAATATTCAGTAGTTACACAAAAGGCATCTATCTACATTATGCTCACTAGCATTGGTCTTTAAAAAAAAAAAGAAAAAGAAAAAGTAGACCTTGCACCTGTCAGCAAACCATCAGTTGGAATTTATCACACAAAGTACATCCAATTTCTGTCATGCTGGTCAACACTGCGAAAACGAAACTA
>VXAV01010096.1:363922-397051 GCA_013399715.1 Alectura lathami | reverse complement strand
AACTATCAGAAATGCATTTCTATTAGACATCAGCTCATGGGGCATGAAGCTGGGGCTGTGCGTGAATGAATGATTGTATTGCTAACATGCAAAATAAAATAATGTTTGTGCTCTCCATTACTTTAAAGCACACCAAATTATTTCAAAACATGTGGGGCCAAATTCAGCATTTCCTCTTCAGCAGGAGGACAGCACAGCCATACTAGCAATGAACCTGATCAGTACCTTTTGGTCTACTGGTGTAATTTTTGTTCTTTTGATAACTGTTAATTTATGTGATATTAGTAAGACTCTTAAACGTGATTTTTCTCCAGTGCATACTGAGATGCATCTCAGTGGGGCCTACGTTACTGTCTGATATTTCATGGTAGATCTGTACACATGACCGTAATGCCTAGCACAGAGGCATGTGAGTTTACGACACAGTAGCAGTCTTAGAGCTAATTTTCTCTTGCTTGCCAGTACTTTGTGACTGATCCTTAGCAACCTGATTGATAATAATTTTCTGAGAAACTGAAATGATTTCCTGAGTAAAAGAGGTGATTTCATGAATTGTCTTAAGGTAAGTGCTGGTGGACAGGATGAAGGTTTCCATGGTAGATGGAGAGCAGTTCAGTGCCTTAGGAACATAGCCATGTAAATGTTTTATTCATGTCATTTATGCACATAAGTGGGTTTCACTTTAGTGTGTAACATAAGCCAGCTGGTTTGCTTCTTTTAAACTCTGATTTCTCTGCACTTCATATTGCTACACCCCCTTCAGAGATATTTATGGAAATTTCACAGCAAGCTGTCTCAAGCTTATGTGCTATTAAGATTCCATTCTGGGGTGTTTACTGCATTAGATTTATAACATACAGATTTATGGACTCAGCTAGTTGATGGCACATTAAAGTACATTGGAACTGAAGGCAACTATTAATTAAATTAATACTCGATTGTCTTTAGCATATTGTAAAACTGCCGTGGATTTAAACAGTGCAGCTTCTATACAGTGTCACAGCATAATTGCATAAGAAAAGTGACAGTTCATCTAAGACCAGCTTCATTGTGGCTACACTTAGAGAATTTTAACATAGTTTCTATCTGTATACATTAGAGTGGAGTATTGTTGAAATAACTCTTAACTCTTATACCCCTCATGGCTTTGACTGTTCTGAACACCGGGGAATAAAAGGATTGAAATTCATAGCCACAGAGAACAAGAAAGTTACAGTATTGGTACCAGGACAGTAAAGTATCAACTATTCTGCTAATCCCCATTTAAACAATTAGAGTCAATACTACTGAAAAGTATAAGCTGATAAAGATGGACCTCAAGCTAAGTTCCTCCTGGAAAAGGATATTTTCAACATTAGGTAGGATTTTCATCTTTAAATCTCTACCAAACTATGCCGGAAACAAGGGACTTGCAACCCCTGTCTTTAAATATTTAACTTTCTCAGATGAGGAGTACTAAGAGCTGTAAATTTTCAAACATATGAAAAGCCTGGCTTATGCTCTGTAGAGACATTTGGCAACAGTGATACAAGCAAAATTAGGAAATAGGTAAAAAGGAGTATTAATTACTATGTTTTATTCCAGCGTTCAGTTAAGTCAATTCTAACGAACTGAACTGAGACCTCTCAACAAATGTGGTTGTTCCATTCAGAAGAACATTAATTACTTCATTCCCTTCTCTGCAATTAAAGTTGATAGATATTCCTGCCTGCCACATAAAGGCTGGCATGGAGAACTTTACAGGACAGATTACAGAGTGTAACAATGATGGAGAACCTGGCCTGTATCACTGGATTGCTAGGAGCACATTAAGGAGAGGGTAGAACGTTTTTGATCCATTAATGATCAAAGGTTAGATATGCAAAAATTCCTGAAAATGCTTGTTCATGTGATTGGCTCAGTTCCACAAGTGGGGATTATATGAAAACATCTGAAGCTTTCTGAGATTAGGCTTCTACCACCTAGACTAGCTGCAATTCTACTCTTGCTAATAAGCACCTTATTAGTACGGCTGGAAACGTTCGGCATCCAAGTGCAGATCTTAAAAGAAATTTCCTGAGCATATTCAGCAATTTTTTTTCTGTTAATTCTAGGTTTAAAAATGCATTTCGTTAGATAGGATTTTATTTAAGGTCTGATCCATCTTCTCTCAGAAATACTCACTTGATAAAGTATTTGATTCCATCTGCTGTATAAGCTTCTTCCCATCCGTAAGGCAGACCTACGATGAAATAAAGAAATAAGATGTCTCAAAACTTAGGTGACAGAAGGAACATACGGTTTTGAAATGGTTTAAGCTCAAGCCATTTCATAAAAAGATTATAAATGAATTCTTACTCTTTTTTGTAATAGATAACAACACAAACAATGCAGTTTATTAAACATTTACTGCACTAAGCAGCTATAAACCACTCGATGATACTTTTATGACTAGCATTTCTTTTCCAGAAGCTGACAGTCTGGTCAAGTTGGACTGCAGTAGTTAACTCTTTTGAATGTTTTTTTGTAATTCACACCCATATAGAGTGAGCAAAAAGAACCCTATGCCTGCGGTCTGCTGAGATCTGTTTTGTTTTTACAGCTATTGCATTCAGATGACTATATGAGGTAGGAGTCTGGACAGAATTAAGACCTCCGCTGTCTGGTTTATCACCATCTTCTGTGTTTGTACATAATTCTTTGGAAATTTAGGCAAACTCCAAGACACTTAGTCAGATAGACCTGTATGCAGATATATGTATGTGCACTTGTCTGTATCTACAGATCTCGACACAGGTTAATTTACTAAGTGCATTGCTTAATTTTGTGATTTACACTAACATTTCTAGGAGTTGAAGTATTTAATATTGCATCATTTTGCATAAATTAAAAAGTAATTGTGGAAGGATGACATTTTTGCATGTACTAAGAAACTGCTTCCTTTTCCCGTTTGTAATTATCAGCTATGCTAATCTTTGAAATACAGTGTTGGATTTTGTTCTTAGTTTAAAAATGCCTTCCATGAGAAAGATGAGTAATACTTTTAATAAAGTACTATAATATATCACAAAAAATTGACTTTCATAGGAAGGCTTTACTTTTTTTTTTTTTTTAATTACTACTGCTTGTTCAAAACTAACTATAGAGTTTGAAAAATGCTGGAGAAGGAAGCATGAACCAGTGTGCAAAAATGTTCCTGATGTATGTTTTTGTGATACTGTACTGTAATGTGGATAAAAGAAAGTGCCAAGTCCTAAACAAACCTTCATTTTTTTTTGTAGACTAGAAATATATATATGCAACCAAAAGATGCATGAAAATTGTTCTGCAAGTGCTTTAGCTTGAAAGTCATCTGGAAATGTTAGTGTCTTAGGAGTCAAACTACTTTTGTTCAAGTCACAGTCTATCTCAAAGAGCAGCTCATTAGAACCTGCTTTAGATTTAAAACTTGTATTTGGAAAACATGCTGGACTGCAAGCGCCATGTGATCTTTGGGAGCCTCTTCATACCAGGGCATACCCTTAGTGCACATGTTTTTTAGGGGGAATTTCTTTCTTAAAACACTCCTTGTCTTGTTCACAGATTGTCACATCTTTGTCTCTAGTGTGGTCCTTCTTAAAAATCTGGAAAGGGATAGCTTCAGTTCTCAAAGTTCATTATAGCTACTGGATCATTACCGGCACAGTGAAACCAGTACAGACCAGCTCAGAGGTAATTACAGCTGTAGGTAGGCACCAAGTGAATAATAAGTATGTCTACCAAAACTCCAGAATTCAGGAAGCTAACCTGAGTACTGGTACTTGTAGCACAGTGCCATCACTGTTTGTACAGCTTGAAAAGCAAGGAGCACACTGATTGAATTTTTTCCTCTCGCATTTACCCCGTATCACCCACTTTTCTCAGGCCTTTTCACACTTTCAGTTTAGCATAAGCCTAGACAATCTGCTTCTCAAAACTCTCCACCTACTGCCTTTGAGAGAGGATAATGCACAGCCACTTCCCTTTAACACAAAGCAGTTGCTGTGTCACAGTCTTCAGGCTCTGATTCGTATGAAGGAAGGCAGAAAAGGATGATTTAAGTTATAAGTACTTAGACATCATCTCTAGTTCTTCCTTCCTCTCCCATAAAAGATGGGAACTTTATTCAGTGTTGGTATTTTCTGATGGTATGAATGGGAATAGGATTCATCCTTCAATTGCTTCCATCTTCCCTGGCCTTTTCCCATTCCTGCATGAAACATGCATATCCAAAATAAATGACAACACACTCGCTCAGTTATGAATAAAACCTCAGCACCTGCTCTGTGATCGCTCCGATCCCATACATCACCTGCTTCATTCATCAGTAATAATTACACTTTTTTCACTAGTAATTTGCCTAAAATTATTTCATTTTTTTCCTTCCAAATGAAGAATAGCACGTAGGTAGCAATAACTGGCACTCTGTATTCTCAACTGTGAAAGACTACGCTTTTCATAAATACTGAATATGCTTGTCAGCTGGAAATGAAACTCTGGAGATAACTCCACAGCTTTATTTGCCTTCCTGACTTAATATGCATCAGTTTGTATATCCTGCTCACTCTCCATATGCTTCAAAGCTCCCCTACATATGTTTTTTAATGCCTTTATTTTCCACATTTTTCCTCTTTCACTGCTAGCCCTTCCCCGCTGTTCCCTTCATGCCTTCCTCACTTAGACTTGTACTTATTTCTGTATGTACTTGCTATTTCCCGTGGTAGCCAGGAGGCTCTCATGTTCTGCCTTGTAGTTCCCTAGACATCATCTTCACTTACTTCAAGCTCACTGTCTCTATTAATCATTCATAAGTTGATCTACTTCCTAGTGCCATATTTTTTCACACCCTCCAGGGTCAGATTTGTTGTTTTTCCTAGGACTTGCTCTGGAAGGCTGCTAAGCTCCCACCTGGAGGTGACAGAGCTCGAACAGTCAGAAATGTGGTCTGAAAGATACAGGATTCAGCCTATATAAATGGTGGCAGTCTTAGGTTTCCTACATATTTATTATTTCTTCTGTGAATTGCTACATTCTTTGATGAAACTTTATAAATAATATATCTTGGCTGCAGTTGTCAGCATGTATAATCTTCTAAAAAAGTCAGATTTGCAGTATTTAAAAATAATATTCTTACAGCAGAAAATACAGAGCTTTTTGCTATTCAAATATTGACGATTACTTATCTTCTGCAAGGAAAGGAGAAAGTAATAATGCAAAAGTAGTTATGCATGCAAGACAAAAGGAACACATCCAAAGCACCCTTTGCCCAAACAGTATAAGCAATCTCCCTAGAGAGCATATTAGCCAAAATGTGTTATAACCTACCATTATTTTGTTCAGAATATATGCATCTAATTAGGGTTAATGCAAAGGGGAAGTACATAATTTTATGCAAAAAAAGAAAAACAACAAAGCACTTGCTGTTGTATGTGTGTTTGTATGCCAGTCCTGTTGCAGCTGGTACCAGAGCAGCAAGGCAGTGTCCCTGGTGACTGCTTGCCTTCTCAGCAGCAAGACGCGTGCTGCAATAACCACTGTTGGAAAGTTCCCACTGCTTAAGGCAGAGAGGGAATGAAGCCCTGGGCCTGACAAAATTTTCCCGATTCTTCATAAAGTGTGGATCTCAGTGGTCTCTATCAGTTCCTTAGGTCAACGGGACAAAGGCAGTGCACCAGCACTGATACTTGGTTGGTTGCAGAAAATAGAAAAAAAACATCAGGCCAAATCGTAAACACGTATGGAGTGACAGAAGTGGAAGATGTTGCCCTCATGCTTGAGTACGGCTCTCCGGGAGTGAAATCATGAATCGAGGTACGTCACTAAGGGAACATGGAGGAAAGCACAGAACCTAGGGAAGAACCTCATTTTACTGGGCAGTTGTCAAACCTGTAAGTAATGCAGGAATGTTATTTTTGTTCTTCAATATACTGTTTAAATACTATTACAGGAAAAGAAATGTGGAGATCAGCAGATGAGACTAATAAAAACAGCTAGCATAGCACAAGCACTCAGCTGAATCAAAAGTGAGTTTATTTCCCTAACATACAAATACGACAGTTCAGAATGTTTTGTTTTCCTTATTCTCTGATGATAAAATTACTCAAAGAAATGGGGGATTCAGAGACTATAGTAAGAACAGATGAAAAACTTACTGTTCTCTATGATTTTATCTAGATTTGGCCAAAGTGGGGCTGTGCAGACGCTTAAAGACAGCTGTGTCCTTAAGTGCTTTATTTTGGCCTGCAGGCCAGACTTCAAATCCAGACTGCCAGACTGCTTCCATTATAAGCAGTCACACCAATGCTGCTGATGAATTTGAAAAGACTGCTCTGGGACAGCTGCTGGCCAGAGGTGGTAATCTCACCCTCAAAACTCTTCATAGCCTGAACTTACTCCCAGCAGCGATCCCAGCTTTGTTTCCCACCACAATAAGGAAATCTGGCTCCAGTTTATTTCCTGCCAGGGCTAACAACCTCATGGCTGTGTCATTAAACCACCTGGGCTGGAATTAATACAAGGCACTGAGCTTAAAGGATGCAGCATCTATCTGGAATTCAAAAGCCACATGGTACATTTGTTCAGTGTCACAATGATCACATTCTCTCATCAGAAAGAAGAAGGTCTGTGTTTACAGATCCTCTTACCTAGCTTGATTTTTGCAATTACATACGTATTTTTAAGTAACAGGGAATGATCTAGCTCAGAACTAGCCTTTATTCACCTCCTAGTGGTTTATTTGTATTTAATATTACAATTCTGCAAAATGATGATGTTTCTGAAGAAATATTAAGTATGTTAAAAGTATTCCTGACAGAAAAGATTTGCTAAAGGACGCTATTAAACAGTTTTCTCCATCATTTGATAAATGAAGTTTTGAATCCTGATTTTTCACCATCTACCAGTTCAGCAACATGCTCTCGTTAGCACTTAAACCTCCTTCGTGTGGCTTCAACAGAAATGCAGAATTCATTGGGTAGGATCTCCGGTGCCTTTGGTTCTTCCCTTTGAGCCATCTAGGTGATGCAAAGAGGGCAGAAAGCTGAAGATCCAGCTGGCTGGGCATCTGATGTCTGGGCTTGGACTCCTGAGTGCTACTGGAATACGAGAATATCCCAGATGGGGGGCTAGAGACATCGCATGGTGAAAGAGTGGCAGAGAAACTCCCGTGTGAGTTATGCTGTTTGGCACGGCTACATCAAAAGTCTGTGGAGGAATATCCATCCCTGTTTGTCAAGGGCGTTCAGTGGGGTTCAGGCATAAAATGGCTCTTTGTTTTTTGAGGCTGCCAATAACACACTATTTTAGTGCTTATTTGGAAATTAACTGTAAAAATGTTCAGAAAAACAGTTTTCAGAAGAGAGTATGCACTTCTGGCATTTGTCTGTGTGCAACTTTATTCTTTAGAGCATTTCAAGTGCTCTTCCCACAAACAAATGTGTTTCATTTTATGAATAATAGTCTGCTAAGGGGACATTCCATTCCTGTCTTTCACATATCAAATACCATTCTAAAGAAATTGTTTTTTTTTCTTTTGTTGGTAGTGATTTAATAAAACAAAGATGGAGTAAGTAGTTTTCAAGTGGAGACATCTGGGAAATACTAGCAATTGAAATTTATGCTAATTTAGAGTATGGCTGGCAGATGGGCTCGTCTCCAGTCAGAAGTCAGTCAGAAGTGTTCCTAGAAACCAAGCTGAAGGAAAAATATTTTTCTTTCTTTGGCTATTCAGGACATGGTGAAAAATGACCTCATATATTTCCTGTTGATCATAAGATACCAATCCATCTGGTCAGCGAAGACATTCCTCTCTTACTGAGAGGGATACAACACATTACCTGCCAATTAGGTATGAGAGTTATAAAAACATGTGCCTCGCGTGGTGGAGGCTTAGAGAGATCCTGTTTTTATTGGAACATTGGCTTATATGATCAACTTTAACATCTTTATGGTAATTACGGATCCATGAACTGTGTTAAGGTGTTTTTCTCCTAATATTTGTCTGTGAATAACTTGGTACAGGTACCTGGAAAAAGTGTGGATACAGTGGAAATTGTAAGATACGAACAACGACCAGGCAGATGGCTTATTGCAGGAAACAAGACCGATCTCTGATCAGTACATGGGATCGGACATTAGCGAAGACATACTTCTTTCCTATCTAAGAAATAAGGAAATCCAAATTTGAACAAACTCTGCCTAGCATGCACACTGAAGTTCTTCAGAGCTACAGTCATCCAGGAGAGGAGGCTGGTGATAGGTGTCTTCGAGAGGGGCAAAGAATTGTATTCTGAAACATTATTTTAAAATGAATCCTTTCAGAACCTGAATGCTGGCAATACTTATAAAACCAAAACTACATACTTTTCAACTAACTACTATATTTTCCTTTCAAATAAAGTTTCAGTTTCTGTTGGATCCAAGCTGTTTATACTGTCATTAAAAGGAGAAGTGAACAGTCTCGCTGTGGCTCATTTTCGTCCATGCAGGAGGTCAGTAGTGAAAGCTCAAGATAAGCACACCACACTTAGTAAGGGCAATAAAATGCTTGCTTCTGCTTAGCTGATGGCAATCAAACATACACAACCAATTCCACAGAAGGTACCGGAGACGGCAGTATGTACTTTACAGTAACGTTGTTATATTCTGACTTCCTTTAAAAGGGAACAGAAAGAATACAGCAAATTAAGTACCCAGCCTGTCCGCTTCACCAAACAGATGCTGTTCTTGTAAGGTTCACTGGAGAAGGACATATTTTTGTGAGAACAAGGGAGGTGAATAAGCCATTAGCAACCGACAGAAAACCCCTGACCTTTGGATGAATCCTTTCAGCCCAGAGGGAAAGCAGACGATTCCTGCCATTAGCTAGTCACTGGCCTGAACCTGTGCATCCACACAGCCACTGACATGAATCTGGGAATGTCTCTAAGCATGCAGAGCGCCCAAGAGAGACTGCATTCCCTGGAATTCTGACATGAAGGGAATTCAAAATACTACCGATTGTTTTTGTAATGTAATAATCACTGTTCAGAAAACAGGAATTATTTAACTTACACCAGAAAACATAAGCTTGTTATTTCTTGTATTCGCTGTTAACATGACGGTGTCTCTTTGTGATGGGCTAGGAACAGATCGTAATTTTCACCACACACATTACTTGCTATGAAATCAGAGAAATGCTCCATAACTGGGGAGGAGTTCGACACAAGGGCCATAAGGACACTAAATTTTAATACTGGCTCCTAAGTTCCTTCACAGGTTGAAGAAGTTGAATTCATAGAAGTGCTCTCTTGAGAACATTCTCATTCTGAGCTGGTTGCTCTCTGTTCTGGAACCCATCGGTCTCTGTTCCTGAGTGGATCAGCTCCTGCTGTCACCAGCTATTGTGCTCCCGCCCACTGCCATCACTGTCATCTCACACCGCTCCCTGACGCATGTGACTGTTAAATATAAGTTAATTAGAAAGCATTCACTGGTAACAAATGAACAGGACTGTCTAAAATTAGGCCTCAGCAGAAATTGTCTGAGATTTAAAAAGTAATACTATTACCTGACATGCCTTTATTGCTAAGCAGTATCTCACTTTCATGCACTGATGATGAAATTAAACTGCACAGGGGGCTGGCATGAACCACCTACAGTTTGAGAGGCTCACAACTGCTTTCTGCTGAGCTCATTTCACATAAGTACAGACCAAAGTAAGTAATCAACAAATACTTTTTTTGTTTTGAAGCGAGAATTGTGACAATACCTTAACACAAGGCACAAGGCACCCTTTCAGCCTGCTACAGAAGCCACTGTAACTACACCTAAGTAAAAGCAGGGTTTTATTTACAGACAGACATGACTTCAGAACCAGCATATTTTAAGAATGATGTCAAATGTTCCTAGCAACTAGGATAGGAACCTTGTTTTTTCTTAATAAACATGAAGAAAAATAAATCCACTATATGCCGAAGTTAGCATTCTTTATTTTATCCTAATTCTGGAGATTCAAATATAATACTGGCAGCAATCACTCATGCAAGTGAAAATCACCATCCATAACCTCCAGTCCGTTATATGAATGCTTCACAGGATGAGGTGACAGATCTACAAAGAGACTGAGGCACAGCCTGCACCTCATTTAGGTCTCCTTCATAAGCACCAAGCAGTTATGTTCTGCTCTTGCAAATTCTCCTGGCAATCAACTTTCTCTGTACTTCTTTCCACTTAAATTACCACATTTGTGCACCATCTATGTCTAAGTAACTGCTAGCCCTCAGCTTCTCACTCCTACCTACTGAAAAAAAAGTGATAAAAGTGATAAAATGTGACAACTGAAGGCACTGACAGAGAAGCACGCCGTCCCCCTGACACAAGACGAGCGCTGATCGCTGCGGCGTTCACTGACACTGCGAGCAGAGGGCCGGCCCTGCCACCAGCTTTACTCCAGCCCTGTACAGCCATGGAGAATTAACTCAGCATCAACTGGCCCAAGTGCGCACAGCTCCGCTGGTTGAGCTTCATGCTGGAACGGTTACCGTATTTTTTGGTGCCTGAAATACGGAGTGGCTGGTGTGCAGAGGCACATACCCTCATCTGGTCACGTACTTCTGGCAGGCAGCCTACGAGGGCTGAACCGTGCTTGCGAATCAAAACCAAAGCGAGGGCAGCCTTGGCTCTGAGACACTGATCTGGGGCTGGGAACTTCGGGGCTCAGTTCCTGTCTTGCCTGCTTCCCCCTGACGTGCATCTCCATGCTGCAAAATTCATAAGTATTTATATTTTTCTCTCTCATGTCAAGGACGTCATACTGTAATTATTAATAGAACAAAATGCTAAGCATTATGTCAATAGAAACTAACACGGGGGGAATTGAGGAAGCACTTAACCACCCAGGACAACTGTTGATGCTAGAGAGTTTTGACTGCAGTCTCCATAGTTACCATGAGCAAGTACAACTTGTATGGGGAGGATCTCAAAGTCAATTCTTTTTTCATAGCTGGGGCACAGCATGAGCTGAACACATGCACAGACTTTTAAGGGCCTGCTCTTCAGTGAAGTCTTCTTTCACAGACGCTGGGAATTAACCTAACTAGTCTGTCCTAATCTTGACAGCTCATCTGCATTTTGAGGTATAATAATATCACTCACTTGTTTTTGATTATTGAAACGTTTTGATTAGAAAGTCAGCACAGACAGTGCCTGTTCAAGAGCTGACTCATCTTTTCTCATTAAAGGTAAGCGAATGGAGGAAGAATAAATTGCTTTTCTAGCAGCAACAACAGAGTTCTAAAATCTAGGTCACATTAAAGAACTGTCTGAAATGCAGGCTTTAGACATCGAATTGTCTTTTTCATTGCCGTGAAACACGGGGAATAACACACGTTCCATCACCAACAAAAGAGCTGGCAACTTGTTTGCAATCGATACTTTTTTAATGCGATCAGGCTATAGAATTATTCTGTCCTTTCACGTGTCACCTTTTGTCTAGCTTCTCCACTGGTACGTAACTGCGATTTGTGATACGCTGATTCTTGGGCATCAGATTAAACCAGTGGGGTCCAACTTCTAGATCCTGTAATAACGCCCACAAGTGAGAACGGTTGGGTGAAAAGTGTTATTCCTCACGTTCAACAAAACGTGGGTTTAGTCTGTGTCAGGAGAGTTCGGAGGTAACTCAGGGTTTGAAAGCCACTTGTGAACAGCCACCGCTTTGAAATGTCACTGAAAAACAGGATTGGAGATTTGTAAGATCTGGACTAACTGGATCAGAAATTTAAAATAGATGGGGTGTAACTCCGTAAGGACAAAAGCAAAGTACTGCCCCAGGCACAGTTATCAACTGCACAGAAGCGAGTGGGGTGGGTCTAGCTAGCCTTTGGTTAGGAGAAAAGGCTCTGGAAGTACAGGAGAGCACCGACTCCACGGGAATCAGTAACGTGAAGCTATCAGGGAAAAGAAACACGCATACAAGCGTACAGCAAACAAAGCCATCAGTCCATGTGTTTCCCACAGGAAGGTCTCAACTACAGAGCATAATCAGCTGGAGAGAACCCAGAGAAGCGAGTGACAGAACCGCCAGAAAAAAAAGCCCTGTGAGCAAAAAAGGAGCAAGCCAACATTACTGGCCCATCTTGGGGAACAGAAAACTGCATGGAGACATGGCATCATCCACAACGCTGTTAAAAGTTGCCACAAAGGGGAAGCAGCAGGATGTCTTCAACAACCGCTGGGACGAAGGAAAGTAGTAGTGGGTTTAATCTGCAACGAGGAGGATTTAGGCCAAGGGAGAAGCTCCCTAACGGCAAAGATGATTAAGCATGGGAATCATTTGTCCAGGAAAGCCAGCAAATGGGGTATGTCGGACAAACACCTGGCTGGGCGCATGCAGACGTAACCCACGCTGCTGGCGGCAGGCAGGTCCACTGCCAACCTGGCTGCTGGAGGTTGTTTCTAGCCACGTGTTTTCAGATTCCTTGGTGGCAAAGCACTGTCTGAGTGCTGGTTCTGGAAACTTCTGCGTGAGTTGCATTACATATAGACAATTCTTCCTGCTTCCCATTTGCAAGGCATTGTTAGATCTTGTACTCCCAGAAATCACACATTGTAATTACAAGCTGTACCAAACAACCCTTCACTTGTCCCCTTCCAAGTATTTATTGTGAAATCAAACCGGTCATGGCCAAAGAAACAGCTTTTAATGTCCCGTGTAGCCCTGTGTTGTCTCCACGCAGTGATACTGAGCAAACAAGGACGTACCTAGAATCCAAACACAAGACGAACTGGGAGGGGTTTCTGCTACATGGGGAAGAACTTTGAGGCTCACGCTGACTTCAGAACTCAGTGAAGACAGGAAGAAGTGCTATAGGCACACCTGCTCCTGCTCTCATACAAGGAAAAATGGATTTTGGAATATTGTTCTTGGGAAGCTGACAACATCTGGTATAACGCTGCGGTGCGACTTGCGGCACGCAGTGCCAGTACTCGGTACCGAAAGACAGCAGTCCCCATGAGTTCACCATTCAGCGCGATTCTGCAGGCTGAAGGAGACACTGATGATTTGGTCATATCCCAAAACTACCGATGTTATTCTATGATCTACATATATACATTTTTAATTGCCAACTCAGAAAAGATTGAACATAAAAAAAATCATTTAACTCAAAATTACTGCTGTCTGCAAAGATGAAATTGCCCTCCCACGAAATACTTTTGGGAAAAAACCGCCAACCTTAGGGGACCAGTAAAACTGAAATCTTCTACTGGATAAAGGAACTGCTAAGTTCCTTTATGAGAAAAATCACCTCTTTTGTTGTTGTTGAAAGCTTCAAAGAAATAACACATTTTACTGTCACTAAAATAGTATTTCCTAGCAGAAATATTGTGTCAGAAGATAATTAACAAACATAACCTCTACATCTTCAAAGCACACAACATTGATTTTAAGGTTCTTTCTTTTGCTAGCCAAACTATTAAAAGTGGGAGCTGGATAGATGCTCTAAGGTGTATATGGTATAAATTAATAGGTCTTCTCCATTTCTGATCTGAGTATTTCACTGAAATATTTATGGTCTTGCCAGAACAATGAATACACTGAGTTATCTCTCTGGTTATTATTAAGCTGCTCTTTCCCAAGCAGCTCTTTCAGTCAGGAAGAGGAACATTTCTAGTTTATTAGGTGGAAGCATATCAAAGCCATGCTGTCCTCCCAGTGCAGAACTGTCCCTAGAAAGATAGCTGCAGGAAATGATTTTCCTGCCCTGATACTGAAAATACAACAAGGCACAGCAGCACGAGCTTCAGCACGCGCCAGCAGTCAGATAATATTTGTGGGGTCAGTGGAGGAGTGTCTTTCGATATTCAGTCTCTGCAAATGCATCTTTAGTATCACCAGCCTGATTAATAAAAGCCAATTAGCCCGTGTCACAAGCACATCTGGGGCTTGATGCCCAGACATATACCAAAAAGGCAGGAAACATCCAGTGCTTACATGTCACCTTCCTCAGAACGCTCCTGATGAACCACAGCCAAACGGCTGTACAAAATCATAGCACTGCCCTATCTGTAGGAACAAAATTAACAACATATATGGCACTAATTCTATTGCAATAAACAAACGTACCAAGGCTGCAATGTGTAACCAAAAGGAGCGTGAATATTCAGCAATATTAACTCTCTTCAAAAGAGCAAACTGCTATTTGAGAAGACTTGCTACTCTTCCTTATAACTTCGTGCCACCAACTTACAGCTGTGTCAGAGGAATGGGGAGGGCCAACCAACAGCTTGCTCAACATGGAATTAGGATGGCAATTCACAATAATACAGTTTTTAAAAAATTAGATCAAGAAATGGATAGGTTCCATATTCTAGCTGTTAATGCCTGAGAGGTGAGACTGTCTGCGCTCCAAAAAGTGAAAGCAGCTATCAAGAGAACAAGCACTGCTGGGTGCTGGCCACCAGCCCTTCCCGCTGCCTTCTGCTCACGCGTAGGCAGCACACGAGGATGGGGAACGCAGACGGGGGCGGCCAAACGTCCGCCCGCAGCATCCGCGTAAGAAACGCGCAGTGCCTGCTGCGCTACCTAGAAAGCTCAGTGTCACTAAGGCAGGCAGGGTTTTTAGAAGATGCATTAATTTGGAGATGGTTTTAGTGAACTTCAGCATGATTGCCAGGTCCCAGGCTGAAAACAGATTAAAGGAAAATGATGTCAAGAAACAGCTGAAGATACGCTGCTGATCAGAGAAGCAGGCTTCGTAGCACTTAATGATACTGACGACTGGGATTATACCAACAAGGGCAAGACTGTATTTTTGAATGGAAACTTCAGAGTCAGAGCGAGGAAATTCACAGCAAAAATGCTTGAGAGCTGCATTATGCTACTGCACGTTTCCGAATGCTCTCTGCCTGCTGCTGTATGCAGAGATACCCGTGTTCCAGGGTTAATCAGACTGCTGCCATCATCAGTACCCAGTATAATTCTAGTTTAGTTTTGTAACAGAAAGTAAGAAAATGTTTTCTCGATTCCTTTTAGCTTGATCTTCGCCATACGGACTACGAAGTGCAGCCAGCAACTACTTTTGAATGCTTCACTGGGGCGATGTTATCCTTTGTAAGATGAAAGTAATTTTCTTTATGTCTTCAGGAGATGCGAGTATTCTGCAAGGCAGAGAGGCTCCCAAGAGTTGCTGTCTAAAAATAGCTGACAGCCTCTCAAGAAGATGAAGGATGAATCTTCCAAGAGATGAGCCTGATTATTCTGTTTATTACTCTGATTTGCATTTCAGGGTCTTGAGGATCCTGTAGTAGTAAGCACCGTCAAACAGCGGGGCTCTGTTTGTTTTTTTTTTTCTTCCCAAACAGTCCTCACGTACAGAATTGCCAGGCTGATGTCACCTAGCTGCCGTTCAAGGTACCAAGCTGAAAGCTGCTCCGCAGCGTTACTAGAGACGAGGCAACACGCACGTGGAGATTCCCAGGCATACACCGGAGTTCGCTCACCCTCGTCCCTCGGGCGCGCTGTGGCGCTGCTAGGCCGAGAGGACGCGCGGTGTGGCCGGCTCCTACACGCCACTTTGCCCTGGATGCCAAGGATGATTCTGAACAAGGAAATCAGTTTTTGTTTGGAAGAAGGCACCACACCTAGACACTTTCACATCTGTCGTAAAGACCTTAAGGTATTTTTGCTAGGGATCCTTTACTTCACGTTAGACAAAGCGAAACAAATACAGACACTAAGAAGTATAACATAACGATGCCTGTCCAGCACAACGTTTTTATCCACTTTGCAGTCTCAAAAATGTTCACTCCAATTCTGTAAGAATTCATTGATAAATTTTTAAGTTGGAGACACCTGTCCGGATAAATAGGAAGCCTTCAGTCTTCAAAGCAGTGTCTGTTACCCTTTTTTCTTTAATGCATGCTATTTATGAAATGCTACATACATGACAGCCCCCTGTTTAAGACAGCCCATCTGCAAGAAATCAGAACATCGCATGGAGAATGTGCTGCAAGAATCTGGCACAGAGGACTGCGGAAAAAATGCTATTAAGCAGTTACTGTGCTTAAACTTTTTTTTTTTTTTTTTTTTTTTGAGAGAGAAAGCTTTAAAGCTGTAATCTCATATGCAAGCTCGTCAGAGCCCGAGTCTATCTGTAATGCTCTCCAAACCAGAATGAACTCCGAAGGATGACGTTCAGTCCTTAAATCCTTCTCTGCAGAGCTATTTTTAACTCGCAGGTTCATGAAACGAATCCCTGCTATGGCTCCGGAGCTTTCTGACATGCATCCCACCGATTACGTTTGACACAACCACATGTTAGAATCCAATTGCATTTAGGACTAAAAGTTTTCCCTGCATGATTTCCTGTGTAGTGTGACAGAAACAACTTAATGCGACAGAACGCTTCCATCGTCACGGTGGAAAACAAATTCCCCCCTCTCCTGGCCACTGTTACTCTTTTCACCTCCTCCAATCACCCTGATTCTAATATTCTGGATACTTCTGAACAATTTTTTATCTTCTTAGTTTGCTTCCTTCTTCACAGAGTGTTCATATAATAAATACTTGATGAATAAATAAAAACGTGATGCAAGTAAGACATTTTTATCTTGAAGTGTTTCCTTGACAAATATTTATTCGGTCCCC
Source organism: Alectura lathami (assembly GCA_013399715.1). Lineage (NCBI taxonomy): Eukaryota > Metazoa > Chordata > Aves > Galliformes > Megapodiidae > Alectura > Alectura lathami. The sequence continues at coordinate 380,427 of VXAV01010096.1, read as the reverse complement.
TTCTAAATGAATTTCCAAGCAATGTATAAAGGGTATTAAAATATCAGAGGCAATGATTATTGTCACCATAATTCTCCAGCTCTAAAAAACCCCTGTAACGTGTTGGGCCATTTCTGGTTTTTGCAAACCAGACCATCTAGGCTGGGCCAGAATTGACTTGGGGCTCAAATTCGATCAAAATACACCACCACAGTGACCACCCGACAGGAATCTTTTGATAAGCCACAGCTGTTTCTCAGGTTTCCAGCTGCATGCAGTTTACTACAGCAACCTGTCAGGAAGCAGCGCGATTTCTACCAATGGGAACAGATTGCTGTTAATGACCTAACTGAGGAATTACTCGCTTCTCCAAATGGAACTGCAGCCTACATTCACTCCCTACAGCAAAACAATCTTCATTAGGACTCTGTTTGATAAATGTTCATGCAAATTCGACAGAATAACATTTTGTAAACATTCTGGTATGAAAATAGAACACTACAGCCAAGAAAGTCTGCTAGTTTTACATTACTCTGGAAATTTTCATATCCCTCCATTTTGGCATTAAGTTTCTGCTTTAAATTTACCAGGAAAAACAGGACTCGGGAATAACTTCATATTCCTGTTATAGTTTGCTGAAGGTGCATACTGACCTGCACCGTTCTCTGGTGCTATGAATGATTTATTCTACCAATTCTCACTCAATTTTAAGTAAAAACATCTGTCTACTCTGCTGATGAATTGATACCAGATTTAGACGCTCTGGATGACTGTTTTACTAACAGACATTTCCTAACGCCAGAACTTGTCATTTTAAAATCCTTAGCAATAATGCTCAGATTTTCTAAAGATGTGGAGAAATCTTTTCAGTATGATGCATTTTTGCACCTTACAAGAGGGTCTATATTTGTGCGGTTTAAGATACCGAGCTCTTAAAGCTTTTATTCCACAATCTGTCAGCTCAGACTGCGCTCACTGCACACATTTTTGTTCAAAGCCCATGCACGTCAACAGAAATATTCCCACCAATGAGTTCCAGATCATTTCTCTCCAGGCAATGAAACCCAGGTCTCTAGAATCCCATGGGATGCTTACTTCTGGCCACCTCCTTCTAACATTTAGAGCAAGATAATCTCAAACTACAGCAAGTCCTTGGCACATGGTTTTGGAAAAGCGGTGCGTGCTATTGAACAGACCTAAACTAACTTGTACTGTTCAAAATCTTCAATTTCTTCTGTTCGCAAGCTCTTTGTAAGATAAAAGCTTATTGATGAACCCAGAAGCAAAGAGACTGTGCAGAAGGCAGGGGAAATAGAAGACCAGAAGTAAGAAAAAAACTGGATCCAAGGGATCACTGCATCTCTGCATGATCTGCTGCGTGGCGGCCCACCGCTGAGGCCTCCAGCACCACGCGCTGGCGTTGCTGGGCTCCATCACGGCTCACCGACTTCACCCTGTGTAGCACTTACCCCTTACCCAGGCAACCCTTCTGGAATGGAATGAAATGTTTTGCATCCCTCTGAATTATCAGCTCTTTGCAGAAATGTCTACCTACTCCCAGTCTGAGCCTCTGAATAAGTATTGCCTTGATTTATTAAATCACAGTATTCTTATTAACATTCAGTAAAACAGAATACTTAAAAAAGAACAAACCTTCTTTCTTTGGCTTAATATAACTGGATGAAACTTTCAGCTGGAAACTACCAGCACATGTATGCTAACAGAGATAATGTGAGGAAATGCCCAGTGCATTTTCCTAGAAGAATTCTTACAATTACGAGAAATGCTGAGACTTCATTATAATTCACAGCACTGCCACAAAGGTTCTATTTACTTTTTTGTTCTTTGCTTACACTACATATTTTCTGTAGAAGTCACGCTATTATTTATTACACAAATCAGTGAATTAGCAAATATATCCAATTTCCTTAAATCAGCTCATTATTATTACACCCAGCGGTCACTGGTAAAATGCATGCACTAAACTGTTCTGTGACGTCTGCTGAAAATTAAGGAGGAAATGCACGTACTATTATAGGGGCATTAAGAAGGAAAACCACTTCTATCTCTGGACTGATAAAAGTTTTTCATCGCTCTACATTCTGCATCATTCCAAGGAAGTACTGACTGAATCTTAAGCAGCCAGAATTAAGGCAGCTCTGCAATCTTGGAATGAAACGAACAAACAATAGTGAGCAAATTCTGCTGGGTGAAGCACACACCAAAAAAGCCGCCAACTCCCCACGGGAGAGCAGAGGCTGTAAAAGGTTCAGACCGTGGGTAAGTTTAGGTTATGGCGAGGGTTAGGGTTGGACACGCAAAAGGGACAGGAGCAGCGGCCCTTTTCCTGCTTCTGTAGGCCATCTCGCCCTTCTGACAGACACTGGACGCTGGTAACTGCCCACAACACACCCCTAACCCCATCAGATCCTTCTTCCACATTTTGAAAAAAAACAAGGTGGATACTGAAACTCACTATGCTCAGTTAGTGAGCAAGATGCTAAAGCCACAATATTTGATGAAAAAAGGACGCGTTCAGCTGTGTGTACGCACGTGTACATGCATCCACTCTCACTCACAGTTTACTTCCAAAATGGCACGGACAGACTTCGCGAGGTCTCTGGCTTCTGCTGCAAGCGCTGTGGTGACAGTAGGTCCAATCCTGCCCAGCCGGGCAAGAAGTGCTTTAGAAGACAACGGTGTCCTTATGTCACTAACAGAAGGGAAAAAAAGGTGTTTATTTGTAAGGTGAGAAAAGGCTCCTGTCAATAAAGCTGTGTTTCTAGACTAGAGCATCATTCTGTGATCAGAAGAGACTCATACCGCTAAAGGTAAGTTGTCTCAGAAGTAGTTCTGTCTGCATAACAAAGGCATGAGGAAAGTTCAGTTAAAACAACATAGTTCATGCCTCCAAAACTAGTGGCAAAATGTCAGTGCATGTCAGAACAGCAGCTCCCTTTTTGTATTAGTGTTTAAGAAGGGACACTAGTTAGGGGACCTGATTCTTACCTTCTGCTCTGTTAGGGAGTCAGTTTGTGACCTGAGCTTTGTGGTTTATGCTTCAATCCATTTACTAACATGAAGCCTTTATAGAACATGCAACATCGTTCAATGGGAACTGCACTGAATCAATTAGGAGCAGCATCTGAGAACAAAAACGGCTGCAGTGGAATAATGGATTTGATCCTGCAGAGCGTACTGACATGAAGTGCCAGCTAACTTCGGTTAAATAGACTGGATTTCTTTGAGAGCTTTACCAAAAAAGATGGAAGGGTAGAAACCAAACCACTGAGCTGTTACGTAAAGATCTGTGGCATGCTGTCTGGAACATACAGGCACAACTGGGACCAAAGGCTGCTCTAACTCTTCTAGAATATTCCTTGATACCATTGTAAACAAGAGAAGTAATGAAACTTAAATAAATTGACGGCTTATATTTCCATTAATGTGCTATTGGATTAATGATGATGCAAAATCTCCTGGGTAAGGCCCAAAAGAACAATTAAAAAACAGTCAGCATTGCCTGCAGCTTTAACTAAACCTTAGCACGGTTTAATTATTTTATGGAAACACGCAGATGGCCATAACCATGCAGTTACTGTTTCAATTTGATCCTCTAGTTTTTAAATGAAGCTGCATCATTGAAAACTTTGCTTCTAATTTATGTTGTTCCTCACCATCCCCACGCTCAATGATAACGGCATTCAGGGACGTACAACCAAACACTGTGCGAAAAATACCCACACGACAGTTTTTTACAGACTTTGAAACAACAGTAGGTTTTCAATATTAATATAACCAACAGCTCAGATCTGCTTACCTTAGAACTGCTGACGAAGCAGAGTTATCTGAAAGTATTTCATGCACAACCTGTTGGCCACAGTCAAGAAGTCAACACTTCATAAATCAGCGCAGTCAAGAAGTTAACGCCTTATGCTCTCCCTGGGGACGTGGGCTTTGACCTGTATTTGAGGAGTCTAGCCTCTCCCAGCCTCCCCGTCATCACAAGTCACAGAATGATCCAGAATGGGTTCCTACAGTAAACGCTTCCAAAGTTACTATCCTGGCTTTTTTTGTTTTTCCAAATATGTCCTGCCTAAGAATTTACAGCTGCATTTTATTTCTGCAAATATTAATTTCATCAGTATTCCAGAAGAGCCTATGGTGAGACATATTAATGCACATAATATGTAAATTCATGTCACTGAATCTGGTCAAAACATGACAAAGTGTTCGACAAAACCACTTTGATCTTGAAAAAGATAAATGTGCCAGACCTTGTAAATAATTATTCATAATATTAAAATAATGAATGAAATTGATGATCCCAACTATCTCCTCATCTTCTGAGAGGATGTGGCAGTACATGTTGGCACAGGTTGCGCACAGAGGCTGGGGAGTCTATTTCTGAAGCTATTCAGAACCTGAGAGGACAATGTCCAGTGCTCTGAGGAGAGGGAGGACTAGATGGCCTCCAGGGGTGCCTTTCAATTTCAGCTGTTCTGTAGGTTAATTTAAACACATAAGTCAAAACAAAACCAAAAAATATAACCCCTTGCATGAAATAAATACCATAATGTCATCTGTTTCTGTTATAGTACTCAAAATATGATTAAACATTATTTTTCTGCCTTTCTCCTCTGAGGCGTTTCACAGGAATCAATGTTTGTGAAAAACTACATTTAAAAAATCTGACTGGTTTCATTTCTTCTGTGTATAGCAAAATAAAAAGACTAAGGAAATTCCTACATGGACACTTCTGCACCACCTGTATTTTCAGCAAGCTGCATCAAGCTGCGGAATGTGTTCTGCAAACTGCAGTTTATAGGCAGCGTACTGTTTATTGGTCAGCAACATCAACGTACAACTTCTCCAAATACAACAGTGCAGAGGCAAAGTTACCTCTACAAATTGGAGCAGTTTCTCAGTAGCCACCTCGAAGGTCTTCCTCGCTGACTCTGATTTCCGCAGCTGGCAGTCGAGCACTGTAACCCTCTTTCTCAAATCTTGGATGTTATCCTGGAAGAGATATTTGGTACACACTGTTGAAGGCTTTTAATTTAACCATGGCTCACAAAGGTGCAAGCTGTGAATTAAAACGGAGGTCTGAAACACTTAGCACAGCATCTTTTCTACCGCAGCTGCTCCCGAGGCAGGTATCTCCGATCTGCCTGTAAATGAGCTCCTGAGCAGCAACAGGTTTTGGCTTATGGTATCAAGGCAAATTGAGATTGGCAGCAAACAACAGTGATGGGCTGAAATTTAGGATGGCTTGGACAGGCTCAGGAACGGATGAAAATACCAACCTGATGCTGGCTGTAGCTGTCAGCGGGGTGGCATGAACAGTCAGCGCGTGACAGCCTCAGTCTGCCAGTTTGCACCTGCACATCCCTGGGCCAGCTGAGCAATTACGGCATCCCTTGGAGAAAATTACCCCCTGGGAATTCTCTGCGTGCACTTGTATAACCTATTGACCAGCGTTATGCAGCCCTTCTCTAACTCAGCTACAGAGACTGTGAGCCCAGCGGCTGAGTCTGACTCACTAGCTCAAGCTCTGGAGGCTCAGTTTTGTCTCGAGTCCCTGGTACTGTTCATGTGAGAGGACCACGAGAAGTTTCCACGCATATACAGGCATGCTTGTTAGCTCAGCTGCCTGCCGAACAGAAGGCATAGACCAAAACATGCTCCAAAGCCATGAAAATATCTCTATCGTCAAAATGTATTTTTACATTTTGCAGGTGACCTTTTCTTATTCAAGTCCTAGAAAATAAACCAAACTTAAAAAAACCTAACACAAAAGATGTGGTAGCTCACCCAGATGTTCAGAAAGAACAGCTTCGAGGGTGTGATTCAATTATCACACACACTCACAATCAGGTGTGAGGAAATCCTCCCTGTGAGTTACCCACACTGGCTGTGTTGCTCCTTTGCAAGCTTGTACACCACAGGGGTCAGTTTTATCTTAAGACATTTTAATATTGGATTAATTCTCATGATGAAAAAAGGGCAACATTTCCGTAGGCGACCTTCACCATTAATTCTTATGCTTATCTATTTTTCATGAGAAAAAGAACAACACACAAATACCAACCTGTCTGCAGTAGAAAATGAATCCTCAATTATGGGGATAAATTAAAAAGTGCCTCAAATATGTTTATTCCTCAGCATGCTTTGAAATGACTCGCTGAAAATGAAGTAGTTTTAAAACATGAGGCTCAATTAAAAAATACAAGAAATGTCTCTGGCAGACTCCTGGTAGTAGCACTGAAGTGATTACCTTGATTAAATCCGAATTTACCTAAAACAGCACTGGACTTTATAACCTTGGTAGTCTAACAGAACCATAAAAAACACCAAGGTCCCTTTCACATACACATGAAAGCATACCAGGGTATGGGCAGCCTTTTCAGATGCTGTACCCGCAGTCCAGAAGCTACCCCCTGCTGTAATGCCGGAGATGTGCGTCTCGACCCCTGACCCACACCTGCTTCTAGCCCCTGTTTTCCAGCCCGAAGACATCTGAGGAAGGAAGGCTCCTGCACTTCACGGTACCCCCTTTGCTACGCATCATGCCAGTTATTGAATAATACAAGACAAACAGTGACCTACTTTAGAAAAGCAGATGAAAAGAAAATGAAAACAAGATACATGACAACAGCAAGGAAACCATGGTAACTCTGACAGGAGCCTGCTCTGCTTACTTTATTTTGGCCAGAATGATCAGCGAGCTGAGCCTTCAGCTCCACAATTTCAGCTTCTAACAGGCGAATGACTTCCTCATAGTCCATCTCCATCCCACGAGCCTGTCTTTGTGCGGCCTCCGCGAGATGAATCCTGCTTCGCAAGGCTCTCGTCTCTTCTACGGCAGCCTTGGCTTCCTATGGGTGATACAGTTTAAGGGAAAAGTTACAACCCCTGCTGACAGCAAAGGTTAAAAAAAAAAAAAAAAAAAGTGAAAAGTGCAGATTTAGTCTACAGGTATTGCAGTTGGTGGCAGGGCTACCTTTAGGGCTCATGGCTAGCCGACTCATTTCCTGATTTGTGAAGGTGTGACGGGTAATGAAAGAGCAGGCTTTTATAGACAGAGACGATACTCCTGACAAATTAAATCATTATTGCTATGATTTCTGTAGATCCAGTTGAATGAATGGCTTTAGAGAAATGTATCTGATGTTATGAATTTTTCCCATCTCTTCCATAGTAGATAAAGCTCTTTAAAACCTTTTAATGGTGTTATTTCATGTTCTACCATTATTGCCTCAATTTACACTAAATTCAGAGTCTGCACACCATGTGGATGGACTTTTATTGCAAGCATTCAGTCCAAACTGTTCCTAAGGAAGTGCTGCTTTTTAATTTTTTTGTCCAGTTCCTGCTCGTTACCCTGCATTAGCACAGGAGAGCATTATATATAAATGTATAAATGTATAAAAATTTATACATAAATAATGCTTTAAAAACTAGAAAAGAGAAACTATTAACTTTTAACTCAGCTAAAGTAAACCATAAACACTAAAATTTGATTTAGAGAAGGATATCGCTCAGTTCATTTTGCTACTCAATATTAATTCAAATTAACTTTCAGTTGTAAACTCAAAAATTCAAACTGAAGGGCTGGCCAACAGCTTGGTTTACACTACGAAAAACCCAAACTGCTCAGCAGCAGTGCGGACATACAGGCCCACTGCACCAACAGCTGCAAACCATCCTTCCCTTAACTTCATTAATCGTGAGAAAAAGTCCCTTCATATGAATGTCCTGAACCACTTCAGTTATAACCTTTAAAGAGAAAAAAAAAAAATCACAAAACTAGAAACTCTCTGTACAAGTTCCTCAGCTACGGATTCTGAGGTGAATACCCCATTCCTAGCTTGCCCATGGTGTCTTCCTGTAACTACATCCTGACTGAGAATGGAACTAGAGGGGAACCGGCGGGGGTACAGCAGAAGCAGACACTGAGAATCCACAATAGGGAAGCTACTTTTCCTGAAGAAAAGTGACCAGGACTTCAATTTTTCATGGAAGAAATGTCATACGCCTAACACATGCCATAGCATAAATGTCTAAGAGGTCAGTTCAGCTTATAAAGGCAGATTTAATTCTGTATTTTGTAACTTAGAAGCACTCCTCCGCCATCAAGATTCCCTAGGCCAGGTTTTCCCTACACTTTGACTCACTGTTTTTCATGTAGAATGATCACCAGTTCCACCCATCTCAGTTTCAGATGGCTTTTAACCCATACACTGTTAGCTTTAAAAAGCAGTATACATTTTTTTCAGCTGTAAGTGAACTAGTCTGAATGACATATAGAGGACATCATCCACCTGGTATTTACAATGGCTCTGTAACGTGGTATCAGCCTGGATGATTGCCAGGGACATTCTGGTCTCTTAGAAAATAAAGCATTAAAAGAAGCAATCATACATGTAGCAAACAGCAACATCGTTAGTGAAAACAGATGACATGGGTTTTATATAATACGGAGCTTTTCATTAGAACTGATAAAACATACATTTAAATAACCCCTAAGCTGACAGCAAGCATATTTTTTTTTCTTTTAGAAGCACAAGAAGCACGAGATGCAGCTGATGTACCCTACATGACTGCCATCTCCGCCTGGAAACACAGACCACTTGACAGCTCACTGCTGCGGCTGTCACCTGGCTGCCTTGGTTCACAGTCATCTGTTTGCACAGCACCAAAACTCGTGCGGGGGGCCAGCGCGGCGGCACTCAAACACTGCGGCTGAGGAAGACAACCAGGACAACCCACGCCTCCTGCTCGTGGCTCACGGCAGTTCTTCTTCCTTGAAATAATTCAGAGAACACGAGGACTTGTAAGAAGTTATGAGCCTGTACCTGCAGAGGGACTTCCTTGCTGCTGTAAGAAAGCTGTGTCTTGCCACAGGACAAGGTGGGCCCTACAGGTGTAAATGGTGCTCTTACGGCCTGAAGGAGCAAAGGCGTCCTTCAGTAAAAGGCTATGGAGGGAAACTCTTGGAGACAGAAGCGAAGAGATACTTTGCTATTAAGTTTGCCAACGATAAATGAGCACAGAGGCCTAGACAAAGGGTAATATCTTATAAATGCACACATGGGAATTATTTAAATAGACCGACATCAAGTAAGCCATGGGAAAATTGCAGCAATGAAAAGGGAGGTCTTCATCTGGAAATAAGACCTCCTTGAGACAGAGGTTTAATCTCTTATAACCCAGAATTGCCTTTACTCCTCCATTGTTTTTTCAGAAACCCAATTGTTGAATATTAATTCTTCTGTAACAGCAGACTAAGTATGACCAGATTTCAGCAGTGAAAGACCTGAAGGAGTAATTAATGAACAATGGGCTCTTACATTACAAGGAAACGATTATCCACACTGCAGCTGAATTAGCAGAATTTTCTGACAAGCCAGAGCTGACTGCTAGAGCAGGGAGGCACAAAGGGAAGGAGAGCAGCAGGTTTCCCAGTTCTACAGTTACTGAAGTTGGCACTGCGGGGACTCGGTGGGTTCAGACTCCTGCAGGTGAGGGGCATCCACCAGTGAAGGACGGATGGACAAGAGCATGCTTCAGCAACGTCTTCTCTTGCCCTTCTCAATTGCAGGTATAAAGGAAGACAACAGAAATGGAATCTGCAGCTGCTGATATCTCTCCCATACAAATGCTTGATGGAACCATTTGTCCTAACGTGTACGAAGCCACTACAGCAAGTATGTGCTGGCTGGAGAAGAGAAACTGGATCCGTACAGAATTAAGGCCAAGGTGCAGGTTTCTTAAAAACCAGGTACTTCATCCCTCAATAAATTCAAACGTTTAAAGAAGGTTTTATCTGAGTAATATTCCAGCCACCACAAACACTGGAACGAAGGTGTTCTTCTAAACTATCTGAAAAAGCATAGCTACAATTCAGTTATGCTTAGTCATTAATTGTACAAAAACCGCATGCTGAAATCATCATTTACAGAACTTCGAGCATCTTTACTATGTATTAGAATAAAAAAGCTAATGAACTAAAGATAAACCAAATGCTTCTTTCAGGCAGGGTGAAACAAACAACGTACTGCTTCCAGAACAGCAGCCATTCTCGGCCTAGCCTTCCAGGCACCACTTTTCCCCTCAGAAAACAGAAGCACGGAACAGCAGATCTTACCCTGCAAAGCCAAAGCCCAGCAGGATGGGATGCCACAAGCAGCACGCTACCTTTACGGTCTTTCACGTTTCCTGTGTTTACCTGAGGTGCTTCAGCTGAAATTAACTGCATACCAAGCTCTAGTGAGAAAAGAATCGCTCCGGCTGGTATGACCCAGGGCTTGCAGGCAGTCGGACTCCGCCAGGAAGACAAACGCCAGCACCGCGGAGCTCACATTCATAATGCTGGCAGGACTTCGGGTACCCGACAGCACCCTTGCACATTTTGTGCTGATTTCAGCTTCCTTACGAAGTCAAGGAAGACCCAAAGATATGCAGTGTGGTATCACAATGGCAAAGAATTACTTAATTGCCATGGACCAATCTTAGAAAATAATTGCCTCATTTCAGCTACATTTCTAATCTTCAGAGTTTCTGCTTTATCCTGTTAGCTACCCATTTGAGCACCGCTTAATGAATGGGTACTGACAAAACACGTCCATTATCCAGAATATTTGTATGCCTGCCCTAATTAAGCTGTAATCTCTGGGATTCACAATTAGCAGACAATGCAAATACCAAAAAAAGATACTCCTGTATTCGTCTGGTAGCCTGTGTCCACATTTAAAGCCTTGTTTTTTTTGTTTTTTTTTTTTTTTCCAGGAAAGTAATGAATTACTTCGTACTAATTTTACATTACTAACGTAAAAAGTTTACATTGTACTGAATTCAAAAGACCTTAAACCAGTCAAGTGTGTTTGTTTACTTTGCATCGGGCCATTAGCACTCAATGAAGTTCCCAGTAACTCATTTCACTAACTTGAGCTGAAGCAGGAAATCCTCAACCAAAGTGTACTATTTCATCCTTTCTTGAGATTTTCTCTCCAACTTACAGATGCTTTCTTTGAATTGTCACTAAGCTCTCCTTGCCTCCTGAACTAACAGCATACTGGGGAATAAAAGAAAAGAAATCCTGAAATGTCTACTTACACAGCCGAGAAAGTTGCAGAACCTTTTGTGAGAAAACCCACAAGCAGCCATGCCTAGCAAAAATCATAACTTTAATGCTGACTCAATCGACTTTCAGCACTGAGATTCCTGTCATTAACAGTTCCACTGTACCATTAACTCCCATAATAAAGATATATTTCTTAATACAGACACAAGAACAAGGCAGCGTTCAGGATATGACTTCTTCCAGACTGGCAGGAAGAAAGGTAAGAAGTGGACTTCACTATGTCAGGAAAAAAAAATTACTTGTACTTTCACCTTGATTTTTCACAAAACATATTTTTCATGTTACTTCTCCTGAAATAAAACACCTTTGAGACATCGCACCCAGAATATTTCAGACGGTTATGTGCAGTCTGTGTTTGCACGTTTATGAGGATAAGCACCTAAACTTCATATCTAAATTGCACCTTCCAAAACACGTCTAAGTGTTTGCACTAGGAAACACATCTACCTCTTCTGAAACCCTGAGCACCTTCACTGCGAAATAATTTGCTGTAGCCATGACTCAAGGTAAAAACACATATCCCTAGGTCAGCAACACAGTTTCAGTTTGTTGCTGAGTGAAAACTGGAGAGCACTTGCGCACTTCCATTTTCTGAAGTCATACGCTCCCACACGTGAAAGAATAGCTACGTGAGAGGATAAAAGGAGAGGTTCAGATCAGAAGCCTGAAGTGTATCGTCATAAATTACATGGCAGCTTGTACTAGAAATAGCCTATTATTTTCTGAACTTTGTATTTGCTGAATGACGCTGAACTCTGTGTCAACAATGGTCCCGAACGACAGACATGGTATATAAGTATCTAAATATATATAAAAATATATAATACTTAAAAATGTGTGAAGCACAAACAGAACTAAAACTTCCATCAGAAGCCTTCTGTGTACCCCCTAAAACCGGTCTCAAACAAAAGCATTGCTGGAACTGCACATACTTCGTTATTTCTCTCTTTCACTATCTGGAACGCTTTCAACAGCTTGGCAGAAAGCTTTAGGTTCCTCCCCTGGAGGGCCCTACAGCTCCCTGCAGGGCTGACCTTCAGTCACATGACCGTACTTGACAGAAAAATAAAAGTGTGAGGACCTCATGAGGTAGAAAATGGGTATAGCTTCCACTTAAACCTATCTTGAACAGCCTCCTTGTAAGCCCACCCTCCCAAGGAGAGCAGGCGAGTAGGCTGAACCACTGGATGTGGTGCAGGACCTGCTGCCCGCATTGGCTGGGTTTTCAGCTTTAGTTTAGAGTGATAGACTGAGCCTCACCACTAGTCCACAGTGACAGACTGCACAGCCAGTAATGAATGGGAACGTGAGGTGCACGACTGTAACGTACTTCCAGTTAAATTTTATCCAAAACAAGAGCCTGGTCTATTTCATCAGGGTCTCACAGTGGACAGGGTAACACTACACTATCAGCGGAGAAAGCTTTCAAGCAGTTCCCTTGCATTCATGGAATAAAAGATGACAGCAACGGCTCTGACCAAATACACATACCCGAGCCAAAGCGTAAAGGTGACCAGCTTTGAAGGCGAGCTGACAGGAGCATGTGTGGCAGAAGCAGGAAACAGGAAAGTTTTGTTTTTTAACAAATTGAGACAAGTATAATTGCAAACTTGAAGAGACACAAAGGAAGGCTAAATTTCATAAGAAACAGACTCCTTCTCTCATAGACAGATATGGAGATAGAAGAAAGACATTCCTCACGAAACATTCACTACCATTTTTTTCCTAGTAAACACCAGACAGCATTGTCAAGCGTGTCTATTATTTCATACCTCAATTTCTGGTTGACATAGAAAGTAGCCAAAAGACTGTAGGTGAGGCACACCGTCACCTAAGAACAGTGAAACCACTTGAAGAACAACAGAGAAGCACTACAGGGATACCCAAATTCCCTCATCCAGCTTGTCTTATGGCTCCTAACTCAGTTCAATAAAAAGTATCACTGCTCTAGGAACTTCAGGATTTATAACCTCTAATTGTAATCAAGAGCTTTGCAGTGGCAAAAGAAGCACTTTGCACTGCACTCAGCGTGAAGGTACAGCCTGCACAAGCATCGACAGAGCAGAAGTGTTCCGCCCCCCACGCCAGGAAAGATGTTATTTTAAAGAAACTTCAGCATACCTGCTTGACTATTTGTAGCTCCTCTGTTAACTGCTTCTGTAAATCCAGAGATTGAGATAATTCTTCCTGTCCAAAAAAAAAAAAAAAAAAAAAAATTTGGTATACAGGAGAAAGACTTTTTACTGCAAACTTGCTTACAACTGTCAATATATTAAAATTCATGCTCTCCAGGAATGCATTGTGAGGATATGATCCTAAAACATTGCGCTGTTTGCTCTGCCTTCTAAAATATTCATCAAAAATTGCACATAAAACTCAACAGAAAAGCAATACATAGTACATATACACTCAAAAAATGAGACTTCAATACAAATCAAAGTAAAGTATTACCTTTAATTTGCTCATTTCTTTTAAAGCTTCATTTCTTTCTTTCTTAAGCTTTTCCACGTCACCCTCCAAAGAACCGCAGGTTACAAACTGTGCATATTTAAACAGGCCAGGTTAGAAACCAGCGCTACCTGCATCTTCCATTACCTTTAACATTCTATCTTCAAAGGTCTTGTTAATAAAATGAGAGGGTAATTTTAAAATAATTCATAACTTTGGAGAGCATTACTGAAAATACTAAGAATTTCAAAGAGAATTCTGACCAACTTATCTTCCAAATAAACAATTATTTTTCAGGTTAAAAAGGATTAACAAAAACATTAAACAATGCCAAGAATACTGTCAGCGTTTTCTGCAATATTTTAAATAAATGTATTATTTTATCTAAGTATTCCAATGCTGCAAATAGACGACATTGGCAATCCTTCTTCAGCCACCTCCGAACAAAGCGTTACTCCATGTAGCAGCAGTGTGAATCACTGGCCCCCAGCCGTTCGTTACTCACGCAGTACGTATTCCGTTCAAGGAACCTTGGTAAATCGCTGTTGTCCGTACTTACAACAACATAATTAGGTGAATTGCTTTTTCAAAGTAGGTTGCTTTAAAAAGCTTTACAAAAAGTGGGTTATCTTAAAGCCCAGCGTGATACAGAGCTGGTCTAAACATCTGCCCAAGATTTGGAATAATCTCACACATATTAAGGTCTCCAATAATTTCCTCCCAACGGCTGAGCACAGGATGCACCCACACTTACCTGTGACTCTAATAAAGTGGCAATTTCATTGATCCCGAATGTTACAGGGTTTTGGCCACCATCTGTTGCATTTGATTGCACAGAGAACAGATTCCTTGAAACTTCAATGAAATCTGAAAAACAGTTTAGGTTTTTTGCTGTGGTCTGCAGGTTCATTTTGGTAGCAGTATCACTGGATGCCTTGCAACTGTTAACTTCACAGTATAAGGGAACCCTTCATAAACACAGCATCTGCTCTCCAGAACTTTCCTAAAGGAAAACATAAATCTTACAGTTTTGTCTGACACATCCCTCTGAATAGAAACATTTAGTCAAGCTGGCGAAATAAGAGCAGGCCCTGGGATGAAATGCTGCTAAAGCTGTGGAGGAGAAAGGAAGAGGTGGTACGAAGTTCAACCTCAAAGTACCTGGTTAGAGATGCTCGACATCTGGCAGATCCCTGTGAAAAATTAAGTGAGATCTGCACATCTGTTTCACACCTGCCTTCCCCAGTGGTCTGATCTTCCTGGAGGAGACACAGACTGTCTGCAGGAAAAAGGGACGATTTTGTGCTGTCTCACAGCTTACCCTTGCCTTTGCCAGTCCTTAAAACCCCTGACAGAGACCTGGTAAAAGCAATGGTGATCAAGAATTTTTACATACAGACACTGCGACAAGCTCAATTAATATGGCTTGAATTAGCTATTCATTTTGAATGTACAAAAGAAAATCTACTGCCACGAGAGAGAAGTTGAAATTTAAAGGTCAGTTTGTGTACACCACACAAAATTTGATGGCAGATGCACCATCTTTTCTGATAAGATACTTGAAAATAGTGTCATTTTAGATGGTCTAGTACAAAAAATTATTTTTTCCTGTACTAGTGATTGATGCTGTTTTTCATAAATTTCAGGAAATTTCCAGCAGTTTTAGCATCAGAAATATCATGTCTCACAGTTTAAGACAAATATTCCTAAACTGTTAGTGTCACCTACCAAAATTGTCACAACCAAAAGAAAAAACTCATTCCCATCAGAATTAGCTTTAGCTAGAAAAAGAATCGTTATGGTCTCTGTGCTACGTGCAACAGCTGTTGGTGGTTACCACAGACTGTTAAAGGATCTGTCAGGCTAGTTGCTTCAAGAAGTCACTCGAATCATCACTATTACCCCAAGGAATCTTTGGAACAATTACAATCCCTCTCCTAAAAAGTGGAGGCCTCCAGATTTTAAGGGGGTCTTGATTTTAGTCCCCCAAAAAAATCATACGAACATTAGGTACATAAAGAAGATGAGCATGAAAAGAATCCCATAGTTTTAGCTTCTCTTTCTGAACTGCTTGAACATTCTACTAAGATTTAATACAATTCAATTTGATAATGCAGAAAAAAACGTGTGCTTGTACCTGTACTGGTTTGGATGGACACAGTAATTGAAGAACACTTCAATAGTTTTCTTCTGCTGTTACCTACACCTGAACTGAGCGCCACAATTCACAGAGGATTGTCTGCCTGCGTCTTGTAACATAATAAATATATCAGTTGTTCAAAGTGAAAACTACTGTAAAATTTTCATNGATGGCAGATGCACCATCTTTTCTGATAAGATACTTGAAAATAGTGTCATTTTAGATGGTCTAGTACAAAAAATTATTTTTTCCTGTACTAGTGATTGATGCTGTTTTTCATAAATTTCAGGAAATTTCCAGCAGTTTTAGCATCAGAAATATCATGTCTCACAGTTTAAGACAAATATTCCTAAACTGTTAGTGTCACCTACCAAAATTGTCACAACCAAAAGAAAAAACTCATTCCCATCAGAATTAGCTTTAGCTAGAAAAAGAATCGTGATGGTCTCTGTGCTACGTGCAACAGCTGTTGGTGGTTACCACAGACTGTTAAAGGATCTGTCAGGCTAGTTGCTTCAAGAAGTCACTCGAATCATCACTATTACCCCAAGGAATCTTTGGAACAATTACAATCCCTCTCCTAAAAAGTGGAGGCCTCCAGATTTTAAGGGGGTCTTGATTTTAGTCCCCCAAAAAAATCATACGAACATTAGGTACATAAAGAAGATGAGCATGAAAAGAATCCCATAGTTTTAGCTTCTCTTTCTGAACTGCTTGAACATTCTACTAAGATTTAATACAATTCAATTTGATAATGCAGAAAAAAACGTGTGCTTGTACCTGTACTGGTTT
>VXAV01010096.1:316668-342293 GCA_013399715.1 Alectura lathami | reverse complement strand
TGGGGCTGTCGTACGCGGCCGTGCCGCTGTACCGCCTGTTCTGCCAGGTAGCCGCCGGGCCGCGTCCGCCCCCCCGAGGAGCGGGGCTGGGGGGCCGGAGCGGAGCCTCGGGGCGGTGCTGAGCGCGGCCTTCGCCTTTCTGTCCCCAGACCACGGGGCTGGGGGGAACGACGGGCACGGGGCGCAGCGCGGAGCAGGTGGAGAGCATGGAGCCGGTGCGGGAGCGGGTGGTGAAGGTCACGTTCAACGCGGACGTGCACTCCAGCCTGCAGTGGAACTTCAGGCCGCAGCAGAGCGAGATCTACGTGAGTGGCTTCTCACAAAGGCAGCTTGAAGGCTTCAGGTTTGCCATTGCGTGGTTTTGTCGCCTTACGTCCTGGTGTGGAAGGTCGCTCAGTTTGCGCGCTCGGGCCCAAATCTGGAACAAACACAACCGTGGCCACTCCAGTCCGGGTGCAGCCCTGGTGCTTGTCCTTCACAGGGCTGTGTTTCCAGAGCTGACACCACCACCTACCCCAGGGTTGCTGCAGACTTTCAGTGCTTCCCGTGGTTAAATTGTAGCTGCCTCCACCCTTCCATAAAGCTACCAGGAAGGACTGCTACAATTACAGAAATCCACATGTTAAAAAAGGTTCTGTATGCAGACAGACTCATGAGAATAATAGCTCAGTGGCAAGCCGGGTGAGATTCAAAATGCAGACATCACTGATGCTTTAAATTTAGAGTGGGGTGTGTTGTCTTGAAGCAAAATATTTGTAAAGTAGTAATTGGTTTGAAACAAAGAAAAAATGAAATCCTCCCAGCTAAGCAATAAAGGACTCTGGAGAGCTGCAGTGTATTAATAATCACCATACAACTGCTTTATACAGGTGGTACCAGGAGAGACCGCACTGGCATTTTATAAAGCAAAAAATCCTACTGACAAACCAGTAATTGGAATCTCTACCTACAATGTCGTGCCCTTCGAAGCAGGACAGTATTTCAATAAAATACAAGTAAGTGTGAACGAAGCAAAGATTACATTTTCCTTTACATGCATATGAATTGTTATTCATAAATATTTTTTTCTAACTATATCCTGGATATTATTCTTCGTATGCCAGCATTTTCAGGAACTGCTTTTAATTTTCCAAACAACAATTCATCAGGTCATTTTTACCATCTCCTCAAAAGGCTGCAGTACATGTCCAGTTACAGTGGTTCCCAACTGTAGGATATTCAGCACAACTTACTGTGATGGCAGGCAGTGATGACCGGAGCTAGCTTGGCCAGTTTGCACTTCTGTGCATTCCATTAAAAGCTAGGGCTTTTTCCTATTACAGAAGGGGGGAGAATTGTAGTCCTCTTGCTGATACAGTTGATACAAACCTTCCCTGGGTTTTTGGGATGTACTGGGAATGAGAGCTGATTTAAAAGATGACGCATTCTCTTTCTTTGGCAGAGAGAAAGTTCACCATTACTGTTGTCTAATTTTTTTTTTTCCTTCCCCATGCAGTGTTTTTGTTTTGAAGAACAGCGGCTAAATCCTCAAGAGGAAGTGGACATGCCTGTCTTTTTCTACATTGACCCAGAATTTGCAGAGGACCCAAAAATGGCTAAAGTTGATTTGATCACCCTCTCTTACACATTCTTTGAAGCAAAGGAAGGACAGCACTTACCACTCCCTGGATATCAGTAATGGGCAGTCTCCACCCAGTTTGACTTCTGCTGACTATACCAGTTTTGAAATTATTTTTCTACAAAAGGAAAAAGTGCAGGAGCACTGAAGTAAAGGAATATTGAACTTCTGTGGGCACATGCTGGTGTTATGAAAGCATGTATTTATTTTATTTTTTAGATTTGTGCAGTTGGAATGTGACTTAGGAATTCATCAGAAAACAGAAGGGAATTCTTTCTGGAGTAGAGGGTTGTCCCAAAGCCATCTTTTTATCAGATAATACATGTTAAATTAAGTCTATGTGGCACATTTTTAAACCTAAGTTTAAATTGAGATGTATAGAGGAAAAAATCAGTTAACTATCTGAAATCGCATTGCTGGCTCTCAAAAATAACAGCTGTATTCATTGAAAGGTTTTTACATTTTTATAGATCATCTTACTTACTCAGCTCATGAAACCTCAGAACTAAGAGTTAGACTGTACTGCTTCATAACCCCCCCACAGCATAGGTGGATGATTCAGAAGATGATGCTCCTTGAATTATTACTGAGTCAGTAGCTCGTTTGGTAAGAGCAGACTGCTCTAGAACTGTTTTTGTTTGAATGGGGAACAGTAATTTAAGTGTCAGCATTTCAAATCTGTGGACTGCTTGTAGAAGCATCTGACTTGAAAGGGGAGGAATCTTATTTTTGTGTTTGTGTATTTCCTGCATGGCTCCCATGCAGGAAACTCATTTAAAGTACCAGAACTGATAATGATTCCTCTCCTCTCTGGAGAGGGCTGTACACTGGGCACCTCCGCTCAGAGAGAAGCTAGACTTGTGTGTGAAATGCTTTGAAGGGAAAGGCAGTACATAAGCAACTGCTCTGAACCGCAGGCTAAACGAACAGCAGAGGTGCCTCCTCAAAAACCAGAAGGATGTCAGCCACGTTCAGAGGTGACAGCCTGCCCAGAACCGTACCAGTTGGTCAGGAGTACATCAAGTACTTGGCGTTCACCACCAGAACATTTAAGCCTGTACTTAGGTAACTCTGGTCATTACCTGTGGGGAAGGCATGACAACACTATCACAGCCCTGCAAATAAGGGGTGAGCTGCAGAGCAAGTTTAAGTGATGTAGCTATTTTCAGACAGGAATTAATTTCAGTGTAGTATCTCATCTGCCAGGCCGGTTCTTTCTACCCCTTTCAATGGATGAGATCTAATAAGGTAAGACTGATGTTGGTTTAAAACTCTAAAAAGGCAACGGATGTATGAGAAATTAAAGCAAGTGGAATTAGTCTCAATTATGTTTGTATACAATAATCAAAAAAAAAACAGTACCTTTTGAAAATAAATGAATGCTGCCTTCAAGATACATTTTTATACCAAATACCTCATGTTTAAAAAGATCCTGGATGACACTATGTCATGTGTTCACTGTGTATTAAAGTTTTAAAACTTTTTCATCAATGCTTTTGTGTGTCCAATACATTTATCCAGGAGAATGTGGATCCCACACAAGTGAAATGCATCTGTATGAACAGATCAGCAAGCCTTATAATCTGTAATTCCAGTTTTGCTTCAAAAAAATGTTGTCAAGACAAATCTTAGAATCCAGGCTAGGAAAAAAAAAGAAAAAAAAAAATCTTACCTGGGTTGTTTTACTCCACTGTCTTTGAAAGTTGAGCTGGTTCTGGAAGTTCTCTACACATTGCTTTATTCTGGCCATGTGTTTTAGAAGAAAAAGAGTATCCCCTTGGCAAGTGCCAGTTCCATTAAAAAGTGAGTCTTCTCCTGAGTTTGAAAGCCCAAATTCGCACTGATACTGAGCACATTCCATCAATCAAAGAAGTCCTGTAACCCCAGTAATTAGCCAGTTCCCTTCACAGTCTTCATCCTCTGTAATCATTTTGCTTCTTTAAATATGGAAAAGTTCAGTTAGCAATCATTTAATTATGGATTACCACATTGGAATAGCCTACTCAAACTCGTTACACTTCTGCATGCTAGGGTTTTAACTTAACCAAGCTGTAGGAAAATTCATCTCAAATCCTATTTCCAACAGTTTACTCAGGCTGCTCTCCAGACCACTTCAAACAGCGCAAGAAAAACAGCAGTGAAGAGCCTTACGTTTCCACCTCTGCTTACAAAAAAACCTCCCTAACTTCCTCAAGGTGTTCCAACAGCCCCACAGCTAGCTGCAGAATTGCTAACCAGATACTGGAAACACCACAAATTCACCCTCAAATACTTCCGCTACTGTCTGGATTTCGAACATGCTTGTCAGCTGGTAGGAACTCAGAAGCAATGGGGGTTAACTCAGGAAGCATTTGCTTTTATTTGGAATTCTATGCTACAAAAATTGTGTAAGGCTGAGAGTTTCTTTCCACTTAAACAGTTAACAGCGGACACTTAAAATGCAGTACTTAAGCATGTAGCTAGCTTATCAGCTATGAACCAAGTTCTCAAATTTTATATCAATTATAAATTCAGAGAACTCTATCTGTCAAAGTGCAGACTTCACATTCAGCATTAAAATAGACAAGGCACTTCAATTATTAAAAGATTAAACTGTTATTAACAGGTTTACACAATTTGGTTTAAACAAATGGATAACTAATGCTCATCTGCATTGTAGATGAATATTTTTCCTTCACCAGAACAAGCAGCTCTGCAGGGCACGAACACTGGAAAAAATGATCGATCCTCTTCCAATATTTACTAAGTAAATAAAAGAAACAACATCATCATCACAACAAGCAGCTGTTCTGTTAATCATAGATGACAGCACCTTATGTCCTAGCTCAGGTTCTAACCAAGACAAAAATCCTATCATTTTGTGGGGTTTTACAAAGAAAACAAAATCTGTATTCAGAATGCAGATGTAAGAAAGTAACAACTGCCTATCTTGAGACATCCATCAAGAGGCCCAATTGTAGAGAAGTCCTACATATCAACAGACCCTCGTAAATTCCTAGGGAGATTAACTCAGACATCAATGAGGATTATGCAGTTTCTTTAAACATAATGTTCTGTTTTCTACATAAAGAGGGATAAGCACTACAGAGGAACAAAGGAGATGGAAGAAAAGCTTTCTTCTATAGTTGTGAGAGTTCTTTTTCTAATTTACTTGCATCAGATGTCAAGTGTTACTTCACACAGGTGACTTTGGAAAGTGTATTTTAAAGGCCACAATACTTTAAAAAAAAAAAAAAAATCACATAAGTCACCTTGAAGAATACACAGTTGAACATTTGAGACAAATACTCAAGGTGTGGATCCAAGTAACTCTTCCCCATAGCTTACTGTTCCAATACTTGTTGTTTGGTGTGTAAAAGAAAAAACAAACAACATTCTGGTGTTCACGGGTACATTACAGGAAGCAGCGCCCAGGACCAGCATCAGAGAGTATCTGGTGTGTTCAGTAAGAGACCTCCACCTTCAGCATTCTGTATCCCTTTTAACTTCTGCCTTCAGCATAGTGCCATCAATTTCTTCATAAATAGCTCTGAAAGAAGAGGAACAGGGCAACTCCAACACCACAGTTTTGTTGTATTTCGACAAAATGCACCAATAAAATCCTGCCTGATCAGGAACTGCCAGGAGTTTATGCTGTTTACCTAACAGAGTAGCACCAGCTGCAGGACGCCCAGCTTTCACAGAAGCGCAGAGCCAATCATTTAATGAGATACCTCCAGACATTGTCACTTGGGATTAGAGAAGTTTGGAAACTTGACTAAAAAATGCGAATAGTCTGCATGCCATGAGATGTGTAATTATGACACTAGTTTAATTAATAGCTAACAAATAAATACATGGAAAGCTTTGGTGAGATTTTTCTACCTCATAATTTGATGGTTTCTCAGAAGTAAGTTTTGTGCAGAGGACACCATTTTTCTCAGTTTACTGGTAAAAAGGTGAGTTCTGCCACCTGTTCAGTTTCTTACTAGTTTTCTGCCTACTTGGCCACCTGTAGAGTCCCAGCATACATTCCCTTTGGTGGCTTGTATTTTAAATGTAGGGTTTTCTTGAGATTCAGCAGAACATTTTTAAAATCAAGACTGTTATGAACAGAAAGATGATGGGGCAACCTGTTCCAGCATCTCACTGTGCTCATTGTAAAAGACTTCTTTCTTATGACCAGTGTAAATCTACCCTCTTTCTGTTTAAAACCATTGCCCACTGTCCTGTCACTAGAGGTCCCAGTAAAAAGTCTTCATATACCTTCCTTGTAAAACCTTTTCCATGTGTTGGAAGGCCACAATATAGTGTCCCCAAAGCTTCTTATCCAGGCTGAAGCACCCCAGCTCTCTCAGCCTCTCTTTACAGGAGTGGTGTTCCAGCCTTCTGATCATTTCGTGGTCCTCCTCTAGAACTACAAGTGACCTTGCTCCTGAACTACCTGTGTTGAAACGTCAATCAGCTTCCTTCACTATGACCCAACTGTGCTTTATTCACCTTTTCATACCACTGAATAGGATTTTAGGAGATAGTTTTTGACATAGCACCACTTCACCATTTTTGCAGATGCCGGTTGCTGAGCACTCCACAGGACTTTACTCCTTAGAAAGTTGTGCAAGGCATACTGGAGAGAAGGCACAAAACGCAGCCACTCCATTCCATATTAGCAATCCAACTGATTAGCTAACTCAGTCAGAATAGTATGGTCTGTTCTCTCAGAATAAGAAGCCACTCAGAAGCCTTGCCTTTGGCACCTAAAGAACTGTAAATTACTTATTTTGAAAACTACTTACTCTGTAGGAGCCAAAGGATCAAATTCCATTATCTCATAGTAATGAGGTGACTGCGACTTGGTCTTGGATGCAGCTGAAGGGTAAAGACAGACAAATAAATCCAGATTTAAACATAACCAAAAGCACACTTGATGAATGTTACTTTTTCCCACCTTTCTGAAACTAGCAGATTATCCAGTATCCAGTTGCTTTAAATACTAAAGCAGAGAAGCCATGAACTATATGAGAATATGTCAGTGTTTGCTGCTTCTCCAAGTCTTTAACAGGCATATATAAAAGCACTTACAGACATATATAAAGCACTTAAAAAGCAGCCTGCAGTATTGTTACCTGCTGGTGGTGGTCCATTTAATGATGTAGTTCCAGTCTGCAGAGTTACTGGACTCAGAGGCACAGGGCTTAAAAGAGTTGCCAACTAAGGAAATCAAGCAAAACAATGGAAAAACAGGTGATCTGTAGAACTGGTTTGACTTAACCTACGTAACTGCTGACCCACCTTCAGACCCTCAGACTGTAACAGGTAAATTCTAAAGGTAGGTCATCAGTTACTCATCTAATCCATCTCCCTTCCCCACACAATGAAGCTGGCCTGGTCACCAAGTACGGAGCATTCCCTGATGGCTGAAGAAGTGCCACGGAACTGGTCTTTGTGTCCCATCTGGACAGCAGTCAGGGTAACTCCTTTTGACGCTTGCCAGCAAAGAATGATTATTCTGAATATGAGTCACTACTCACATTGCTGTATGTATGTCCAGCTGGGGTGCTGACACTATTGTTTTGTGCTTCAGTTGCAAATCTAGGAGAGAGTAATATATTGAAAGTAACAATAATTGAAAGTCAGTATTGTATCTCAAGTACATTGAGATAACTTTATGACTATTTAAAAGGTTTCTGCAGGGTTAGCATGTATTTTAAGCATGTTAAGCAATGTCTAGTACACAGGGAGTTTTCTTTTTTACTTTTTTTTTTCCCCCCCCACTGGATTGACGTGTGTAAGTATTAAATAACTTTTCACAGAGCTTTCCATAGAAATTTTGTGTCAGTTGCAGACAACCAATAGCTCTGATTACCTGTCATCTGTTACCATCTCTTGGTATGAGACTACTCACGGGAATTGCTGAGCTTTTGTAGTAGTTGCTAAATCTAGCTGTGGATAAATGGATGAGTGCTGCTTTTTTGTATCTTCAGGGTGTACAGATACGGAATCTGAAATTCAAAGTGATATTCAGTGATCATTTAAACTTTACTAAGAAAATGCTCATTACTTGTACTACAATCATTAAGCAAAGTTTTGTTTGGAAGGCTTATAAAGAATACAGAACTAGTTCTGTTTATCACATGAAAGAAAATTATGCCAAAGTTTGGAGATTTAGTCACTCCTTTCACTATGAAAGGAGTCCAAAGTCAGAGGAGGTAAGCACCTTTCTCAAAGTGAACTGCTGTTAACATCAAGTCCCCCCTTAAAAAAACTCAGGAAAGAGTATGAGAAACGCATACCTCCATTTCTTTCCTCCAAGCCCCCAGAACAATCAGCTACCACACTGTTTCACTAAGAACGTTCTTTGCTAGAAATTTAAACAATGCAGGAGAAAGATCTTTGCTTCCACTGCAAGCAAATTACAAGGAACCTTAGAGTATCTCGTATATTTTAAATATGCACACACAAATTCTCATGTTTCTTCAAGTTATGGAGTATCTTTCTTATAAGGAACCTCCTGATCCCCCTACTAAGCTCACGGTGGTTTGTTTTAGGTAAGTCACACTGCAAAGGAGATATGCATTCACTTACTAAGGCCTGAAAACTGAGACACTGCAGAGTCAGATGCCACCACTGGAGACGCAGGGTACGGAGAATCTGCAGAGAGGTCAAGTAGATCACTCGAGGGAGCAGACGGCTGTTTCCTGTACAGCTTAACATATTAAAAGGAATAAAGTTACTAAAAAAAAAAAAAGGAATATGTATAGTTTTAAACAGGCAAATTGTAATTTTTACATAATATAAATGTTTGAAATAAATTTGTTACTAAGAATTACTAAGTTACTAAGTGTTACAAAGTGTCAGAGAACATCAGATTTATTTTTTGGGGGTAAGGGAGGTGTGAAAAAGATAGCTAATGGAACAGAGAAGATTTGCAGATAGCACAACTTTCAGCAAGGCTGCCATCTGTTTTGATACAAGTTTGATACCGATCTTCTGCTTGATTCTGTACAATTATATTCATATTACTTGTGTTATTTTGATTTGATAAATACTTAGGAAACTGATCCTGTTTTGGATAGTAAAAGTTCAAAATCACAGTATTTCCCAAGCACACAGAAAAAAAAGGTTTCCTTTTTTTCTCATGTGAATGTGTGAGAAAGATTTTTATCTTAGCCAAAGATTTTTATCAAAATCACATGTTTGAATCATATACGGGTTTGGCCACACCAGATTAAAAAATAATAATAAAAAAAAACATTTTAGACTTGGAGATGCCTGAATAATATAAAAATACACATACTGCACCACGTGGACCATTAACTAATCCAACAGTGCATCCATCAAGCAAAACCATCAACCTACATAACCAGAATGGAGTAACAGCAGTTTTTCAAGGAAAACAAGATTGCCTTCTACCTTTCTTTCCTAATTATCAGCTGCATTTCAGCATTCACAATGCAGTCATTTTCCTATTGAGTCCTAGATGACTGTGTAATTAGGCCTTACGAGAAGCTGAAATGTGCAAAACTACTTTGGGCAATATAATTATCAAGCGTAATTATCAATCAATAAAGGACAGTCAGATCTGCTACAACTCATTATTCACTACTCAGAAAAAACTTTGACTTCAGAGAGGGAAAAAAAAACATCACTAATAGTGAATTTTGATAGTGTAACAGTATTTCAGTCTATAAATGCTTGCAGAGAATAAATGAAAAGAAACATTATGGTTCCTCATTTCATGCAGGGCAGATAATTGTGCTTAGCTACAAAGGTAATACAATAGAATTCAAATAAATCTCGCTGCCACTTTGCCTCAGTTTTCTTGACCAAACTTCCATCTTCAATTTGACATTATTTGTTATTTTAGTTGCACAAATTTGTGTGAAATTCTGCAAGTGTGATTTCTGAAAATCAGTAAGAGTAGCATCATCTGCTGGAGACAGCAGGCTCTGCCTCTCAGTTGAGAATAAAACATTGCTTACATCAAAAACATATTTTTCACAATGGACAGAAAAAGGAGTGTTTATAGTCCTGCAGCTCACGAGTTCACCTGTCATTGCTCACCTCTTCACGTTCACGCTGTATTCTCTGATTCTCCAAAAAACGAACTCTGTTTCGAGAGAACCTGTTAAAATTGCAAAGCTAAATGTTTGTTCTGACGTATCTGTAACGTGCTACATAGGAAACAAGCAGCTGCAACCAAAGTCTGATTCTCAAAGGACTGCAGAAAGGCACAGAGCAAACACGCCAGGTACCTTTCCAGGGGTAGCTGTGGTCTCCTCTGGACCGAGCTGGGTGACAATCAGCACCTGCACGGCCGATCTGTCGCAGGAGTAAGGGCCTTAACTGGTGTGGACATGAGACTGCCTACAGCACTGCACCTGGTACTCAGGGTCACTATTCTGGTGACCCCACAAAGACCATATGTATGCAGGGGAGAGCAGAAGGAAAAAACCTTTCCAACTGCAGAACAAATATTCATCTGAAATACAGTAAGAACTGAAAAGTTGCTCAGGCCACTAGAGGGAGTCATCACTACATTCATGAGGCCAGTTCACTGCACAATGGTGATCGCTCTTCATTTAATTTAGACTCTGCATGAATAATCAGAAACAGAGAATGCAGCACGACTTGTCTTCAAACAATGCACGCAGCACGAAAAAGATGCAGCTGGTTAAATTCAGTTTGTCCTTTACACATCTCATTGTTCAGAGGGAGTTCCAAAGAACAAACCTGCTACATCAACAAACATCAACCAAATGAATTTTAATACTTCATCAACCCTCAAGAGAAAATGCATCTGCACTCGGGAAGACTTGTTACGCCTAAGTCATAACACTGCAGTACTGAAATGCAGCAGCCTTCTGCCCAGTTTCACTATGGCCTATTAATTGCTCCTTCAGTCACCTGGTGAGCATCTCGTGAGGAATTTTCTAAATTTTACCCACAAGCTATAAGAGGTTCCTGGCGTTGCCAGTATTCATCAGTCTTAATAAAAATATAAGCCCACATCTGACTAAAGTCAATTTACAGAATTCTGGTTTTACTTTACTGAAATGAAAAACTTTCAAAAGCAAGAAACGAACACAAAATTCTTTCAAGACAGTTACAACAAAACGTGACAACACTGCTGTATACAAGAATTAAGGACAACTGAAAACTAAACATTGCCACAGTTAGGCCCAAAGTTTGTGCCATGACACTTAGAGTAAATGGTACTTCTAGTGCGGCATTCAGAAGAGGTTTAAAAAGAAAAGATCACTAAACTCTCTAAATTTGCTATATTTAATCATTAGAACTTCTGAATAACAGCAGTCTCCTGAGGAAAAGCTACGTATGAGTTCTACGCTGAATACTGAAGGCAGTGGTAGCATCTCTGAAGGACCAGGCTGTCTTGTCATAGCAGAAGGTTCACAGCCTCACCAAGTTTTACCACTGCTCCTTTACAGCACGGTCATAACCACAAGAACTGTAAAGTAGCACATCAACACTCAGTACAAAATGTTTTCTTGAAGGCCCCCAGACCTTCAAGTTGAAGTGCTCCTGATATTCAAAGGCCACTGCATTCTTTGTTTGTGGTATCTCATCTATACGCCTCAAAGGAAAACATCCCAACTCTGAGAACATACTGTAACACATAAAATGAGTATTTCAGTTGAAGCAAATATAATTGCTGCTTGACTTAAGAGGTAAGGGATGGAGGAATATGTGAAGGACAAAAGACTTCAGTCCACTCAAACCCTTTAACTGAGCCCTTTAGGTCTCCTTGGAAGATTCTGTTTTCCACATGCATAAAGCATCCTTTATTTTGTTCCTGAACCACTGCCCTTGGTGCAAAATGATTTCTAAACTATTTCCTAGCCAAGGACAGCAAACTACTTATCATGGAAGGCTACTTCCAGAATATTAGAATATTCCAAAAGTTAAACCAGAATAATCTCCTGTATATTCACTGTATATTTTGGGAGAACATACTGGAATTTTGAGTTGAAATTTCATTTCATTTTTGCTAGTATTTAGTCA
This sequence comes from Alectura lathami, assembly GCA_013399715.1. Classification (NCBI taxonomy): domain Eukaryota; kingdom Metazoa; phylum Chordata; class Aves; order Galliformes; family Megapodiidae; genus Alectura; species Alectura lathami. The sequence continues at coordinate 330,673 of VXAV01010096.1, read as the reverse complement.
TGCTACTGCTGACATAACAGGCAAATACACAAGATGTCAACACAAGCATTGCTGTTCTTCCTTGTGTGAAGAGAAGAAACATTTTCTGCTCTAAGGCAGGTAGAACAGCTTGTTTTGATTCAGCTGAGAAAAGCAAGTGACTCTCTTAAGCATGCAATAAAGCAGAATGTTATTCCATGGCTGATTTCTGCAGTAAAGCTGTCAAAGTTGTTCAGAAAGGACAGTGAGTGTTCTTTCCTGGAAGTGTATACACTTAAACATAAGGACCATCACCAGGACCAAAAGACTTGTAGCAGACTGATGGCAAATTCACTGTGCTCAACCAGAAAGGAACAAAATTCCAAGTGATTTTTTGTTGGGTGCCTCCATCTGATTTCTCGTCTATGCCGCTGACTTGTTTTACCACATTCTGAGGGTTTTCTAACTGCTGTTATTAACTGCTTCTGAAGGGCTTAGGGGAAGGCAAACAGGTAATTTGTTCCTTTTGTTATCACACTGCTTTCCTTGGTGTAAGGAAAAAACAACAAAAAAAATCTGTCTCCCTGTGAAGGTTCAGCACTATTCACACGGACTGTCTGTGCCCATTCAGTGTGCTTATCCAGTCAGGGTATCAAACATGAGGAGAGAGGCCCTGTACGCACCTTTCGTGTCCCAGGAGAACATTATTCAGATCTTCATTTATTTGTATTAACTCAACTATCACATCTTCATTCTCCACTGTCACCAACAGTTCCATGATCCTCTCCTGCATCATCCGACAGGTCTTATACAGCTTCTGCCCAAGGCAGTGGAAGGAAAAAAGAATAAAAATGTCACAGCTGTCTTCTCCCAATTTCTCAGTTTTCGAGAAGAATGGTAAGACAATGGAGTGCTGCAGACTCACGGTAGCACCCCTTCATTTACACAAACCACGCACATACCAAGCCCTGCAAACTGTCGTTTTCATCTCTTTGATCTCTTCGAGGCCAGGCTGACAACTCCTATCATCACCGCCAGCACTCCCACCCCTGCCCAACCCCCACCCGTGACCGACCTTCATCTCTGCAGACACATCTGTCTCTAAGTCTAAATTACAAACTGCAAAATAAGGAAGACCCCTCTGGGTGATGGAGAGTAAATTTGATTTGAGCCTGATTGAAGCTGATTAAACTCAGTAGGATACTTCACATGGATGTAATGAATGTGATCCAGGTTCAACATCTGCTGGAAGAAAAGACAACAGGAGTCTAAAGGACAAAGTGCTCTGAGCCAACTGTCTAGCTCTAAGTCTTCCTCTGAGCGGGGAAGTCTGGATGCACCTCATCCATGCACGTGTTGAGAAAGCCACACAAGCTGATATGTTTAAGAGAATTTACTGAGTAGAACTTTGCATTATTGTCAGCTGAAATGGAAGTTAGTTTATTTACACTCCTCTCCCCTGCAGATTTTGCATGTTCAAAGAAACAAACTCTTTAGCATCAGGAGCTTCATCTTAGCCAAAACTCTTTTTTTTTTCCACAGTGTACTTTTGCAAATGCTGGCAGGCTCTGCTTAACAAANNNAAAAAAAAAAAAAAAAAAAAAAAAAAAAAAACAGGAAGGGGGAAAATCACTCTGCACACCACTATTCAGAGTGCTCTGGTATTATTTTCAAACTGATCTCATTTTTCTCAAAAAACATAACCTCCATGAAATTCATTTATTTATTATGTGAAAAGAAATTTTGCACCCCTTTGCCAAACGTGCACACACCTTACACAGTACTGTATTTCTCAGTATTGCATCTTCACAGCCCAGGATAAAACGCACAAAAATGTATGCAGTTTAATACATGCAATTAAATTGTAAACATCTTCAACTCCACATATTATTATCTTATCCGCATTTCAAAAATGTGTATTTCTTATGAACCTGATACACATGCAGACAAGTTTCTCTGTAAAAATCAATATCCAATAAAGTGGTAAACTGAGATGCTCATTTCAAGGATGAATTTGCTACATTTTGCTCCTACTCACTGTGAAGCATGTACTCTAATGTTTTGAAAACTGGAGCCTACAACAATGTACTACCAGCTGATAACAAATCATCCATGATTCCAACGAATTTGTGCTAATGCTCACCACCTGATGATCTGCACCTTAATTCCTGCACCTCCTTGACCACGCATGTCTATTTGCTCTCCAGTACAAGCATGTGTTACTCCTGTCAGCTGATACTGGGCTTTTGCTATTCTTTAAATACTGTTGCTGGTAAGCACAGTATGTCAAGTGAGATCTGCTGTGATTAAGCCTTGGCTAGAACAGAGTGGAGGAAGGGTGGAACTAATCAAGCTAATCAGAACCAAAACTGCCTTGCACTGATCAAGTTTACCATGTTAAGGTTTTTATTAAGAGACCCTGGATAACCAGAAGGACTGATACTCCTCTCTCCAACTCACCCAAAGCCTAAACAAACAGCTCCTTTTAACAAAGGACTTTGTTCTCCAACAACAAAAGCCTAACCGGAGCAATCCAGGTACAGCCACAAACAAAGAGGCACACTGAACACAGTTAAAGAAACAGGCTGGCAGCCTGCATGTTCTGTACCATGGAGGAAAAGAACAGAAAAAACAACAGTGAAATTAACATACAAGGAATGAGTTTTCAGTCACTCCCCCACAAGTGGGAACTCCACACCCTGTCCTCAAACTTTTGCCAACAATTTTATTACTGGGAGTGTCAATAAGAATCCACTGGTTTACTGTGGGCAACCTGGTATGTGCGCCCACATGCAGAAGGGCCGCTCTGTAGGAGCCAGGAAATGAAATTTCCTGTTTCACAGCTGAAATACCCCTGGCCCTTTCTCCTCAGACCTGCAGCTCCACAGATCTCCGAAAAAGAGACAGCGGAGATGCCAGAAATTTCCAGGGGAGCAGAAACCAGAGAGATCGGTTCTGTCTCCTGTCTGGCTCCCTCACAGCAGCAGTGCTGCCTGTCATTAAAGATGAGACACAGCGGCCAACTACTGCTGTCTCCCCAAATCTCAACCTCCAGTTGAGAACCAATCTGTAAAAGGACACAGCTGAACAGCATAACCCTGCAGGCAAGCCAACAGTACCCAGTCCTTCTTTGCAAAGGAAGAATTCTCCACTGGGCAAGACTACAACACCAAAGTCTTGCAAAAATTAGATCAGTTCTTCAGCGTAATTCTGTTCACAAGTTACCGAAAACCGTTCCTTGTCACAGAATTTGGGAGGTAAGTTTAGAAACTGAAGGATGTGATTAAAAAACCTTTTTGATTTCTTGAAGAAAATATGAAACAGCAAATGTCCATTTAACATAAATCATTGTTGAAACGCTAAAGCAATACTGCATTTTAATTTCTAAAACAGAAAAGACAGCATGAGCAAACAGAATGTATGCATGTTCACTACCAAATATAACTTTACTATTGCAATACACTACTTCAGGCCACGCTTGAAGAGCATGTGGCTTCATCTATGGCACAGCAAGCTCCCAGTCTTTGAGGTCATGCACACAAAACCAATGCTTCATATTCTTCACTGTCCTTCAGTCTGCCTTTAAGGTACCAGTAACAATAAAGAGAGCCTTGAAAACTCCAGGACGGATATGAGAGAGATTGTATCATCGTCTGTTTTCCCAGCAGGCAACTGCATTCACCTGGAATGTTCTCCGGGCTGTTTGACAAAACATGCTTAACAGAGAACGCTCCATTATGAAATTCCTTTGCCCGTGAAATTCCCTAGAGCTTAAATTTACATTGCAAGCTGTATTGTCCTTTTACAACTATCTAGATGTCAGAGGAAGGTGAAGGAGACAAGAGAAAGCTGAGCAAAATCAGAGGTAGGAACCTGATGTTGGTTTCCATTTTGCAGTATAAATCCAGAAGCTACAAGAAAGAATACAACATATTCTAAAATCAGCTTTGATCAAATTAACAACCCCATCAATGAATTATCTCATACCTGTAAAAGATTCATATCATCCGGATTTTCAGAGCCAGGAACATTTTCTTTTAATATTGATGACATGACTCTCACGTTCATTTTTGCCATATCCAGTTCACTGTACAGTTTCCCAATCTGTTCAGAATATTGTGCAGGTGAACAGAGTGACCAGAATAATTCTTACCTCTGATATGCACTTTCTTCCCCATTAGGCATAATATGGGCCTAATTAGCATTATTTTACTCCAGTGACATCCCGTGGAAAATAGCTCAGTTTTTATACGTCCAGTGAAACTAGGATCTAACCCCAATAATATTACTGCTTTTTTTGTACATTTAGCATCTCTCACTATTGAGAAGACTCTTTTTTAGTTAACTACAGGCCAAGTAGGAACAGAAGTGAACTGTCCTTTCCTTTCTGCTTTTAAGCATAATCTCTTCACACAAGTCTTATGCAAAAACCCATTTGGCTTTCTCACTTATGTCTGAAGTAATGTTTCTCAATTTGCATATCATCATCATAAGAGATCATTAGAAATTCTCCTGCTCAGTAAATGATCCCACTTTCTAGCCCGGCATTTACCCAAGTGATGCTTACTTTCTGCATGCGTTGCTTTGGCAAACCACCATATAAAACATATTCAGGAAAAAGAAAATAAACCCATGAATATAGAACCACGCTACTCGAAATGTTGGTTCCCTGCAGTGGCCTATGACCAAGGTTGGCGCAACCACATGCTACCAAGCACATTTCAAGCGGAACACCTCTCTCCTCCAAACCTGTAGTACTGTACCTGCTCAGGAGTCAACAGTAACGTCGGGCCTGTGGGAAGTGGCAATAAAGAACGTTTTGCAGGATTAGCAGAAGATGGTGATGACTTTGTAGTATTTGGAGATGAAGACTGCTAAAAGACAAAAGAGCAGAGCTTGGGTTTAACAAAAGAATTGAAACCGACTTCCAGATCAGAGTGCTACAAAGCACCTCTGTCAGACTAGACATCTGGGCATTAGCTTTTGCACAATCACTGCTCCCAGGGAATTTGCTGATCAAGTTCTGTTTATAGGAATAATGTTGTAGCTAGTTTGTAATGAAATCAGGTATCTTTTTAAATGGGTTTGCTTAGTAAATTCCAACACAGATGAAATAAGAATAACTAAGAACAAGCTGTCTTCTTGACCTCTGACGCCATCTAACAGTGAGTCCCTGCCTTAAGTGCTACTGCAATTTTACAGCAAGGGGTAGTTTAGAATGCATTCACACTTGGAAGCAGTGACAGGTTTGGGAGGTTTCACTTGTATTACAATTGGAGTGACTGCAGTAAAAAATGACTCCAGACAAGATGGTACACATCATGTCCTTAATCGCATGGAGGCTGAAAAATGTGCCCAACTTCTTTAAATGCTTTGGAAGTCTCAAGAAACAGATGCTTCCTTGTTGAGAATATATCCACTAATCTGTCGATTAAATATTTCTGTCTAAAATAAAATAAAAACTGTTAGGACAAGTTTATTTGTTGTTATCTTAGCTGTTACATCTGAAACTGATGTCTGCTCACATGCTTAAGTAGATTGGTCATACTCTGCCCTGGAGCATTTAAAAACAAAACAAAAACATACACACCCTCTGTGTCCACAGAGCTCATACAATTAACACATCCTGTTTGATTTACAATGGCTTAATGAAGTATCCGTGTATCCCCACCTTAGGTCCCCCTGTGCTGGTGTCAGAAGATGGAAACTCCACTCCTTTCTTCAGCAATTCCAGATAAACCTCTTTTACTTCGGTCACATCTACCATTCCTTGGAACCCTCGGGCCCACATCTGGTTTTGAAACAGTCACAGAAACAGACAGTCAGTGGGGTCAGACAAGCTTTTATAAAACATATAGTTCTAAAGGCAGGAGATTCCCTCCACATGAACAGCATGTTTTCTCCCTCCACCTGCTCCAGCTAACTCCAATTTGAAACAGCAGGATCACAAAAAGTTCCCTCTCACCCTGCTTACAACCACAGAGGGAGCACACACAGGGTGGGATGGGAGTACAGAAAGTGGAAGCTGCCAGTCTTCCAGGACTCTTTCTAGTTCTCTTTTTGTCTTCCACTCTGTGCTGCTCCTGCACGAAGCATAAGAGTAAAGTCTGCTTAACAGGTTTCCATGAGCACGCTGCAGTACAGAAATGGGTCACATCATTACATGTTTACCGTATTGCAGAGAGACAAACACTCGCTGTTTACTCTAAAACTTACCATGATGAAGGTCAAGATTTTCTCCTGCATGTCAATTGGCAGGTTGTATCTGGGATTCAGTAGTTTCACCAGCTTGTCCTTACAGAAGTCTTTCTTCACAACTAAAGACTGGAATCTTGGACCACAGTTCTGTATACACATGTCAAGTAGCTGCAAACACAAGAAGCTTCTGCTACAAAGGTGTAAGGAAAAGAAAAACTTGACTTCTTTTGATTCTTTTCATTTATTTGTTCCAAGGTGTTGTGGGAAAAGAGTACTAATGGATACGGACAGATTACTGCCAGTCTCACAACGCTGTCTGAAGAGCTGTTGTCTACAGGGAAACTAGTTCAGCGTGCGCACCGCTATTCCTACGCAGATACAAAATGAACTGGGTTGCCCAGGATTACACTATTTTTGACAGAACTATAGTTCCGTGTTTCCATATCACAGCAGTTACTGAACATGCTGTACCTTAACGGTGTGAAATCTGTCCATAGTCTGAAAAAAATGACTTGTACGGATTCAGTAAAAGAACTAATTAAATGCCTAGCAAATAGGTACCCCAGTCTGACAGATTCTGAAGAGCTCTACAGGAGAAGAAAACAACCTTACTAAATGCCTCTCTTCTAATCTGTCCTCTGAAGTGAGAGGCTAATGAAAAAATAGAAAAGAACAAATTCAACAACTCAGAGTACAATTTCTCCATGTGTTTTAAAGGTCACATTGATTTGAAACAGAACAGGTGAATTGTTCCAATTGTCAGATTCGTCTTCACAAAAGCAGTCTACTTTCAAAACTGCTTCGGAACGCTCAGAATGGGATCTCTGCAAGCAGCATGTCCGCCCCATCAAATACAGCAGTATGACATCATGACATAATACTTCTCCCTCGTACACCGGGAGGTGGCTGGCTGCAATTCCCATTTTACAAAAGAGATATCAAAGGCTGTCAGTACATCCCAGTCACCTGGAACCAGGCCAGTACAGGTTTTGTTAGGGAACTGGGACCAATCAGAATCAGGAACAGAACTCAACTTGCCTGGCTTAAATCTGGAGATCAACCAAGGTATTATGATATCCCATATAAAGAAGAATAGTCACTTGTGTGTTTCACTCCAACCTTATCTTTACTTTCTCTCTCAATTTAAGAGTGAGGAAGAAAAGGTGAAACCAGAGGGTAGAATTCACAGAAATTTGAAGAAAATTGTTGGTTTAGAGTCATAAATAACTTCCCCTGAACTACGCAATTGGCAGAATGCATTCACAAAGGGATATACAGTTTTTTAAGGATGCTACTGTAACCATGTCTGAAGTAGGTTAAGTAGGCTTTTCTATTCACAGCAGACCTGATCTGGCTACACAGAAGTCATTCTAGGAACTCATTTTCCAGCCTCAGGACTTGGGAATTTTTCTCCCAGTGTTATCAGGAACTCAGGGAGAAGAGACTTAAGACCAGAAGAAAATACGATGCTGAAATAAAAAGAGAGCAGAACAAAGACACACTGGGAGACTGCTGTGCAAAAAAACTGAGAGATAATTACCAAAAAATCTTGGCTCAAATCATTATTTTTCATTTGAAAGAGTACATGAAACATATGCTAATAAGCAAAGTCATTTGCCTGGGCAATACTTCAAAGATGGTTTGTGTAAAACATTTTCATCCCAGTGCACGAGAAATTTGGTATGCTACTCCCTATTATTAATTCTTTATATACGGGACTGAGTATTTACCCTCTGAAAGTACTGAAGCTAATGGGCTAGATCCTCCATTCAATTATGCCAGTTCAGCCCACTTACTTACAGTGAAACTAATCTGGTGTATGAAAATGAAGAATTTGACTCGATTATTTTTAACTAGACCATTCATGAACAAGTCACATTCTTACTAATAGCACCTTTCATTAGAATTTCAGCGTGGTTATTTACCATTGTAAATAGGACTTCACCTTCCCAAGCAGTTCCATTGGAACAAATGGATCCAAGACAGCCAAGTCAAGCACTGCCCCACACAGCACAAAGGGATCTCAATAGAAACGTGCTCTAATAACAGAACTGGCAAATTAACTCAAACCAACCCATTAACCTTTCTCTATATGACAGACAGGACCTGAGGACCGTTGGAACTCACAGAGCTGCACGTTCCAGGCTAGCTGGTACTGCCAGCTGAGAAGAGATCTGTGCTGAGTGGGAAGGAGAAATAACTGCACAATCAAAGCCCTGAGGTTCACAGAACAGCAACATCAGACTGAGATGATAAAAGGCACCTGACCAGACACGAGGGCAAACTGTTAAAAACTGTAAGGGAGAGAAGGGGAGAAGATACAGGGGATAACAAAAAGAAAGCCAGCTATATTCCTTAACAATAGAGGCCTTACTCAGAATTCTGTAAGGCTAACTGCTCATCTCAAGCAGACACGTGACGTCCATAAACCTGCAGTGAATGGATTCAGTTTGTGACAGATATCTCTCAAACCTAACGTGAATGGAAGAAAACATTTAAACAAACAGTTTGCACTTTACCATTTCTGAGAGAGAACAAGTCATCAATCCCTCTCAAGGATTATACTCCACTAAACTCACAGTGATGTCCTACCCAGCCAAGTTTTTGAAAAGCAAGATGCTACTTCTTGGTGCCAGCTCCTAAAAGAAACCTGTACAGGCAGCTTTTTCAGCTGCCATCCACTAATACCAATCTAGTGGCTATACAGACTTTACCGAGATCCTGCATTTCTATACACTTATTTTTCAGATTGCATTTTTCAAGTAACATGTATTACATTGAAATACAGACTTATTTTTCTCCCATTCTTGGTCCATATGTACCATAAAGTGCAATAAAATCTTACATTTCTGCCCACAGGTTTAGTGTGCATGTTAAGGGTTACATTTAAAAAACTACTTCCCCATATGCTGCTCAAGGTTCAGAACTGGGGCACTGCAGTAAACACTTTAAAAAAATCAAGGGAGATCTATAGAGACATCTGAACAGGTGTCTCAGCACTCACTACGTAAACAGATTCTACATATCCGAAGCCTAATAATGTGTCAGATTACACACACACTTTGTTGGATTCCTGCCTGGAAGTTCTAATCCTCTTCATTCCATGATTGTGAAATCAGCACTGCCAAGCCTGATCGCTTGGCTTTATCAGAGACAGCACAAAGCAGCCTCATGGCCTGCCACGCACACCCCTCAACCCATGTGACTTCACAAGCACAAGGTAGCTTCACTAGATTAGAGTGCAACACGTTAAGCCACAGCCAACCCATCACACAGCTGGCACTCATCCTTCTTCCTGCAAGTAAATAAATACATGCCTAAGGTACAGGATGAACATGGTGACACTGCTGGGACTTAACACGTCTCAATGATAGAATCAGGGCTAACCCCTGGTGTTGTGCTACTTCCAACAAAGACTTTCAGTCTGTGTGCACTCTCTGGGAAGGATCTGCTTAAGAAAGCAGTTTCATCAGAAAGACTAAATTCCAGAATATCAAGGTTAAGTAAACAAATGGTGGACAAAGTACATTCCAAAGCAAGAGTGACTTAAAGATCTGGTGCCTTCCAAGATGCGTCTAGGAGAGACGTAGGTTGGCGAGAGAATTTGATGTAGTCTCTCAAAAGCAGGAAGACAGCATTTACTGTAGGAAAGACAGGTAACAAAGCACAGCTTGCCAACAAAATAGAGCTCTTGTTTTTGTAGAAATCTAGGAGAAACCAAAGAATTTTTAACAGGTAATAGCTGAGGGTGGGGCTTGTGTTGGTTTGTTCTTTGAGGAAGTGAAATCTCTTTGTTTGTTCCATTTGCCATGACTTCTTGTCCCAATCCAAGTATTTCAAAATGAGCAACAGGAACAATGTCATTAATGCAATCAAGAATGTAAAACGGAAAAATATCACATAGATTGATTTGGGAACAAAGGAGTTAAAAGTCATACATGGTTAGCAATGAGGTCATCAGAGGAAAGGTTTTACACACACTAAACTGATAGCAGTAAGGGCAGAAAAGGAGAAGTAGTAAGGGAGCCTGGGGAAGAGGGAGAGGCAAGGACAGAAGGTCTTACACAGGACAAAAGCAGAGAGAAGACGTGAGTGGGTGAAAACAGACATGGAGAAGAAGACAAACTGTAATGAGGCTGTGAGAAGGTGCTGAACTAGAAGCACAACTGAAAGCTGGTACACGCTCCACTGCGAGCAAAGAGAATAATCTTCCAGGTAAACATGATAAAGCTCTTCCTCGGATACAACTGAAACAAGAGCACCTTGGGTATGGCTGCAAGTAAACATCCAGATAAGGGCTCCTAAACGTAAGCACTGCATCACCAAACCTCCAGCTGACTGCTTCCGATGTTCAGAGGACCACCTTGCGCAAAGACCGTAGGAGAAAGTAAGCAGACCTGATACAGGGATTGCAGTTACAGCGGAAACCAAGTGTTTCTGTTATGCAAACATTTGGAACACACGAAAAGGTGACTCATGAGACAGTGAAGGAGGAAACTGGGAAAGAAATGCGGAAGTGGAATGAGCTGAAGGTATACATTGGTAAGTTCAACACATTTATCTGCCTCTCTAACTTGTCAAATGACACTTGGGCAACTGCTAGCTGACCTACAATTCAACAATCTCCTATCTTTCTTAATCACTTCTCACGTATTGATAATGATTTTGCACAACAAATACCAAGCCTGTGAATAATAGCACTCAGTGTAATGCAGACAAGCCTCTACACCCTTAAAAAACCAAAACGTTTAATGCAACTCCACAGCAGCTTAAAATATGAACAAACTGATTCTTCTCACAACTGCACCAGTGCCAGCCAAGAGTAACTCCAGTGGGGACCTCTGGACTTGCAACTGCTCACATTATCAGCGCAGTGGAGAACAGGGAACGTTCGCATGCTCCAGTAAATCTTACACTGACTGAAGTACAGCTCTTCCCCAAACTCTGGGAAAGCTCAAAAACTGTCATACTCTGAAGGCCAGGTTACCTCAAGTGAGGATGTTCCCGGTCACTCCAGCCTTTAGCCATAACATTCGAATCCTGCAAGGCTTATCCTGTGTCTTACTGCCTCGCTTAACTCACCATCGTTACCCCTTCATTCAGATGTATTCATGCATTTATTTTACAGAACAAGCGTCTCACATTCTACCATGCAACGTAACATACTCAGTTCAACCACAATCACAAGGTGAGTAACAGAAGGGTCAAACATAGCTTTTAGGTAATACCCCAAGCTCTGTATCTTTCACAGATAGGTGGGGCACTCACAGAGCAACTATCACTGGAGTAAACAAGAACCAAACTACTCTTACCAACTGCAGGCTTAAAAAAAAATAAAAAGCAACATCAAACTGAGGAAAAATGAACACCAGTAGACTGTCTGATCTACACTGGCAGCACTATACACACAAACAACAAAGACAGAAAACATCCTGGAGAGTCATATCAGTGCTAATTTGCATGCCATCTTATCATTTAAAATGTTTTCCTTCTTAGTGTTTAATTAATATAAATATAGCTGTACTTACAGACAGGGTAAGCCTGATCTCCTTATGGTTACAGTTTTTTGAAAGCTTTTTCTTCAACGCTTTAACTGCATCCTTAGGTCTGTGACAAGAAATTAAATAGGGAAAGGTTACCAGTGAAATTAGACTGTTTTTCTAGTTCATAACTTCATCCAAGATCCAAAAACGCCAGCCTGAGACTGGGACTGAATTAATCCTTGTATCTGCGCCCACATAAGAACAGAGTAACTGCCCCACTGATTTCAGTCAAATTACTTCAGCACTGAGCTAGAGTAGCAAAGCAGTGAATCAGGATTTTTACTGCAGACTGTGCGTTACTCCTGAGACTTGTACAGAGAAATAAAGTTATTCTCAGCAGGACTTCCTCCAAAATTTTATTATTTCACTGTTGTACAGCAGATTTACTTGTCTAACTGCTGTTGCTATGAAAGGGAATAGGAATTGCCAAATGCATCAAGAGTTGACTGGTACCTATCACTCATATAAGACCTGATCAAAAAATCATCTCCTGGGAATGCTGCAAGAAGTAGGGGTGTCTTGGCTAACTTCCACTTATAATTGTTGGATGCTTTTAACTAATCTGACTAATTACAACATACAGACCCATTCCACCCAAAAGAGTGGCATTTTCATTTCTATATATACACCCCTTATCTTTTAACTATCTGTGTAGGAGGAAAAGGGTGGAAGATGGTAACAACCTCATCACATGTGGGAAACAATTTTGACTGATTAATGTGGGCTATGTAGAGTGTACCCAGATATTACAGCTATTAGGGCCAGCTCAGTGCTCATGATCAACAAAAACAAGATGTCCTAAACTCTCTTTAGGATCTCTCTAGAATCTAAGATGGAACCATATGCATAAACTGAACATGCCAATAGAAAGAAAAATCTTTGTTGAAAATATTGCTGTGCCCATGAATTTAAATGGGCATTCACCATTATTGCATTTTTCAGTTTGAAAGATCTGTTGTACTTCATGGGGGAAAAAACAAAGAAGAGATTTTTTTTTTTTTTTTTTTAAGCCTACGGCAGCAGCGTTGCCATACCCAGTCACACCAGCAGACCACCAAGTCAAAACACAAATGATGGATGCGAGGAGAGAGGAAAACCTCCCCCTTGCAGAAATCTACACTGCTGTACCATTCTTGTACCGTTCTTGCTTCTTGCTCTTTTTCTGAAGCATCTGGAAATGCTTTGGTCAGGAGCTGGGTATTACATTAAAATAACAATTTGCCTAATTAGATACAGCAGTTCTGCTGTTCCTAATATCCTGTTACAGACTGGGACTAGGAGTAGTTGCCCAGGAGGAAGTTTTAAGGAGTTCCTCTGTAAGCACAACTGTGGACAAGAGGAAGTAGTTTATTAAAAAAAGCTCTGTTGCATAGAAACTCCACATAAAAATTACCACAGAAGGTGAAAACATGCTGCATCTTATAGCAGTGACTGGAAAGGTGTTATCACTGACCCCCCCTCCACATGCTCCAGGAGCAACAGGCGAGAGCATGAGATCAGGAAAAAAAAAATGCAAGGAAGGAAAATTTAGTATAAAAGAAGATACTGTGCAGAAACTAAGGCATACCTTGTTCTCCTGGAGAAAGCTCTCCAGTCAGCGTTAAGGTATTCCACTGCTTGCGAGTGCTTGCAACGCAGTGCCCCAGCAGATCCTACACAGGAGTTGATTCCTTCCCCCCACTTCCACAGGTGGGAGCAAGGAAGCACCAAGCAGGATGCAACAGAGAAAACCGGAGCGTGGTGCTGGGTGACAGAGGCAAGCTGTGTGCTAGGAGCTCGGGATGGGAGCGGAAGGACAGAGCTCCCAGAGCTGGCACTGAGTGCGGGTGGGCTGAGATGCTGCCGGGTGGAACTCTGGTGAAGTTAAAAGACACGATTTTAAACCGTGTTGTAGGTGACCAAATGCCCACGGTCTTTTCCCAGGTGGGGTTTTGCAGAGCACAGGGGGGCCTGTTCAGCCTGACAAGCAGTACAGGTTACACGAAATAGGTCAGCTGCAGGTGAGCAGCCTCTAACACCACCTCTCTTCAGTGCTTCTCCACGGGCAAGAGCCTACAAGTCTGATCCCTGAGTGCCGGTGGCGTGGCAAGAGGCACCAAGCTGTGCAAAACTCTTCCCGAGGAACTGAAGATACCTGCTCCCCGCTGCGATTTCACTCTGGGTAACTTTACACGGCATCGTATGCCACCCGCTTGACTCTGTCCTGCCCTCGAGCAACGCTGGCGCTGCCCCGAGATGAACGCCCGGACCCCGCGGGAGGCGGCGGCACCACGGGCGCCCTCGACGAGGGGCCGCCCCCCGAGCCC
>VXAV01010096.1:246671-311981 GCA_013399715.1 Alectura lathami | reverse complement strand
ACCTTCTGAGTTATGGTAACTTGTTCCTCTGTGCTACAGAGCAGGACATGCTATGCCTCACTGTGTGCTACAAGTTTGGTTTGGTTTCATTTTTTAAGTTATTTAAATTCATGATAAAAGTTGTTCACATCTTGCTTAGCTACAACACACATTTCTTTGCCTCCAATGAACAAAATCCTGTTATTAGTTGGTACAGTTTTTAACATAAAAAAGTACTTGACAAGAGATGAGGTCTTCAGACAGGAGACACCTACATCCAGGTGTACTGAAATGCGACACAACAAGTATTTGTCTGCTACTTTAAAACAGAACAACAAGCAACGGAACAATTCCCAAACCCTTACGTATCAAGTATGTGGTGTAAGAATCTTTTCAGAAGCTATGGGAATCAGCCTGCATTAACATGGTATTTTCAGTACCAGCAATCATCTTAATTATTTGGACACCATTGTAATTATCAGCATAGAAAGCAACCCTGAAAAAATCTAAACCCCTCAACCTTTGCACATTAGCAGTGGGTATGGCCTTTACCAAGAACACACGTTGCTCCCTCTGACACTCCCACTGCCGCGTTGCAAAGGCTTAGTTCTGCACTGTTCCTTCTCATTTTCTTAGTATTTGGAGAACAGCAGTAACTAAAACCAAATCCTTTGTAAAAAATATGCATTTAAAGCAATTAGTTTTGAAGTACTGAGTCCTGAATAAATAACTGCAGCAAGATCTGATTGCCCACAACAGAAGCACTGGCTACTGAATCAAATATCCACTGGTAGCTCCACGTCAGCCCAAGCCCTGGTTCAAATCCAAGCCATCCCCAACAAACGTAACGCCATGCTGCTCACACGGCTATCTCCTGTCCTAATTAACCAAGAGTCTCAGCTGAGCTCTCTGCTGGATTTTAATTACAGAGTTATTAATTCATGGGGAAAAAAATGACAGATGTTTCAGGTTGGTCGTAACAAATTAAGAGGCAGGTGCTTGGCACAAAAACTCAGAAATGATTAAACAAATGACTCATGGATGTTTAGCTGTTCTGCGGTGAACAGTGTACCTGGTACCATTCAGTACACTGCAGGGCAGGGTGACTTCTCACAATTAAAATAACAATAGCAACAGATTTCACTGTCTCATTTTTAAATGTAAATAAGTTTATAAATGTGTGTTCTTAATTTGGTTCATTTTTTTTTTTTTGTTCTGAATTCATTTTACTTCCCTTTCCTCTATAAAGGCAAATAGGCTATTTTCTCAGACTGTTAGTTTAGAAAAATGTTTGTGCCATGTGAATGCAAGTGAAAGAACTAGCTGGTTACTCTACAGTTACTGCTACTCAAACTCAGCATACATACAACATGAAGCAAAAGACTAATTTCCAGCTCTTGTAAGGGACAACAATTGTAATTTTCCTGATAACTTGAAGCACTTGAAAAAGAAGGTTATAAAAGTGTTAGAGCAAATCAAACACATTACACGAAACACAGGCACGGCCTGAAAAGCTACCAAGGTCAGTAATTTTAAGGAAAGGAAGAACAGCAAGTGCCACAGATTTGAGCTCTCCTTCCGTGCTATTTCACAGTCTTTACCTAAGGTGTCAGCAAGTCCCAGCTGAACTGAAGAGAAGCAGCCTTTCAGTGACAGCTGGCTACTGAAGAGGGTCATCTGGATATAGGTTCTCTGCACCTCTCTGGGTGTGTTTCTGCTAGGGGAGGATGTTAGTGGCTGTTTCTTTGTTTGCTTAAACTGAATGTGTACATGCAATTTATGGTACAAAACTCTTCTGAATGGGAGATTTTGTATTTTTTGCATGTTAGAATCACAAAATGACAGTGTTTTGCCCTTACTAGAATTTCTGTAGAGTTTTTATCCCTTTAACAAAAGTACAGTTCAAGCTACATTTCTGATTCAAGTCAATCCAAAAATTACTCAAAGACCAAAAAAAAAAAAAAAAATCAGGTTTTTGAGAATGCCGAATCAGATATTTTGACAACTTCAGAACTAGAATTGAATGAAAATAGACTCCTAGGAACAGTTTTGAATTTGAGAAACCCATATTCTCTTATCAGATGCTGGAAAAACTCCCTACCAGCTGTAGGTTACACTGTGTAGTAGTTTCCTCAGAGCTAACAGGAGACAACCACAACCACCACCCATGCCTTCTTCCAACAGTGGAGACAGAGCTGTAGGGGCCTACCAGAACTCACCCTGTTTGCTTCATTAGCACAATACACATCCAAACAGATCACCTGGGAAGCTCCATCTGGAAGCTGCAGCCCACAGGCACAGCTGGCTGCTGCAGACAGGGACTGACCAAGAGCTGAGAGCTCGGCCTTCCCAGGCAGGCTGTGGTGTTCAGGGACACAACCACCACCTCCCCTCTTTGCCTGGAAGCTCCCCTCAGCTCCTGCACCACTGGGGACTGACTCAATCGATTGGGAGGTCAGGACCCACTTCAAGCTGGGCAATTTTCCTACTGCCAGAGAGCAGGACACTGAGAAGAGATTGCCAACTGGCCGAATGGTATGCAAGGCCAGGAGACTCAGCTGGATCTCTGGCAGTTCATAGAAGAAACAGATAAATGCAAATTTTAATGCTGTGACTCTAAGCTAGTATCTTTCCCTGTTGCTATGGGAGGCAACATTTCACCCAGTTTCTGAATGTGAACACAGAAACACTGCCTGCTGAGCCCTGTTCTAAGGGGGAGCTCATTCTGACTTGATTTCCTTCTACCTCGCTTCTGCCTTGTTAGCAGCTGCAGCCTGGTGGCCACGGCAGTGACCTGCAGGGTTTCTGCACGGCTGCTGCTGGCAGAGTAAGGCATTAATGGAGATTTATGGCACTGCCATGACGTGTCATGCTAAGCCCGGGGTACTCTGGAGCAGAGAGATCACATGCATTGCCCCCAGAGTTCACACCCTTACTTTGCATTGCAGTTCATTGGCTTTTGTAGTCTGTACAGCGACCTGCCATGGGGTCTGAGCTTAGCAAGCTCAGTAAGGAGTGAAACTGCACAGCATGCATCCCCCGTGCCAGGATGGGGCTGGGGGAAATTACTTCTGGTTGCTCTTCTGAAACTTAAATTAAAAACGTCTGAAAGTCTGCTCAGAACAGCTCTAAACCTCAAAATACACTTCCTGCTTTGGCTGCATCTCCAAACTGATGTTTTGGCAAACATCTGGCTGCAGCACATTTTACCGAGGGATCTGGAGCACTGTCAGTTAGCAAGACCATGCAGCTACCAGAAATTTAATGCTGTGGGAGACAATTCTCATTAAGTCTAAAAGGTACAGTTTCACACACTGCAGGAATCCCATTGGTATTTCCAAAAGCACAGAACAGTTTGGGATGCACAGTACACGCTCACTCTAATGGGCACTACATGTCCTGTATGCAAATTGGAAATTTCTGCTCATCTGTGAATTTTCACTGCAGCTATCACTGAGTAACAATGCACCAAAGGAGGATTTTTTTTTTTCCCTGAAATATTTAACACCATACCAGAGTATCCAAATTATTTGAATTGTTTGTTGTGAAGACAGCTGTGAGGAGGAGCCTCCAAGAATTGCTTTTCCTACCATGAAAAACCGCTCTGGTGCTCAAACTCTCAGCAACTATAAATGACAGCAGCTATTAATTTTAGCTGCTTATGTGGTCCTCATTGCTATAGAATCTGAGTGCTTTATACTCCTTAATGCATTTCCTTTCTACTTCCATACTGAGGTCATAAAGCAATAATATAAAGATTAAAAGTCATTCATTTCTCTAAAGTCCCTCTTCTGATGCCTAGTTCCAGCAATCTGATTCTTGATACATGCTCTCAGCTGCTGCTTGAGTAGAGACTGGAAAGTTTAGCTTTCTGTGCCTGCCCACAAGGATGTTTGTCACGACTGACATGAACAGCTTGGCCCCTAATTCAGTGGGGCAGTAATAAATAAGGTGCTGCTCTGCTGGTGTAAGCAGTACCAGAGGATTCTCATTAGAAATATGTAGGATTATGCCTATCTTTGATAGCAGTATCTGCCTGAAGCCATATAGAAATTATGTGAGGACGCTGAGGGTGTCTCCTTAGCATTTGACCACCTCATTTTTTATCTTGTTTTCCATTTAATGGGCTTCATTCTTACGCATTCTGCAGGAAACCTGTGCATCACGAGGATTCAAACTTTCTTAGATGCCTGTAAACCTTTTATTGGATCTAGAAACAAGGAATTTGCCCTAGGTTATGCAAGAGATCCATGGTAAATCAGGAAATTGAGTCTAAGCCTCTTAGAGTAGCAACCTAACTGTTGCTTTCAGAAGAGTTTCACTACATTACACCAGCAAAGTGTCAAGCTCAGTCACTATTCTATGAATTAACAGGAGGACAGATTAACTGTAGTCTACTGAACTTTTAAGGCATAAAATAAATACCTGCTATAACATTTTAAAAAGTTCTTCCTTGTAAGTTTTGGGGAAATTTCCAATACTGCCTTAATTCTGTATCAACATATATACTCAGAAATTAACAGTGCATATACCTACGTAGTAGTAGAGCCAAGCCTCATATCATTATTCAAGGTTAATGAAAAGCAATATCATTCCTGATATCCCAGATCAATTGCTTTTCATTACTATACAAAAATGCACTGAAATATAGTTAGCGTTTCACTAGTAGGAAAGAATAACCTCAGCCTCTTTCAATTTGGAATTCTCTAACCACCCATGGACAATAAGATGCTGTGCACTTACCATCAATGTTCTGTTTTTGCATGGAATGAAGACTAAAGCAAGTGCAGTGGCTCGTAATTTCTTTACTGAGTTCATGCCTACCCCTAATTTAACTCAGCTGAGCCAAACCTATATTCAGCTGCGTTTGATAATACACTACTCATAACTCAAAGTCACCAGCTCCAAATTGGTGCTTGTTTTTCAACTGGTCTCACTTGAATGGTAACAAGCTTCAAGTAGTGCTTAGCCTTAGCTTTGACTCAGTTAACAGTAGGCCATCATCATGCGAGCAGGGTGCTTGAGCTGCAGTTAGACTCTTGCTGTTCCTGTTGCTCTAATCTGATGCAGAAAATATGCAATATTGTGCAACATCATCATCAGGCTTCTGAATACAGGTGTATATTTACTTACATACCACAGAAGCAATCACTAGTTACTTTGTGTTTCGTATCAGTTTTAGTGTTTTTAGTTAAATCCTGTGCTAATGGAATACAGATATAATAAAATAAATTATTTTTAGTGCCTCAGCCTGAAAGAGCAACTTAATGGTAGTAGATGAAACAGTCCAGACAGCGCACAGCAATCTGGCAGGCTGTGATCCTGAGGCTCCTCCTATGGAAGACAAAAAATATCCTTCCTATGCTCTTCTTTCCATCCTTTTATTTCTGAGGCCTAAAGGCAAGCCTAGAAAAGTAGGGCTAATTAAACCTCTGATCTTTAACTATTGTGTGGCTGCTGTAGCCTTTACATTCAGCACCACACAGCAAAGCTGCGACAAGTAACATCCTGATAACCTGTTAGTATTTGTTAACAACAGTTGGAGAGAATGGGCTTCAAAGCTTCTCTGCTTAACACAGACCAAGACCATTAACTCTGCATACTACAGCTACTTTTGAAAAGCCAGCTCAATCGCAAAGTGAAATAGCTAAACATATGAGGAAACAGCAATGACCTTTGCTGGCATGTAGTGTGCTTTGTGTGAGGATGTTTAACTTCTTGACTCAGTCATTTTAGGCAATTCAGTCTGGCAAGGCCTTTGTAATTGCCCTCGTTCTTGTGAATGCTGTTAATATTTAATATCTAGCTATCAGTTGAGTCAAATCTTTATTCCCCTGTATTTTTTTCAGTTCTTTATTTCTAATGACTGATTATATCTTTCTTAGCCAGAAAACATTACTGCTTTGCCCTTTGCTTCTTGAAATGTAACTTACTACGGTTTATTTTTCAGAAGAAACGCAATGCTGTCAATCAAACCTCTACAAATAAACAGCCATTCAGTACTCTCTCTATGTATGGATGTAGACTAGCATCAAGTACAGACACATCTGACTCAGAAATAGCACTTAACGCACAAAAGTTACTGACCAGGACTCTGTTAAATCAGAGATGGTGCAATGCAGTTTATAAAACCAGAATGGAGGAGCCAGGACTCTCAGGATCTCCCTTCTGGCTCTAAAGCTGGTTTGCTGTAGTCTCAGGGAACAAAAAAAAAACCACTTACTACTCTGTGTTGTAATTTGTTCATCTGGAAAAACGAGAACTTCACAGATCTACCTCACAGACGGTATGTGAGACTTCAATAACATTTGTGAAACTACTCAGTGATCTCCTGGCAAGAAATACTCTAATGGAGCACAAACGTCAACGGTTGTTTTCAAATCAGGCAGGTTTGGGAGCCAGTGAAAAATATGTGTCAGATTGACATGGATGATGCTGTAGTTACTTCCACTATGATGCCTCTCTTATTGTTTCATCGCTTTTATGGCCTATTTCATGGCCTGTTTTGATGAGTTAGCATTGCCTAATACTTTTTTTTTCCTCTAAAATTTCATGTGTCCTCCTCATCCCTGCTCTCGTTTTCTCTCACAGACCGCTCATGAATTGCTTTGGCAGATAAAACAGTAAAGCAGTAAGTACTCTTAGAATATAGCTTATGGTTCATTGGACATCAGCAAACGCTGTCAAAGCTGATAACCTCCATCTGGGAAAGCAGCAGTGGTTTCCCTCACGCCACCATTAACCCACCGGCCTGCATGTGGCCTGGCGTCACAGAGCGCAGGTAGGCCGCAGCACGCACCGCTGGGCAAGGCCAGGCCAGGCCAGGCCACTGTCAGGAGATTTTATTCATGAAATTTGAGCACTCAAATAATTGTGGTATCATACACCAAGGGAAAAACACAGCTCCTTTCCAAGCAGCTCAGTGTGGAGCTGGAAGAGCTGTAGTTATCCAGATGCAGCCACCTGGCTGGAGGAGCTGATGAGTCAGCCACCAGGCTAGGATCACCATCATTATAAAATACACACAAATATGGACAACGTGACCACCATCTCTCTCACTGCAACTTGCAAGAGAACTAGCTTGACCTCAGAAGTGTAATACCATGCTTCTGCATTGAACTTCAGCTTCTTACATACACACACATAAAAAAGGTACTGCTATATCATTAGGTGTTTTCCCTATATCCATTTTTTCAAAAGGCATTAAGTACCTACTTACCTTAAGCACGTGGCTAAATCTTATGAAAACCAGTGAGTTTGGGCTTAAATGACTTAATAACTTAGATTCTTAAATTTAAAAAAAATTAAGAACGTGTTTGTTCTGCTTCTTTATCTGCATCTCTATACAAGCTACATGTGGTAAAAGAACAATTGCCCCATAAATAGAAACAGCAAAGGAACTAAAATACTTCTAGGATGAACAGACTGATCTGATCCTATATTTGTTTAGAACTTTCTGATGATACCAGCTGCTGCTGCTGACTAGCAGACCTGTTCCAGGAAGGCACAGATCTGCTGTGCAAAACCAAGTGCACAGTTACAGTGACACATCCTCTCACTGGCTCCTGCTGCAAGCCAAACCTAGTGGAAGGTCCACCTCCAGTGCACAGCAGGCCAGTGTGCAGTGACAGAAATTCTGGATGTTTCTTGCATGTTTAACGTATATTGCAGATTGAACCTTTTGGATTAACATACACCATTAACCTACAATAAGCCACAAACACAACCAAAACCTTCCTGACAAAATTCTAGATGATTGTATGGAAGAAAGAATATTCATGTAGCTGACCTGCAGAAGAGTAAGGCTGGACACAACTGGAGAACTCAAGATGAAAGGAACCATCCCCTGATTTTATAACAAAGTGCAGAAACCTTGCATTTAATTTCAGACCTCCTCTGCTCCAACCAACTCTGCTTTTCTTCTACACAAAGCCCTTTCCTGCTAAGAGGCTGCATCAACGGCTTGGGTTAAAGTTTGCATCAAGCTGGTTTTTATAGTAGTAAGCACTCTTGGAAGCCAGAAAGACACAGCGTGTTTCTTGCTGAACTGCTTATCAGTCACAACAAATGATTTATAGTTACACACACACAAAAAAAAATAAATAAATCAGTAGGAGCTTTAAATAGTGCAGGGCTTAAAAAGGAGTGAAGTGATTATGTTCTAAAGTTTTGGCACAAAACCTACTGGTGAATCAGGTAAGCTGAAAAATGAATACATCTCAATTTTTGGAAAATATTTTAAATGACTTACTGAGACTTTAGCCTTCAGTCCCAGCACATTTCAAAATTGTTGTGTTTAATTATCCACATAAAACAGGATGTGCTCAATTAATATTATATTAGAACACAAACTCCATTACTGATGGGGCTGGAAACCCTCAGGCTGACCCTTTTACTTGCTCCAAAAGCTAATTCAGATTGCCCCGGAGTTTAATTTCCCACACGGAGGCAATGAATAAAATAAGCATCCCAAATCTGGGCTAATGTGCTACAAAGATTCTCGTATTTCCTCTCCAAGAAAAACACACAGCAAAACATAATACTGCAACAAAAAACACTGCATTTGCTAATACGGACACTGATGTTACTGATGTTTTGCACAGGAATCTACCCAGGATTTTCATTAGACCCTAAAACCATTTCACAAGGATAAGCCAATGTATTTGGAATCTTAAGTGCATTTGGATCCCCAGATCCTGCAGAGGTAAGGTCTGTCAGCTACAATTAGCTAAAAGAACTAAAATCAGGAACATCAGATTCTTTTACTCATTTCCTTTCTATAAGCAGTGTAGTTTGTATTGCTGCAGAGAAAATCTAGTCAGTCACACTTCTGACAGTGCTTGCCCATTATTTAGAGCTTGTTGCTGTAGCAGAATGGCTGTTANAAATTTTTTTTTTTTTTTTTTTTTTTTTTTTCTGGAAACCAGCAGACATTAGGCTTCTTTCATATGTTTTGTTGTCTTCTCAAGTTAGGATTAACCTTCTCAGATATCCACCTCTCTCACAGCCATCAGACTGCTTGCTTTCCATGGCCCAATTTTCCTTTTTTCCTACCACTGATCTAGATTTTAGCTCAACTCTTGCCAATCATAGCTGCCATTCTCACATAATACTAATTCCACTTCTGGAAAGCACACAGAAACCGTGCTGTTTTGCTTCTCTGCCTTGTTTGCTTGATTGCCTGCTTGCTTTACTTTCTCCCTTCCATTCCCCCATCAATCCATTCACATATACACACACTTCTAGCTTTCCAGGGAAATTCCAGTCTGAGTAGGGCAGGAATAAAGCCTGTACAACCACTGGGAGGGGACTAGGAACCACAGGTATCAGAAGAGATTCAAGCCTGTGGAGTATTAATGGCATTGGATCAGTACCTACAGTCATGTCTGGAGACAGACAGGTAACTCCAGCAGAGATGCAGCATGCCTCTGAGACGGTGGTTAAACAGCTGAACTGTGAAGACTTCAGGAATGTTCCCATTTTGCAGAAACCTTGCTTTGCAGAAACCACAAGTGCAGCCTATAAAATCTGTCGTAGGCATTTCTCCTGGATATAAGCCAGAGCTGAAGGCAGGGTTAGTTATTTTGCTTTAAACCATACAAATTCTCTCATTCTGTTCAGTAAGAGTTCAGTCTCGTTGGGCTATTAAATACTGTTCTGAGCTGCTCTCACATTGTTATTTGGAAGTGACACTGGAGGTGCCCAGCTCGTGCTGTGGCAGCCACCCCGGTGTCTGCACTCAGGCCAGGGCTGTGCCCTTCTAACCCGCACTCCCGCATGATGGGGCGGGTGGAATGTGGATCACTATTAGGCAGACAACTTGTATAAATCCCTCATTACCTCTTTTTCTAATTGTGGCAAATCCTCCTAAAATTAGCTTTAAAATGCCACTGGCTTAAATATTTCCTGTTCCTGTTTTGTCTCATGGGATGATGATGTTTTTCAAGCACCAGGAATTACTATTTCATAACTTGGTTATTTAACCAAGATTAAATTGAAGGCTTACAGAAATCATCTGTACTTTAATATTGTTATAAACAGATCCCTTTCCAGAAATATCATGAAATTTGAAGAGGACCAATGTGTCAACAGCAGCAGAACCACAGAGGATAATCTTTTATTCTGCTGCATGTAGAGAACATGTCTTGGCTTGAATATGCTTTGTAATCTAAAAAAAGGATTGTTAAGTCCAAGCTGCAGCATTACCAAGCAATTAATGAAATTACTCTTTTGGGAGGGCTCAGTGTACACTCTCAAATATGTTGAAAATTAGCAACAACCCCTTAAGGAGTCTACTTGGAACAAAAGCTAAATTTAAACCCTGAAGTTAATATAATAATGTGAAATAAATCTTGAGACTGGTGGGCTAAAAGTTCCCTCAACTCTTTTTTTTTTTTTTTTTTTTTTTTTAATATTTGAAGTTAGCATTCTACCTGGTGCATGTTTCTTTATCTCTTTATTACATTCAGTTTAATATTTTATTCCTCCTAGTATCATTTTAACTGTATTACATTTAAATATCATAATCTCCCCAGGTGATGGAAGATAAACCAAAAGCAGGCTGCATGCAACACAAAACCCATCTGCGAGCAGCCAGGCACAGTCTTGTACTGCTGCAAGCAACAGAGCCAGTGGCACCAGCTGACACCTTTGCAGAGAAAGGCAGGAGGTTTTTTGGGTATCCTTGGGAAGAGCTGTTCTGCAGCATCATTTTAACTAAGGAACTGCTTGAGTACCATCTGCAGTGGGAGAATGGGAAAAAATCCAGCCACTTTTTAAAATCAAATTCATGAACTGTCATTTGGAATTTGTGGTACTTACTGACCTTTTGAAACTGCTCCCCAAGCAGCTACAGGGGGATTTAATAAGCAGGTCTGGATGGAGCTGTACGGCTGCCCAAGAACTGTATGGTCATCAGAGCACTCCTCTTGCCTCTCAGGAATTAGGGATTTCTGCCCACGTATCCATGGAGATGCCCTGTGACAACCATTCAAAACTTTCCCAAATACCCTTAAAGAAGGATACTTCTCAGAAAAGGGATGAAATTGTTTCTTCTGTCCTTTACTTTTCCTGTTTGGTTTATAATGTCCTAACTACAATAGGCTGCTTTCCAGTGCTTCATTAAAATGAGACTCTGCATGTCATTAAAATCTGTCAGACATGGTTTAATCCTTTTTCTTTCATCCTGCCTCTGGAGAGAGCTATGTGAGACATGAAGTGCTCTGTTTTATTTTCATGGGGTGCATTTTTTTTTTTTCCCCCACTGCTCTATGTTCAGTGAGGAAAAGAGTATGTCAAAGAGGCCTGGTGGGTTTTGACACTGAGGGTGGAAAGTTCTGTGGTAATCATTTACACGTGGTACTTTGCTCTGCAACTTCAGACCAGTAGTGGAAGAGCTCAGCCTCCTGCTCCAAAGAGCTGAAATTGCCCTGCATCACAGAAGGATTTGTGTCAGCAGGACAAGTACATTCTGGTGAAATTCTAAGGTCAAAGAGCTCACAATATTCTGCAAGTCATACTATTCCCTTGCAGCAGTACAAGTAGATATACTTCTGCCTGCTGGAAAAAGCGTGCCCAGGAGCAGACGGTGGGTCCCTGGCAGTACTGCCAGGGTGTACAGACACAACAACATGAAGTTAAATAAAAGCAGCAGGCTCAGGTAGACCACATTTAGACTGATGTTCTTTGCTGAAATAGCAGAATTCTGTTTGTTTCAAATGTTATTGACAAGGATCTTAAATAATGAAAGTCAGAGGAAAGTCAGAGAACTTTCTGCCCAGTATCTGATGCTCATCCATATACCAACAGTGAGTGCTCCTTCAAAACTGATCAAGTTTTATCTCTTATGCGCTTAATTTCCCTGAAGTAATGCTGAGCATTGCCTTTATGCACAGTCAGACTGTAATTAAAAACCAATGATTGTTGTCCAGGTCAAGAGAATATGTGAATTGCATCCTCATCAAAGGAGGAGGCCGCAACCTCTTTGCCAACACTGGAAGTTGCAGCCCTTTGTTTAATGAATACCACATCTTGGCTGCCCGGTGTAAAGAGAAGGGCCTTAGAAATGGGAAGTAAGGATGGAAGGAAATGGGGATCATTAACTGGGTATTGAGCAAGACCAAATTGAAAAGCAAGGCCTGGAAAGATGTACAACGTACACACAAGCTGTGGTATGCTCCAGTGCTGGCCAGGCAAGGTAGTTCTACTTGGACTTTAAGGAAGCCATGTGCTTTCTCTAAGAAAAGTCACTGCAAACTGTGGTAACTTTTACAACAAATGAAAAAAAAAAAAAAAAAAAAGGAGAAAAAAGAAAAAAATGGAAAAAAATGGAAATGCCAAACCATTATTGTTATCTATCTTTCCTTAACTAATTTAGGTCTGTGAAAGGTCTGGGTAGTCTTTTTTTTTTTTTTTTCACGTCACCATCTCAAATCCCAAGAAGGCTAGAGAGCTGAACAACTGGTGTAGGTGGTGGGTTCTGTACTAGAGACTGCTTCGCTATATAAACCAGGGTGAAATTATCTTGCAGTATTTCAGAGGATGACCTTTCGAGTAGACAGACCCAATGATTTTCAGTCAATGCTCCCTCTGCTTGATTTAGAAGCCCATTCAGAAGGTAAAAAGGCCAGTTCATTGAGGCAACTCATTATTCCACTGTGCTGCTACATCCTGATAGATAACAAACCTGACCTTTGCTACAGAAATAGGTTGTTGTGGGCAGTAAAAGTTCACTTTGAGTGACACCACGAATGCTAACTCTCCTGTAGGCAATGACAGCATGGGGGCAGAATGTGCAATCAATGGTCCACCTTGAGCTGCTTGCTGAAAACCTGCATGAGGAAAGGCATGGTTTTCCCATTTCAACAGGCAGGACTCAGCCCGTTAGCCTCAGGCCTCAGCTTACTGTCCTGGGAACACCAATAAGCCCAGAAAACAAACCACAAGTAACCTGTTTTGTTTAATGAAGAGTGAATCAGCTGAAAATACATCTGTAGTGAGCTCCTTCTTAGACCTAGAAATGCACTGTCCCCATTCTTGGCACCAATATTAAAATTCTGCTCCTGAGATTCTGGCTGCAGCTCATGATCGTGAGCACAAAGCTGTCAGAAGCTGTAACTATCTAGTAAATTCAACCCTCAAAAAGATGTATTAACAGATTTAGGAGGAATGCACTAATTATGGCAAAGTTCAGTGGTTCCCCATTCAGAAAACTAATTTCAAACATAAAAATTGATTCTTGATTTTATTCATCACATCAATTTTATTCTAATGTCATCTGACTTGCCATAATGAGATATTATTTTTTCTGAGGACTTTTTTTTTTTTCCTATGTCAGGCAATTGAACAAAAGCTTGGATAATCCATTTTGCCAATTTTCATAGATGAAACAATAATATTATCCAATACCTATCAGAATCCAGAATATATAAGCTCACAAAAACACATTTCTCTGTTTCTCATGTAGCTCTGTCTCCTAAATCAATGCTTTTCTATTCCCTGCCTTCCAAGTGAAAACAAATAAAAAATCTGATGCTGCTATTTCTGGTGAAGTGTAGCCATACATCCACTTGCAACCTGCAAGAACCAATATGCCAGAGATATGGCTCTCTAGTTGAAGCACGTACCGGCTACCATTGTTCACAGATTGCAGAAATGAAGATGATGAGCTCTGCAGGCCTTTTATTACATCATTGAAAGCTTCTTCACTAGTGAATGTTGACATCACCTCAGAAGTTATCTAAAATCCTAAAATAAAGTCAGCAGTAAACTAAAGATTCTGCTTAAGAGAAAGGTGTGTAGCATTCTGGAAATAATTATTGTTTTTCACTCTTTAAGGCTTATGTGTTTATTTGAAACATTTTTGGCTGATTTCTTGGTCCACTATTTAGGTCATTTTTTATTTTAACTGAAAAATTCCTTCTTTTGTGAACAAATGAAGCACTGAAGTCTCACTTATAGGAAATTGTGCCTTCAAGTTCTTGTCTGGAACCTGCAATCACTAATGAAGGTGGTGCTTGTATGGCAGGGCTGGCTTGGCAGGAAGCAAGTGTCATTGAGAAGCCAAAAGACTGAAACCCAAGAATTTTTTTAAGACTTGCATCTTTAATGGCCACAAGACTCAGGATGGTCATCCTCCCAGATATAGTGCTGGGATGCTCATTAAGCACTGGCAATTAGAGTACCTGCTGCCTCCTAACAGCTCTGATAAAAACCTGTTAACTTGGCTTCCTCCCAGAACAGCTTATTTCAGGGAAGTTCCTCCCAGTAAATTCTGCTGCGAACAATCCCTTTTCATCTGCTGACTTGGATACTGCTTTAAGGCCAACCTCTTTGGAGAAAAATAAAATAAAATAAAATAAAATAAAATAAAATAAAATAAAATAAAATAAAATAAAATAAAATAAAATAAAATAAAAAGAAATGCAGAACTTTTAGGTTCACTTGCTCACAGCTGTAAGTTGCTATATGACTAAACCCATAGACAAGGCAGAATTTTTAGAAGTGTAAGAGTAACTCAGGAACTCCAATGCCATCGGTGCCCAAAAGGTCTCTACCCCTAATGGGCACCTGGAAGCTGGCAATTTGCCAGCTGCCCTGGCAAACCAGCCCAGACTCCTCGCTGAAGCCAGATGTCCAGCAGTTCTCCAGGTTAATGCCTTTGTGCCCCTGAGAGTCCACTAGAAACGACTTTCAAAAACCAATGCCATCAGCAGGAGTCCAAGAAGCCGGCATATTTGCAACACTCCTTTCCACGTAATAAATTCCCTGCGATGAGACGTGTTACTGTCTGGGCTGACCTTGCCTCTTGTCTGAAGCTGCACAATGGCTCAGACACGAAGGCTGATCCCAGCGCTCGCATGTGCACCTCCTGCAGCTGCAGTGCTGCATGATGACAGCAGCCTCGAGCTTACGGACAGATTGCAAGGGAATGGGTTTTTGGAAGGACCCTTTGATAAGGTGATAAAGGATATTCTGTAAGTTAACACCAATGAAAAACTGATTTATTCTTAGCGACAGGGTGCTTAGACCTGCTACGAGGTTGCATAAGCATTTGTTGCTTTCACTTAGTTGACATCAGAGGAACGGATGTGTTGATCTGAGGGTAAAGCATCAGACATGAAATATCTCATCTCTCCAACTACATCCGCACACCAGATCTCGCTTCGGCTGTATCTCACCATTCAAAATTATGCATGCTTCAAACCTCCCCTAGTTACTTCTAGAGTCTGTCAAATCACAGACCTTCTGTTTTGCAAAATATTTCTAAACACGTATTAACCTATATTGAAACTAAAACCCCAAATGTCCTGCAAATAAAAAATTGGATATGAAAAACTGATATTTGGTTTATCATTGTATAGTTTTGTCATCTTGCATATTTTCATATTGTTTTATGTCAAGCCAGGAGCAGTGATTCATTATATGAAATTGGAACATTATAGATGCAATACAGAAGCATTCATCTTAGTGACAGGAAAGGATCCTTTAGGTCACTGAGCCACTTTCCTGTAACAGCAGGAAATCCTATAAAAGACATTGAAACCAGAAACAACCACAGAAGCTTAACTTCATTCAGCTGTGTACCCTTGGCATTACAAACCCCTGACCATCCCATAATAAAATGAGAACTGTCAGAGCTAGAGAAAGGCTTCAAAAGCTAATCTATGCTGTAAATCTATGCTATAAAACAATCCCAAAGCATTGACAGTGCTAGCTCCTGGCACTGGCACAGACTTTGTGAGGTTCCATAGAACAAATATTCAG
The DNA here is from genome assembly GCA_013399715.1 of Alectura lathami. Classification (NCBI taxonomy): domain Eukaryota; kingdom Metazoa; phylum Chordata; class Aves; order Galliformes; family Megapodiidae; genus Alectura; species Alectura lathami. The sequence goes on along the minus strand of VXAV01010096.1, from coordinate 296,237 downwards.
ATCACAAATGCCTGATGAGCTCAAAGCTTGAACTTACGGACAAGCCATTAATGTCCGTGTGTTGTTATCTTCTCTGCAGGGTCATTTAAAAAATAAACATCCCTGGCAGCCTGCTTCATCCAAGCTCCAGAGCCCTCAGTGCCCTCCCTGCTGCTGTACATTGCACTCTGAATGTGAAAATGTTGCTTCATGTCTCCAAGAGTGACACTCGGGGCTGCATGCACGGCAGCTGAAGCACATGGGAGCGAAAGGAGCTCCCTAAAAGTAACAGATGGCGACATTAGTTCCTGTTCGCACAGCAGGCCAAGCTATAAGAAGTTATTGAGTTGCAAAGGATTATAATATAAATAGCACTATTGTACCATTATTTTTATTCCTTTGCTATTCTGGAAATGAATTGGCCATAGACATTTTACTGTGTTTGATTACTGTCTTATTAATCCACATGAAAGAACCATAATGCCTTTTAGAGTGGATACTGAGGAGTGGGTATGGAATATCTAAAGGCATGAGCTAGACAGTACAAAATCTAACTGCTCTGGGGCTATGCAAAGAGCTGAAGAAAAGTGGGTCTGGATTCACTACAGAGGTAGTTGCAGGGGCATGACTGATTTGGAAAATGCCCTGAGGTATCCTAACAAATGAGATGCTATAAAACCATTTGGGATCATGAAAGGACCTGATGCGTAAAATCTTTCAGGAAGTCCCAACAATTCAGTGACATTGCAAATTTACCTCCTAATCCAGGAAAACAAATATGAAGATGGAAAAAAGAAAAACAGAAGAAGAAGAACAAAGTGCAAAGCACTAAGTAGGAGTGATATCATATATTCTTTGGTTGGGAATTCTGTAAAGTTTCCATTCAGTCACAGTGAATGAAAAACACCTTCCAAGTGTTCAGAATTGAATGACAAATTTGATTTCTAAATGGTGGTGATCAGGAAGCATCATACTACTTTAAGTATCATCTCACCATCAAGAATGGCTCTTCAAGGAACAGCAGATGCCTGGCAGAGACTTGTTACCTACCTGAAAATGTCCCCCAGCTCTCTGAGCATCAGCTGCGCTTCACCAGTACAGGAGACACCCTTGTGCTAAAGCTCATACCCAACTGTATTTGTACGGTCTTTGTCCTTAACAGCACTCTTCTAATGCTATGACAAGTGAAGAAAAAGTAACAGAATTTGTGAAATGAACAGAGGGAAGCATTGACCTTGGTCTCCTGTCCCACTGACAATTTAACTGAATTATGTATCCAGCTCCAAAGACCCTTTCTATGCGGATGTCTAATAAAATGTAAAGGGAAGAATTATACCATATAGTCAGCTTTCAGAGAAATGTATGTAAGGGCTAGTACAATTCAAATAAAGAGCAGATGCGTTTGAGAATGATTCAGAGCAAAAATTCATCATCGGCTGTGATTTTGGAGGATGCTGTTCAACCACTCAGCCTCTGGTGGGTAACTAGAATTTCTGGCTGGCCAGGAAAAAGAGCCAAGGCATTACCTGGCTTGTCTGTAGACCAGGGGAAAGAGGAGAAGGGAATCATGGATTCTTGCTTCCCAGACAGGTGCTGCAAACCACCAGACACTGTCTTTTTACATCTGAGACTGCCAGTCAAATGTGTGCTTAGAGGCACTTACAAACAGACCTGTACTGCAGTCTCTTGGGTCCTAAGTTGTATCACTACCTAAAAAACTCTGAGAGGAAAATGCATCTGAAAGTGTTATATGATTATGAAACATGCATGTCTGATTAGAAGCGTAATTACATTCCATTTTGATATGTCAGCAGCAAATGGCATTCTCATAGGCCACATCATAACATATGCACTCTCGACCCCAAACCTTAAGGCATTTCTCAACTGCCATTTGAAGGCAATAATGGAAATCCATGTTTTAATTTCTAACATTTTCAGTGCCTGTTCTTATAGCCATTATATATGGCTGAATCCATCATGCTGTCTACAACTGAATCTCTAGAGGTATTTTACCTAAACCTTTCTCTTTTTTCCTGCTCCTACACGGAATTGCAACATTTTCATTTTCTATTACTCAAATGCATATTAACAATAAGGACATTAACTTATAAAAACATTAACTCATTGGTGGAAAAACAGACAAAGAGCATTTAACTCCCCCATGCTTTGACATTGCATTTAGTAAATTGTTTCATTTTAAGAGCGAGTAATCCTGGCTCTGAACAACCGCAGCGAAGTAGAAGGCACGTGAAGAAGAAAACTGTAAAAAGAGATGTTCAAGTCTAAATGTTTAAAATGATGCCAGAACTGAGTGCCAAAGCACAGAGCTTTATCTCACACACAAACGACCTGGATGCTGAAATGCTGAGGGGCAACTTGCACCTGCTGCTTTGCTCCTCCCAACCCAACAACACGCAGCAGCCGCACTGCCAGCACCACACCGCCACGGCCCCGCCAGGGCGCGATGCTCCGGGCCCCTCTGCCCTTACCTGTCACTGACCGCACCCTGGTGCTGCTCTGGTTTGCATCTCCCTCAAAGAGCAGCTCTTGCAGCAGGAAGCTGTTGCTGTGCCTGGCTGGTGACAGCAATACCTGCTGGTTTCTCCCAGTCACTGAAATAAATTCAAAGTCTCCAAAGGGAATGGGTTTCTACAGTCTCCCATGAGAAGCCCTGTCCCACGTCGAACGTGAGTGAGGTGGTGCTAGCAACAGGCTACAAGGGGCTTTCATACTCATTCTATGTGCACGCAGTTGTAACCATGCCTGTAAGGATGGTCTGGCCTCGAGGGAAAGGCAAGAGGCAGCTTTGGGCAGGGGCAGGGCAGAGTGCAGGCTGGCAGAGAAGTGCAGGGCCCCGTGATGCTGTGGAGCATGAGAAAACAAATGTTGCGAGGCTGCTCTGAGTGCAAGCCTTGGTCATGGCTAAAGACACTGTCATGTAGAAGAAAAGCATTTATTAGAAAAGCTTATTAGGAAGGACCAGGAGCATGGGTACAGGCAGAGCACACTAGTCTTGTGCACAGGATTGGCAGAACAGAAGCTATTCAACTGTACCAGCTCAAAGTGCACGCAGAAAACACTACAGGGTATATCAGCTCCAGAACAGCACTGCTTTATGCACCTTGCACGCTTCCAGAAGGGATCTGGCTGGCACAGAAGCCAGAGCTTTTGCAACCATCAGTTTTGAAATGCCTCAAGAAATGTAAAACTGAAACCAAAGAGCTACTAACTGAAGATTTTTTTAATGAAGAAATTAAACAGCAGAATCTGATGGAAGTTTTGATGTTTCCTCTCAAATCCCATGTTAGCATTAGCACTAAACAGATGTCCCACATTCCAAAGAAATGGCAGGTTTGGCACCTCTTCACGGTTAGCAAATTTAATTATGGCTTCAAATGCAATAATGGAGCAACCTTGCTTGGCTATAATTGGATCTGCAATTGGCATAGGCTTTCCTTCCCTCACTGTGCCATATGGGGAACTGCAGAACAAGGTGCTGCATATGTTCCTGCTGAATTATACTGGGTCAAACCAGGGTCAGATTAAAATATTACAGGGAGGAAGGGAGGGGCAACAAAAAATGAAGAGTGGGTGTTTTCCTGAAACCCCGGTTTCTCTGACCAAATTATTTGGGATCAAATTGGATGCGAGTTCCAACAGAACAGCTACTTCAATTAGGAGGGCTCCCAGTCTGTCTGAAATAACAGCATGTTCTGGGCAGAAGATCAGGAGAGGCAGAAGAGCTGGTACCATATGCATACAAGACAGCCCTGAAGAAAGGAAAATAACCCTTTAAATATGCCACAGATTCTGGGGGAAAAGCTTTCTCTTTTCTCCCCTTTGGAGAGTCAATGACATTTCAGAGGATTTGGAACAGAGTGAGAAAAAACTTCCTGCCAACTCATATTACATATCTGTAACAGCTCACTGATTAATGGGAGTAAAAAGAAAAGTAATGGCCATCTTGTTATTTGGTTACATAAAATACCCACTTCAGGCAGGTGAGGGAGCAGCATCTATGAGTGAGACTGCCTGACATTTTCCATTACCAGACCTTGTCTTCAGTTGTCAGTAACTTTGCCAGGCTTAAACCATTTGGGCTGAAATTGCCCTTCCTGATCTCCATCTTGGGCTGTGTTTGTCTGCCACGCTCCCATGCATGCACACTTATACCTGACTGGGATGCCTGATTCTGATCCAGAGGAAGAAAAAGCAACCGATAAAAGAATTGCTTCAGCAACTTCATAGCCCCAGCAAGGAAAAACAACATTACAATATTCATTGTGGCACCTCTCCTGCCAGAAGAAGAAAAGTCACTGTGTGAAAGGTGGTTGCCACTGAGAAAATGATCAGATGCTAATGCAAACCCACTTACCTCCAGCCAGCGTCACCAACGTACACAAGTCATGGTCTAACACCATTTAATTTTAAGTTAGTAATATTCCGACACACAAGCATTTTCTTTCTCCTGTTGAAACTAATGGGACTTTTCCATTAACTTAATGGGGTCCCCAGCCTCTTGTTTGTATGCTGCTTTAGAATTGCATCTCTCCGTGACATCTCTTAGGGCACCAAGAATTACCACCCACTTACGCTATTTACTATTTGAAAACCTACTTTAAAACCCTGACATTGAGGAGAAGTTAATTATTCTTATTTTCCTTTTTCAGTGCTTCTTGATAATTTGAAATTATAATTATTACATATTTAGAATAAAACATGAAATTAACCCTGATAGCACTGAGACCAGAATCAACACAGCAGTCAAGCACACCGCAGGGCACAGAGCTATGTTTAAGCGTAGGCCAGTTGACTCTGCAATTAAGTAATGCTGCCATGGTACATGGCACAGCAACACCAGCTACAGAACGCACAACTGGAAGGCGGCTGTGGGTGACTGCTGTACTGGAATTTGGTGTCTCTATCAGAAAACAACATAGACATTTACAGGTTGGATGGAGAATGGCTGGAGAGCACCTCTAAGGAGAAGGATTTGGAGGTGATGGCTGATGAAAAAGTCAACATGAGCCAACAATGTGCCCTTGCAGCCCACAAGGCCAACCACATCCCGGGCTGCATCAAGAGAAGTGTGACCAGCAGGGCGAGGGAGGGGATCCTGCCCCTCTGCTCTGCTCTCGTGAGACCCCACCTGGAGTGCTGCATCCGATTCGGGGGCCCCAACACAAGAAGGACATTGAGCTGTTGGAGGGGGTCCAGAGGAGGGCCACAAAGATGATCAGAGGGCTGGAGCACCTCCCCTAGAAAGGCAGGTGCTTCAGAGTTGGGGTTGTTCAGCCTGGAGAAGAGAAGGCTCCGGGGGAACCTGATAGTGGCCTTCCAGTACCTGAAGGGGGCCTACAGGAGAGCTGGGCAGGGACTCTTTAGAAGGGCATGGAGCGGCAGGACAAGGGGTAATGGCCACAAACCGGAAGAGGGGAGATTTAGGCTCGATATTAGGAAGAAATTCTTTACTCTGAGGGTGGTGAGACACTGGAACAGGTTTCCCAGAGAGGGTGTGGATGTCCCCTCCCTGGCCAGGCTGGATGGGGCTCTGAGCAACCTGGTGTAGTGGGAGGTGTCCCTGCCCATGGCAGGGGAGTTGGAATGAGATGATCTTTAAGGTCCCCTCCAACCCAAACCATTGTATGATTCTGTGATTAATAATGACTTGCAAAACCTAGAAGTGAGGAAGAAGGCTGCATACTACAGGGCAGAATACTGAAATAAGAGCTGTTACTTTTGATGGCAATTTCTGTCCATGGTGACACAGCAAGTCATGACAGAGCCAAGGCACTGCAATTGTTAACTCCCTCCCGCACTAAAAGCCATCTGTGTTTCCCCTCTAGATTTCTTCGTCCTGTGCCCTGGGACCGGTCCATGCTCTAGCCCAGGCTGCTCTTACCCAGACTCACTCCTTCAGGCTGGGGAAAGGAAAAATCCCAGTAGTGCTGTGGCCGCCACCCTCCTGTTTTGTTTGCACCCTAACAGCACAGAGCTCAGAGGCCGGGCGCTGATGCCCTGTGCTTGCAGAGCACGGCACACGCTGCTCGCCCCGTGGAGAGGTGCAGCCTGCTGCCACGCTCTGCTGAGTAGCCTGATGTGCCCCCAAGTGCTGGCTGAAGAAGACAGGACCTGACACATACAAGTAATTAAAAAATATAGCCGACCCTCAGAAACATCACAGAGTAATACCCAGTTCCTCCAAAAGGAGATCCCAAAGGGCGGTGCGAGCAAAGAAAGGCCCACCAGCCCCAAGAAGGGGGCGCGGGGATGGAGCCGGCTTCGCACGATGCACAGAGGCTGAAGGAGCACAAGGAAGAGAAGTCGGATGCCAGAGGTTCCCAGTCTCAATGACTTCAACTCTGTCAGGAAGCCCCCTCCAGCCCCTCTCCTTTTCTGTAACATCAGGGATTCTCCACTATTGCTGTTTCCTCCTCTTCCCAATGTGTCCGCGGCGCCTTCCCACCACGCGCTGAGGAGTGCGACCAGCACAGCTGGCTGCTCCCATTACCTAGTTTAGAGACACTTCCCTGAGCCTTTTGGGCAGCGACTGTCTGGAAGATTACCAGAGGGAGGCATTAATCTTCAGGTCATAAGGACCAGCCTTGGATTCATGCCCCCTTTTATCTCCAGTTAATACCATCAAGGAAAAGAATGGGAGAAATTCAAATATGTGACATTCACAGTTCACTTCAGGAACAAAAAATCCCAAACTACAAACAAATGATGAGAGCCGAAAAACCACAGTTTTGAGATGAAGCTCCTTATAATTGTGGGCATCTGAAAACACCTGCAGACAGCTCTGCAGTGAAATAAGCTGCATATTAATCTCATCCTTGAAGCAGCACGAACAGAATGCTTAAAATTCAGTAAGAACGAATAAGGACAAAAGTCTGGAAGATCTATTTCTTCATTACTGTATCTTGATATATTATGCTAGGAAATAATTCAGTACTTCTAGAGAGAGAAGAAGGTCTACAGTGATGGCCTGGATGCCTGGGTCCATACTGGTGCTGAGTTACTAATAGCTGAGACCCTTGCTTTGGAACTCCTTACACATGTGGCCTTCCACCTGTGAAACCACACGTGTGATGACATCTGGGTGCTTGTACACATAAAGCTTTTCCTGAATCTGTTCTGGACAAGGGGGAATTCCATATACTTCATCCTACTGACAGGATGGGTCTCGCTCTTTGTACTAGAGTCAGCTGGAAGACACCGCAAACACTAAACCTTGAGTTCAGCCAAGTGCCACGTACAAATCTGAATGCAATACATACTGCAAGGGATTTACTGTATCATACTAGGTGCAGAGTTAGCACAATTAGACTTTATTTTGGCTGTACATATGTGGAATATAAAAGTATCTCCTTTAAAGCTGGGAAAAATTCTAAGCAATATATTTGCTGCAAAATAAAAATTAAGACCTTATTGGAAAGACCACAGCTTCACTCACAGTTTCTGGATGAAAATAACGTGCTCTTTCTGCAAAAGCACAGTATACAGTGCGCTTATGTATTCAGCAACAGGTGGATATGCTCCAGCAGTGCAGGTAACATGAACAGGACAGATAAAACTCAGATAAGCACCAAGAAATAGCTCTGCTTCTTGAAGAAGATAACTTGCCGTATTTTCCCTGCACAATACTGTATCTAAGTCTCCAGTCATCTAACAGATATTAAAGGAGCTCCCTGTCAGATGATCTCAGCTACATCTAGGACCTATCCCCACTGGAATAAAATACTGTTAGACTTTGTTCACATTTTATAGTGTGGCAATTACAAAGTTCATTATATTGACTATCTCAACAGCTTGCTGTGTTGCCTGAATACCTGTGACAGCCTGGGCTGGGATCACACATGCAGCATCTCTATCTGCAGCAGGCAGGAGACAAGGGCACAACGTTGACTTAGCTCAGTCCTGTGAGCAACTGCCAGCCCCAGAGACATGAGGCAGATGAAGGCCCCTGAGTCACTGGATCCATTTCCCTGCTGTTATGGGAACACTGCTGCAAAACTCCTCTCAGCCCCCCAGGGAGGAAGGTCCGAGGGAGCCCCCTGCGAAGGAGCTGGCTCCAGCCTTCCTGGCAGCCCAAACCTTAGCTGTGTTCTACTGCCCAGCAACAGGAAGCACAACTGCCTGCACTAAAATCTTCAATTTTTGCTCAAACTGAAGCTACAGCTGTCTGTTGTAACCCCAGCTGCTATGCTGCTTATTCCATTAGCAGCCATTAGAGTCCTGCCACTGCAAAAGGAAATTTCTTTGTTCTCCATCTGGCACGCAGGGCTGGCGAGCTCAGCTGAGAAATCACCTGGAGGACAGACCTAGACTGGCAGCTTCCAGAGGTAATTTGGACTCCACAGCAAATGCAGGAACAAGGACCAATTTTTCTTTGTATTATAGCAGTATTCCATTTGTATGAGCATGTGTTATAGAATGAAAAATGATGATTTATTCTCATTTTAGTAGAAAAATTCCCTCTCCTCAGTTTTTTGTAACACTGTACCAGAACTCCTAGAAGTAAAGCTGAGCTAACTTGGTGAAAGCCCTTAGAAGAAAGAAAAAAACTTCCAGTGGCTTTTTGATTAAATTCTCACAGACAAATGAAAAATAATACAGTTCTCTGATGCCTAGGCATTGCAGAGATGGCTGTACTGGTTATTAAGAGAATATTCACGTCAGAAACATTTCTGCAGGTCTGCTCTATTCAGCTTGTTTCACCTCTGTACTATTCCTCCCAAACGTGAGAGAACCAGCCTAGATTATTCAAGGATCTTGGTTTAAAAAAATGGGAGCTTACAGAGCTTTAGCTAGAGAGCTAGCTCATAAATTCAGTGTTTTAGCTGGCAGCCCTCGGCAGAAAGCAACCACCCCATTAAATCACACTGGGCAAGAAACTGTCATTTTGGTGAATCATGAGAATTCCTAATTCTATTATAATGTGTGCATATATGAGAAAGGTAATTCAGTGGGAGTTTTAGTTTCATTTTTATGGCGTCCTTCAGAAGATTACGATCCTTGCTGCTTTTCCCTGCTGTCTGCCCAATTTCCAAAGCAGCTGTTAAAAGTTTCAACAGTAGCAGTTAATAAAGACAAGCAAAGTATAAACCTTTGCAAAACTCATTCCTGTTTTGCTACTCCCCTGATTTCTGGCATTAACATCTAACTGCCACATAAAACTGGTGCTCAGGGAACATGCAAGCCCCTCCACCTTCCTCACCAAGTGTGCATTCACCACCGTGATGCAATGCACAGGTCCTGGGGCTGTCCCAGAACTATTTTTAGCTTAATATCGCATGATCACAAAATAGTTATAAAAAGAGAACAAGTGTTCTTATTTATCACGAACTGAAACTCTCACAGTCCAGTGGGTAAGAACAATTCAAGCAGCCCAACCTTAAACCAAACTCAAGAGCAGAGCAAACAGTCCTATCTGAACGCTGCACACAGAGCTAAGTCTTGTGGCAGGTTCTAGTAGCAAACACTGATTTTTCCACTTTGTTGTTGTATGATGAGAATTATGGTGGTAACTTCTATTTGACCGTAATGGTTATGAGTGATACAAATGTATGTGAAAGATCCAAAGAACACTGCCATCTCATCATTTCGCATAAAACATAGAAATCTACTCTATTCAGCTGCATTTACACAGAGGTTATTAGGAGATACTGAATGAATACAGACAGATTTCATGTATTAATCCATCTGAGACAGTATAAATTACACAAATCAGTATTAGCACATTTTTTGGGAAACTGTACAAGTCCAACTTGTTTGTAATTTCATGTCCATAATTTAAAAGTACATAATTTAATTCAAAGGAAAGGAAGAGATAAAAAGCAAATTTATTATTTTCTCCACTAATGAAATAGCACTTCAATGTGCAATAAAGAAAAAACTTGGCTACAGTCTACTGCAGTCTTGCCTCCTGTATGGTCCCTGAGCCTTTTGTCTTTAGGGGGCCCAGTTTAAATGGTGAGGAAGAGAGCTTATTCCCTGTACATCACACTGTGTCTTGCTATTACCTCCCCCTCACCTTTGTTCGTGAGACACTTTACTACCCGTTTACTGCCCCATCATAACAAACCAGAAGATGAGCAGAATAACCTGGGACTGAGCTACAAAGAGATTAAGGACATGTCTGTGCTGTGCAATGGAGCACGGTGAAAACAGCTTTAGGGAAAATGTACTTGTGTCTAATAGCTGCCACAAGCAGTTTTGCCTGCTGCACAGTACTACGTCAAGCACTATTCAAGTCCAAAAAAAAAACAGGGCTAATTAGCACGGCTACCCTCGCATGGCTATCTTGCTGCTGTTTTTGGAGCTGGCTTGTAGCATCCCCATGGGCTTGCTCAGACCAGTGTGCAGAATTACTTGCTCCAGGTCACACCAGAAATCAATGGCAACAACAAGAAAAGAGCCCAGACGTCTTTAATTTCAGCCTTGGCTCAAAGTCAGTGGGCGCTCTCATTCCCAAGCACAACCACCTTCTTTTTCCAGTACACAGTCAAGGTACTGGAGAAGCTGCACAACTCTTAACACATGTAGAGGAAATGCAGCAGACACGATCCAAATCACAGGAAGAGGACTTCACCAACAGCCTGCTCTGGACAAGGACAACAGGAAACCTGCCCCTTCGACTACATTGCCCTGCCAGACCTCTACAAATAAGTTGTTTGTATTAAGCAGATGAGAACTCACACAGCCCTGAAGGATAAATGAAGCTTATACATGGCTGCAAAATGCCCTGCATCTGCACACGTGGGAGCTCTGAGCAGCCCCTGCTCCAGCCAGCACAGCGATCCACGCTGAGCCTCCACGGAGCTCCTCCACACCCACACTTCAGTGGCAGCTAGCAGAATCTGCCTCTTAGTACATGAACCAGTGACACTTCATGCCTAGGAGGAGAAATTCAGTTATCTACAGCAACTAAAATAACACTGTGCAGCTTGTCATACCCAGTCCAATTTGTTCCATAGTTTTTCAGAGACACCAGGGAAATACTTGGTTCTCCAGTTCAGCAAGCTTCATCTACAGTATATATTGGTTTCTAAGGAGTTGCTACAGTGGTGAATAAAAATAAAAAAATGTGGAGGTATAAAACAAAACTACAGGCTTTCCACCATTACTCCCACCAACCTCTGTTACTGAACTCAAATCTAAAGCCATTTTCTTTCTGAGACAATAGCCAGTCTCTTCTGTTTTCCTCCACCACTTTCTTTGGTACAATTCTGCACTGATTTATACTTCTTTTGACTTCACTTGTTTAGGTGTTAAGTGATGGGAAAAATGGCTTTAAATTTCCTTGCTTTAAACGCTTCTTCAGGCCATAGACAACACAGGCAGACTGGGTTATATTTTGACTTTGTAAGTCAGTGCCGTATTTTTTTCTCCAAAATCACAGTAGTTGAAACCATTATGTTTTTTCCATGCACAAACAAAATTCATATCCTTTCAGTTTAAATTATTTTTAGATGGTGAGATGCAGAAGTAACTACAATGACAAAGCACAGTGGGTTTCTCTCAATACATCTGGAGCAAAACCAAGATGGAGCTGTTTTCAGCACGCAATAGACTCCCAGAAAATTGCCCTTACTGTACATGGCAGATGTAATAAATTTCCATGCCTCCAGCCAGAACATCCAAGCTCTGTTCTCCCCCTAGCCAGCAGAGAAAGAGGCAGTTTGGAAAAAAGGATCTTTTCGGGGCTGTTTTTCTCGAATTCATTGCCACTAACAGACGAAGAATGCCTCCTGATTTTGTAAAAATGCCATTTGGGAAGTTTGTTTGGCAGCTAGTAGCACACAGGGGAAATAGGGGGAACTGCTCTGCTCCCCTCAGAGCTCCAGTGAGCTGCACTGGGACTTTCTGCAGATGCTGATGGCAACAACAGAGGGATTCCAAGGGGACTGCAACAATGAGAACGAACTGGATGAGCAGTCAGGAAGAAAGCAGCAAAGGAGCCGTCTAATTTTTCTTTGGGGTGTTTTGTTTCATAAATCTTCAGACAAGCTAACAACTCTCTCATTTCGGAAATCAAATCTCAATGTGATTCTCCTTGCCAGTAACAAAGCAGAAGATGTTACACGTCTGCCCACAGAGCCTATTACATAGCCCTGGTTAGGCTGTCTCTTCTTGGTAATGATACAGAGGAAAAATTAGAGCACAGAAGAAATGTTCTTGATGCTGTGCAAGCCCCAGAAGGATCCAGACCACACTAATTTAAGCTCTTTCAGTGCCAAGAAGAAAGAGCTATTACTGTGGGTACTTACAAACAAGAAGAGCTCCTTCAGTTGGGGAGAATTCAACAGCTGCTTCCCTAAAGAGTCTTAACTTTTAAAAATCAAGTTAAGGACAAGTCAATAAATACATTCATTAGAGCAGAGTTTCAGAACTTATGGCCCTGATGAGGGCAGTCCTGTCCCTGGGGGCTTAATGATGGGCCCAGGTTAAGGCCCATGGGCTCAGGCCACAGAAAAGCAGCAAGGCCTGGAGAGAGTCAGAGACAGCGACTGGGCCTGGCTGCTCCCGGAGACCTCTTGCTTACCTCAGGCCTCAAATCACCTTACAAAATAAATCAAAATTGAGTGCTCGCTGTTTTGACTGCATGTATGGGTTAGGGAAACTCACACTGTCCTTGACTAGAAATTTGAGAGCTTGTTTTTACCTTGCGTCAGTCACACTCTGGTCACGACAGTCCTTACTGTGAAAAAGCTGCCTCTGCTGTTTCTCACAACGCTGATCCTGTGGTAAGTATTTCAAAACCATTTGGTCTATTCATTGTTATTTTAACTGTGTGGAAACACATGGAAAAACCAACTGTGAAACAAAGCTTTACACGCTGACACAGAGCCCAGTGCTGGATTACAGCCGCCAGCACTTGCAGCAGCTGCCTGGCCTGCCTGGGATGGGCTCCTGAAGCAACCCATGCTAGCAGATAACAAATGTCCTCCGAAATGTGCCACCTGGCAGGACTGCTCATTGCCTCCTAATCCTCCTGGAACAGCATTTTCCAGTCAACTCCTATCTTACACAGAGCATTTTCCATATGTTTGTAAATGAAGTCAAATACAAATTCAGTGTGACATCTCCTGCAAGAATCCTTTGTCATCAAAATTTGGCAGCCTGGAGTTGGTCCTGACCTAATGTTTTCCCTCCCCCTTCAGGTAAACTCTTACACTGGGAGACATTTGAACCTCGGAGATTATTTTTCTTTTATACTGAACTAGCTCCATGGAAAAATCCAGCACAGTATTGCATGGTAAAGAAGAAAATGTATTCAGCCAATTTTCTGCCCAAACTATGCTGAAGGCAGAGAAGTTTACAGCAACTCCTGCTACTGCACCTTGCCATGTTCCTCCCTGACTTGTGGCAGTAAGTAGCTCCAGGTCAGAACTAATTGGTGGTAAAGCTGCAGGAGCTACTGCAGCAGCTGGAGCACCTGGGGGTTAGAGCATCCAGAGCTCTAGCCACGACCACTCTTCCACATTTTTATTTTTGATACTTCCACCCACCGAGGTTACTTGCTGGTGGGGACATCTGCTGCATTTATGGCCTCATTCAGCCACTGTAGGGAGGACACTACCTTGTATTGAAGAACCAATGGAAGCGATGGAGGCCTCCTGGTCCATGCCAAGAACTGCTGGTAATGGCTAAATGCGTGGCCTCAAAATGAGAGGGCACTGCACAGAAACAAGAGGCACCTGGAAAACCTGACCTGTAAGGCAGCTTACAACAGTTGTGACAGGAACTCAACATTTTTGCTATGGACTACAATCCAGTAGCAAAGAGTAAGAGGAGATAGATACATGTACAAGTCCCCAGTTCTCACAGTTGATTATAAAGCTTGCCTAGGCAGCCAGCTGACAGGCAGACATCTGCTGATGGGTGTCTTTAATCCCATACACAAGGAGCTGATATTCTGGAGGCTAAAAGTTCTCGTCCTCCATACACAAGAACTGTACCAGAAGCATAAGGACCAAGATCTTCTGTACAGGGTCCTGAGGTCCTTGGTAGAAGTGGTGTATTTCTTTAATTACTTCTAAGCTCAAATATTTGCAATTCAGAAACTCATGCTAAAACATTAAAAGGTTCTGATAAAGGAACGTGGAATTTCTGGAGTACGCTCCAGCAGCACAGTTTCTCTTTTTTATCTTCTGTTTCAAGGAAGAGCGACAGCAAAAAAGTAATGCTGTTTTTATTTAGTGCTGTTTGATTGAAAGACTAAGGGTTGAATTGCTAATTTGAAGAGCAATTCTCAATGGAGATCCAACATTTGTATCTATTAAGGACAAGTTGCCCCTGAAATTGCAATCTACTGCTCTTCAGAAGTTTTAAATTTCAGGAAATTATAGCTTTCTACCTTCCCTACAAAAAATATATGTAGTTTATAAAGTTTATATGTAGATAAAAAAGTGGCTAAAGTAGAGTATACACATATTTCAAATTAAAGAAGTAGCCCATTTGACTTTCAAACAAGGCATTTCTTGCAGTCACTAGCAGCCTCACAATAAAGCAGCTGTTGATCGTATTTCATGGCCACCTCCCTTCCTAACGTGCTAACCCTGCTACACGCACCTGAATTTCCCATTCTCAAGCCAAGCCCTTCACAGCTCCAGGTCATCTCAAGAGTGCAGTACTAAATTCCCCAGACACCATCTGCATGAGGAGGCATCGTCCTCACCATCCTCATGCCAAAGGACGTCCTCTCCTCTCATCATCTGCTAGAGGCCCAGAACAGGCTCTTTCCTCCTCATCCCTGCCCAAATCAAACGTGTCTGTATGGCCCTACGAAGACTCCTGTAGTGTTAACAGGCATGTGGAGAACAAAAACTTTTACATCAGGCTACAAGGGGTGAACCCAGATGGACACAAACCTGCTTTAATCTAAATGGTCTGTAGAAAAATGTGTTAGTAGGAATTTAGCACAAACTGATGTTCTCTCAGTACCCCAATTTCTGCAGGAACTCCAAAAACTGGCAGTCTCGAGTTGTCACTAACTGTTCTTTTACCTGAAGTAGCTCAGCCAAGAGCTGTGTTCCCTACTCCAGTTGCCAGGCCACAGCCTGAGCGACTGTTTGCAGGAACTGGTGCAGAGCAGAAACAGCCTCGGCTGAGCCGCACAACAGTGCCAGCAAGATTGCAGTAATGGAGATGTCCCCAGCCCCGCTGTGAAAGGTGGTTTTATCTTAAAGGCTGCAATTACAGCTCAGTGCGATTGATCCCCACCGTGACAGACCCTGAGTCACTAAGCTGTCAAACTCGTCATCCGTCACCCAAACAAAACGCTTGCAGATCTACACACAGACCTGCCCCCCAGCAGATTAATACCCATCACTGTAAAATAGCTGTGCCCGGGCTGATGTTTGTGATTACTCCTGGAACTGTCAGAGGTTTCAAATATGTAACAGTCCAGCCAGAGAGAAGAGGAAATGACAGATTATAACAAAAAAACCATACTTTTTTAGATACGGAAAAAATGTTTCAGCCTTATTCTCAACAAGATCTTTCCTGTCTGGAAAGCAGCATGGCTATTTGTACTAAATACTGCGTTCTGATCTTTACAAAGCAACTGCCCCAGACCATAGCAGCTTGCAACCTAAACTGTGCAAAAGTGGTGTTGTCAACCCCATTTTATAGCTGCAAAATGCAGGCACAGAAAGAAGGGCTGACTTCTACAAAATATGTCTGACAAATATCAGAATTGAATTAGAGCTCCTATGGTATATGGGAATGTTTTAACTGAAAGCATTCTCTTTCCTTTCACTGAATTTCCAGGCTGCATACACTTAAATTCCTGTGGCTTTCACTGCTTTCACAGATTCTGATTCCTTCTGTTTCTAGCAAATTATGTAGTCTGTCCACTCTGGAGTAAAAACTACCCAGGCTGTTAAGAATTACTCCTCTCTCCATTTCCTTCAAGGAATATGACTCCAGGCACCAAACACAAAGACATTTCTGGTGGGAACTTTCAAAATTGCTTTGTCTGCTGGTCCTTGCGCTGACGTCCCAGGCTGGATGAATGGTGGCACCAAAGGATGGGCAATGTGAACCCAGGCAGAGTGCAGGTGTCCCTGGGTAGCAGGCAGAATGCAGGCAGGATGCCCCTGGCCCTCAGCTGAAAAGAGCAACTCCAGTCTCTGTTTGCTCCATCTTTGGGAGCTGGTTTGGAGCATTTAGGTAGATCTGGCAGGCAGACACTGTGGCAGAGTTGAATGCCATCACCTTGAAGGCACATTCTGGGAATCTTGTATATCTAGAGTAACTCTAACAGCTTGCAGCCTAAAAGCAATCCTATATATTTCAGTCCTGAATATAAGGGAGTAGCACCTCCATCCTTGCAGGGACACGCCGATAATGGATTACAGAGTTGGAGTCTGGCCTGCTTTTGAGGGACTCTTTCATTACTCCTCTGCAGGCATCACAGGTCTACTGGAGCAAGACGTTTATAGTGCATGCTCTTCATGTTAAGTAAAATTATAACGATGTCTGCCATCCTGCCGCTAGCATAACCCAAAATGAAGCTTCCTAAACTGATGCTTCAGAGGGCAGCAAAAGAATAAATAAACCCCTTAGTAATATGTCTAGCCAACCATACAATGCTTTACATGGAGAAAAACATCTTTCCTGAGCCCAACAGGAAATCACTTTGTGCCCTGAAGCGTGAGATTTGTTTACCCTTAACTTAACATGCATAATGCTAGTTTGCTTGTTTGTTTTTTGCAATGAAATTATCCATCCCCGTGATAAATATGGCTCTTCAGGTTCCCTTGAAGAAGCTCATGGCATAACTTGGAGAAATAAACCACTGGAATGAAACTGTGAGGGAAATTACTGTTATTTCTCCTGAACTGTCTCAACAACTGTACAGGTTGGACAAAAGTTCACACACAAACGCTTTCCTGAGCAGCATTTCGCTGTTAACACTTGCATACTGAAGTGTTGGCTAAATAACAAGATACAGTTAAACTCCCCTTGAAATGCAGCACTGTAAATACAGGTAATAGAGAAAACAGAAGACGCTGGTCTTCAGTTCACACCAGAGACTGGATTTTTTCTTTTTGTGTTCAAGATAGCTTTAATTTTGGTGGCTGACATTAAAAATGCCAGACACTTCAGACCGACACTGTTCCTACCTAGTGCATGGGGGTCACACCACTGAGGACTCTATCATGGGGTGGCTCAGATACTCAAATGTGCAACTTTAAAAGACCTGTAGTTTTACAGAGGAGACGTAGCTTCTACTGGATAGCTAAGGACTTCAACAGCAAGACCCTGCTAACTTGGGTCTTTTCCAGAAACTTGGATTTACACCAAAGACTGACTTGTTCCACCACCCTCATGGTGTTTTGGCTGCCCCTGAATTTCCTCCACTCAGATTCAATCAACTCTCAGATGCTCTTTCGCTCATGGGAGGCAAAAGGGTAGAAAAAGCTGCTTGCAAAGGTTAAAGGTCTTCTTTTTGAATGCCGTCAGTGAGAACAGAAAACACTATTCCAGAGAGAATGAATACTGCTAATCCATAGCTGACACACTCGTAAATATTGATGACAACATTATTTGCTGAAGGACATAGTAAATATCCTTCATATTCACATCCAAACAAGACTACAGGAGAGCAAACACTATGGTCATAGAAGCGTGACTATTTTTTTTTTCTTTCTTGCACCTGTTCATACTCTGTAGTTAAGTACCTCCATTATATCCCTGGTATTAAGTCTTGCATGCACTTGTTGCAGTTCCCGAAGACATTATTTCCATGATAAATACACAACACAATACAACACAAAGCGAATTCATGGCTTACCATCCTTTCCATGTGAGCTATTACAAACCAAAACAAAAATCAACCCCTCACACAGCAAAAACCACAATAAAAGAACCAACCAATGAAAGGAAAAATCCTTGCATTAAAGCATTTTTGTTGCAAGTGTTTGTATGTTTATCCCAATGTGAAACAGCAAGATCACAGGCAATACCTAAGCTTTCACAGGCAGCCACCCCAACTCACAGCCTGGCTGGTCACATTTTCCTCAAAGGAGGAGACACTAACAAATAAATAATAACAATAATAAAAAAAATGAAAGAATCAGTAATCTAATTAATGCAAGGTTGCAATATTATGTAAACAGATATGATATCAGAGGAGGAGAAAGCCCTAAATGTGTTAACATTCACTCATGCAAATACTGACATTGAATCCAATAGGATTACTCCCCTGAGAACTGTTAAGTGCACACCTAAATCTCTGTGGAATTTGGGCTTAGGTTTGTTGAATAAATAGCTGTCTGAGAGTTATTCGTTTTGTTATATATTGCATCATCTGTAGGAATACTGATAAATTAATCTGAATATTGCTGAAACAGCGATTTTATAAAATATTCAGTTGGTCTTATGCAGGTGAGGGATAAGACAAGTATTCATAAAATGCATCCAGGAAATACAAGAAACTTGGTCACATTACAACAAATGTTAATAATTTCCTTAATCAGGTTTATTAAAAACCAAGATTAGTTAACTATTTTAAATCTGCAAGCATCTTCTCCTGTTAGTGCCCTAGAGCATTTTGCATGCTCCATGCTGACAACACCCCAGCTGCAGTCCTTTCCCCTATACACCCCAGATGCAAAGCTCCAAGCCGAGCACCCGGCTGTCACCGCACACCTGCAGCAGCTCCACTGATCCCTTAGCATGGCACAGAATGAATCCATGAGATTTCATCTTCCTACCACTGCTCATGTCCATGCTAATCCAATATTACAGCCTAGGTCAAAAAACCCGTTCCCACTGAAATATGTGGCAACCAGGAATGTGGTGTCACCTGCACTAGGGCACACGTGTATCATCAGCTAGGAAACCATGCTTCGAGCCAGTGGCTTAGACACTGCGTGTGAGACAATAAAGCTCTGGGGAAGAGGCAGGGGCACACCTTTCAGATTTCCTTTTACTGGATTGCAAAGCCTGAGGTGTCAATGGAGAGGGCTGAGAAGGGGTGCAGGAAAGCAACCCCACTTGGACAGCACTTATCAGAGGAACCCACACACCAGCTGCCAGCATCTTGCTTACTCCAGCTGAGGTCTGAATCCTGCTTGTGAACAAACCTGCTCGTGCAGGTGGCATGGGAGGGCAGGAGCCCAAACAGTAGCTGGCAGAAGGGCTGGAAACAAAGCACCACTAGAGGACAGTGGAAGCCAAGAAATGCCTGGCAACGGTGGAGCTGGAAATAGGCTGGGGGGCTGGAGAGAGTGGCTCCAGGAAACTCAGTCAGGAAGTGCTCACGTTTCCAGGCATCAGTGCAGCAGACAGATCGGGGAGGGTGCTGAGCAACTGCTAAGGGCAGCGTGTGCTTAATGGTTTGGAGATCAATCGAAGTTCCCAGCTAGGGAACTGCCCCAGCCTGTCAGCAGGCAGGAGTGGCAACTGCTGCCATCGGTATTGAAGAGCCTGATGTGAGTAGCATGCTGAAATATAATTATTATGACTCAGAAAAAAATTAATCAGTTTGCAAAAGCAGTGACAGCTGTTCCCCTGATTTCATTTACATCTAATTTGTAGTGCTTACCTAGTATCTTAGGTGAATTTCCAAAGACAGTTAAGAATACTTCTGCATTTCAGTGACCGATAAGTGAAAATAGATGTAATTTCATGGGGGTGACTAATTCTACCATTTCTTGCTAAAACAGCATGGACCTAGACAAAAAAAAAAAAAAAATTAAATACTTGATTTGGACTGCTGAATATGACTCCTTGCTGCATAAACTGACACGGGACATACATCTGCATGAAGACCTTGTGAAGGTTCTGTCAACATGTTGTCAAAGATCTAAATACCAAGCATGTCAGCTAACGGTAATCCTGAAGAAAGTGCCCATCTAGAAAATCGTTAAGATATCTAACTGCTCAGCACCCCATTGTGGCTAACCTAGAGTCTGCCATATGCTTCTGACTTGCCTTGAGACTGGCAGCGTGACACATCCCCTCTCCTCCAGGTTACTTCTTATTTCAGGCTCCTCAAGGCTTTATCCCAAATTTTGTTCCACCTCTTATATAATTTCTAATTCTGCTCACCTATCTTCCGTGTATTTGGGACTAGCTTAGTGCTTGCAAGGCAAAATCTGTAAGGATATATCACTGCTGCCATCACATCTAAGTGTCCTACACAGACACGAGAAGAATCTCAGCACTCCTATGAAATGGCTGCAGTTGGATGTGCAGCTGTGCTCGCCTCCTGTCCAGGCTGGGAATAAGCCTTGTTATGGTGGGTGCCCTGGGCACTGTACGGATTCAGTGGCGAGAGGGAGCAGAGCCCTGCCTGGCGATGCTCTGCTCCCTGCTGGAGGTGAATGCCACAATATGCACATGGAGAGATCCTATATACTTTCCTCCAGAGTTATTAATATTTTATCAGCAATTTATGGATTGCTCCTCCTTCTCCCTACTGTTCTCAGACATGGAACAAAATTAAAAAACCAATCATGCCATCCTGTGTTCCAATTAAGTACAGTGGACCAGATTCCCAGGGGCTAGACTGGCACTTGCTGGAATTGTCCTTTATGAACAGAAGCAGGACAGATCCCAGTTTGCTACTGAGAAAAGCACAGTGCCTACTGTGCAACCTACGCTGCCGGGTACAGAGGGCTGACCTTATTCTAGAAATGCAGTTTTGCCTGAAGAGATATGGGAAAAAATTGGCAGCTCGTTTCTCTTTCTCCCAACCTTGCTCACCCTCATGTGAAATAGCAGTAAAGATCTGAAATGACAGAACACTGTGCCAATTTCTGTGGTTTTGGCTAAGCGGCTTACTATCGGCTTTTATACTCACAGTGGTTTGACATTTTCTGGCAGTTCGGCAGCCCAGAGGTATTTTTTTTAGCATCCTGCAATTGCAAAGCTGCTGTCAATGAGCTAATGCCCACGGGGCAGTGGAGGAGAACCCCAGCTCCCACTGTGCAGCCGAAGCACAGAGAGATGCACAGAGCAGTACGTCCTCCCCTTGATGACTGCAGAGTAAAACATGGACTCTTATTAAAATCCACATCCTGCACCTCCTGGTTTTGTTAACTTAAGGGAAGTGTCTGAAATTTTGGCACTCTGGTCATGAAACATATGTGCAGGGGACTATTTCAAGTGCTTCCCCAAACTGGGGAATGCCTCTGTGTCTGCTAAGGCCTTTCTTCCTTCACAGCAGAGATCATGGTGTTTGCAGCTCACTCCTGAAGCAGGTGTATCTGGAAATGCTCAAGAGCAGTGACTTGGAGACTAAGGGAGAATAATGCACTGAGAAAGGGGAGGAATAGAAAAAGGAAATGCAATCAAAGTTCATTTTAAGCTCAGTATATTATCAGTTAAAATTCCCAAGGTAACCTCTATCTCCACACAGATGTAATAGTTTTCAACTTCAGTAAGTCTAGCAAGAGCCTTTAACACTGCAGGTGAGGACCATGAAGCCTGGCTGTATGCACCACGTTGCAGCAGAGCCTTGATACTCCAGCCCCCATGCCCTTTTCAGCATGTCTACATGTGGGTATTTTCTGCCACAGACAGCTGAACAATGATCCTCCCCCCCTTTTTTCTTGCAAAATCATTTCTCAGCAGATACAGATGGTGCAGAGGAGTCTGATGAGAAGAATGACCTGGTTCTGGTACGGATGTCAGAGGACATTCCCTGCATGTCCCTGAAATTGCAAATGAAGCAGATGTTTGCTGTTATTGCCCACTAGCGAGGTACCAGCGTTTCTTCCTCGCTAACCACATGCTGCAAGCAGCAATCACGCATCACCTTCTCCTCTTCTAATGCTTTCTCAGGCGTGTAATAAGTTGAATTTCATCTTGCCGATGAATCTGATTTTAGTTGTTTGACATGACAGGGCATTTTTGAGTTAAAAAGTGAATGGAGACATTTGGCTTTGGCAGAGCAACTGAAATGAGCTGTTTGGCCTGTGCTTCTCCTGATTCACCTTAATTTGCTGACACTATACCCAGCAATGGCTGCAGACTCCTAACAGGAAAGCAGGCTGCAGAAGCCACCCATTATACCTGTTCTATTTTGCCCTAGACATCTTTATCTTCCACGGTGTAAAACCATGAGGTATTCCTTCCGCCACCCGAGCAGTGCCAGTGCTGCATCACCCCCGAGCACAGGCACTGAACCTGTGAGCACACAGCAGATATTCCCATTACTTCTGCTGGCTCCACTGATGACAGCATTACTGTCAGCCAAGCAAGCACTGAGTTCAGCTCTTCCTCAACTGCTTGTCTCTACCTTGCACTTATGCAGAGAGGCACAACACCGCTCTGACTCGTCAGCACCTTGTGCAGTGTGCAGGACCAGAGTAAGTCACTGCACAAGCTCCAGGACTGAGAATCAGACCCATAATCTAGGGTCACTGGTGAGAGACTGCAGCTGCTTCATCCCCCTCGTAATAGCTTTCTCCCTTCACGATGAGTTATTGCACTCCTATTTTTGGCTGTGCTTCATTCGGAAAGTTGGCACAGAAATATTGTTTGGCAGACACAGTCCTGCCCTGGCAATCTACTGTTTTGGGGATTGTTTGCTTTTAACTAATTCATTATATTGCTGTACTGCAACGTATATCACTTGTTTTCCCCTCCAGCAGAGAGTGTTTATTAGAAAACTACTCTCAGGAAACTTCCCCGAGACAAACACTTAACCCTCAGCCTGCTCAGCAAGGCTGGCAGTCCTACTGCTAAGCTCCAGGAAACAAAGGCAGTTCCAGTGCATTAACACCTACAGCCATTAATAATTAGTTTTGGATCATATTTTGCTCTTTATTAGTTAAAACTTGCATTAACATCAGTGCCTTACCTACATTAATCCCTGAAGTTACAGGAGTTCATTACAGAGAGTTCTGTCAGCTTAAGCCTGGGTTTCTCTGTCTTCTCTCTCCTACTCCTCATTGCCCTGATACACGACTGCCGTACCCTTCTGGCTGGTGAGGGTAATATGCACACCAAAGGCATCTCATGACACTGCCACTCAGCCCCGACTCTGGAGCCATGAAGCAGTTCCTGTTCCTCAGAGCCAACTCCAGCCATCTCCTTTGTGGCACACCAGAGAGGTTTGGTGGAGAACCCTCGGCACTGCCCATTTCCACAGCGGGTCACTGCAGGCACTACTTACTGATCTCAAAACAACCCTGAAGCTTCTGTGAGTTCAGCTGCAGCTGGGTAAGGGCAAAATCTTCCAGAAACACTGGGAAAGCCTCAGAATTTCATCTCTGCTAGCTGTCATACAGACTCCAGTATGTATGCTCCTGTGTCCCTGAGCTCAGTCTAACCACTGGTTATGGTGGTATGTAAGGACATGGCAATACTACCCTGAAGGAAAACAACATAGCTAACGAAGTCCATCCCACAGTAGAGCACTTGTCTCAGAGAAGAACCCCTGCATGCAAAGAGAAGGAAGCAGAGAAGCAGCGCGTGATGCCCCCCCTCAGCTGGGCGAAGGGGCCAGTGGCACGGGGCGAGCCTGGCCTGCCAGGAGCTGTCTGAGGTGGGAGCCAGACGCTGTGGTGCCTGAGCCTCCTGGCAATCCGCAGCCTCACATCAGTCCCTGAAGCAGCCTGGCTGCCTGCATGAGCCAGGTGTAGCGGGCTCGCATCATCTCTGCACGCACTGCAAAATGGCCAAGTCCTTGCAGGCACGGCTAAATGCACACAACAGGACATTAGAGATCATTGATCTATTTAGGTTTCTCCCTATCTTAATCAGTAATTAACTAAAGAACATCCTCGACCATAAATTATAAGGTTTAAAGAATAAAAAAACCACCCCTTTTCTCTTGTGCATCTGCAGTTCAGTGTGTCCTCAGTTCTCCACTGGACTTTGTGGGTTCTGCCACAGGTCAGGCCAGTAACAGCGGCAAGCAAACTTTCTGAAGCAAAGAGCTGACACACCACTGTGGCTTTTGATGTCTGCGATACAACCTAAGCCCCACCACAGCGTGCTCACCTTTAACTTTGTTGTCATTTTGCATATTAAATCCTGCGAGTCACCCAAAGGAGCACAGATCAGCCAACAGGAACAGGAAGAACAGAAACACTGTTAATAATTTCCCCACATCCTATGCTTTGCCTCAGTTTTAAAAACATGCCTTGTGACACGAGCTAATAATGTGCTGCACAAGAAGGCATAGCTTTAATCTCTGTATTGAATTCTGGATTTGTAAGAGTTTCAAGTAAATCAGTTCAGACGTTAGGAAAAGCCTCCCGCTAACCATCTGGGGCTTCACTTCTGCCTTGCTGTTTGTTGACATCAGCAGTCCTTGAAATGTTCCCAACAAAGCACAATTTTTTATTTTTCACACCTGGGTAATTAAAACAGGTAGGCATTGAACACTGGGAGCCATTTTGAAAAGACATCATTTTCTCAACACATAAATGTAATTTGCTATCAAATAAAGTACTTCCACACCCTGTTTCTACAGTGCGTTAGCATTTTAATTTAAAATACAGTTGATAGAAATCACTATTTTCAAGCAGCAGCCAGGTTGGGATGCAATTCTGAACTAAGTACTTACCTTTTTCTTATGCACCTCAGTTGTTTATTGCCTCAGCGTGCAGTAGAGACAGTGAGAAACAGGAGGAAAAGCACTCAGAAGAGAAAAGGTACCTCATAAAACGGAGAGGGGAGGGCAGGAAGATATGATTTGTTTTACAAGAGAGTTACCACTACCAGCCTTTCTTGGTGGTAATTCCTTTTGAAGGAAACTTGATTTTCAGTGCAGCAATTTGGAAGTAAGCTTGGCTGATTCAGAAGAAATAAGACATAATCCCTGCAGCACAGTCATATAAAAAAATCCTAACTCAGAATTTTGCAAGGTTTGAAAGCCTTGGCTTCATTTACAGATTCCAGCTGAGACCTGAACAGATAATACCCGCGTAACACAAGAAATGGTTTCCTCACAGTATCGCAAACAACGCACATAATCTAGTTTATAATATTCAGATACATTGTTCTGGAGGCCAAAGCTAATAACTTAGGTGAGAGGGCTACCAAGAGTGAGTTCTAGGAACCGACTTTCCTTTTGGGAGTGCAGAATACAGCAGCACTGTTACAGCGACTTTTCTCCAACGATCAAATCACAAGATGCAGCTGAGATTCAAAAGCAGAGTTTCTCTGCTTTAGTGGATTCTACTCTAACTATAATTGTAGCTTAATGCACTTCTTTGAAGTGCTAATTTCATTAGATTTATTTATAGTTGTAGTGGGATGGTAACAAGTTGCTCTATAATTCGTGGATCACTGGCGTAATAGGAACCATTAGCTGTCACATCAGTGCAGATGAAGTGAGCTTTGACCTGTGAATTACTGTCACAATAAACTCAACTCCTGCGGATACCAGTGTTATTCCTGTGGAAATAGTGTATGTTAATTTGCTGTAAGTACTTTAGTGAGGAACCTAAGAAATTAAAAAGAGTCTGATCTGCTCCTGATCTTTTGTCTTATTTGAGAGCTGAACTTCTAATAAACCTGAATACGCAGAAAGTAATGAGTTACCCAACAAAGAGAACCAGGCAATAACAGCTAAGGGAAGGACAATTCCCCGCTTGACAGTTGATTTACTGGCGAACAAATGTTCAGGCAAAAAACAACATAGGAGCATGAATATGATCTACAGTTCTGTCACTAGTAAAGAAAACAAAAAAGGATAAAAGTAAATGTAAAAAATAAGCAGAGGTAATGACAGTAATTTGTTTCCTTATTCTGAGATAATTGATCCACACTGAACACTTAATTATAGTACATTAAAGAGATTAAACATAAGGTCTGAAGCACAGAGTGAAAACAAGTGTGAGCTGAGATACACTAATTATGACATTTTAGGAATCAAAGTATTTTGATGCTGGCCTTTCAAAATTCAGGGACAATGGCAATACAGCAAGCATCATTTCAGTTGTCAAATACCTGCTATTTCTATCCCTTTTCTTCTTTCTTTGGGCTGCAGTCTCTGATAAAGTGCCTGCTGCTAGCAAGAAGCAAGCTAAATGATGTGACAGTCCATTTGGTTAGGGACGACAATTCTCCTGCTCAGTTGTCTTCTTTTGATTGCTAATCACACTTCAGAAGAGGCAACTCATTTACCCAAGGGGCTCCTAAACCTCCACGTCCTTGCTCGTTTGTTTCTAGACCTCTTTCCTCCCTCTAGGTGATCTTGTACCTTACCCCTTATTGATGCAATACCTGTGGTGATAGATGGTTCTGAGCCCTTAACGCTCCATCTGTCACGGAGGGCAGGATGTGGCACACAGGGCTGGGCCACAGCAGCAGCCAGCAGCCTTCAGCCATAATTATCCTCTTCTGTCATCAGCCTCAGAAGAGCTCCTGAGACAGGTGAGCCCCATCCTGCCTGGCACAGCTCTGGATATCCATTGTTAATGCATTGAGGAGACACGAGATGACAACAGCTTTTAACTATTTAGAATACACATTCTGTTCTGTCAGTCAAGCAGCTCCTCAGGAAGAATAAAAGGAATGACTCAAATATAGAAATTCAAACCCTAGGGAGGAAGGGAGACTCCAGTAATCTCAGTACTGGCTATTTGCTGTTAGTTCTGTTATTCTGTTATTCTGTTAGTATATTTTTCTGGGTAAGGCACTCTTTATTTACTTTACTGAATAATGAATATAGAATATGTCTTTTTTTTTTGACCACTCGGATTTCAAAAGAGGGTGCAGGCTGCAAAGGACACAACACTGCTTGAGAAAGGAAAGAAAAATCTGGCAAGTCTACTGCAACCAGCACTGGCAGACTTGGATCATGCCATGCATTTCAGTAGAGATTAAAAGTATTAGAACACAAATAAATCACAACAAAGACTTAAATGCATTTAACATACACCAAGCACTGACAAGGGCAAGGAAAAGGTGAAAGCTTCAGTTGATAATCCAAGCGTTGCAGGAAAAGGCAGCATGCAGATACATCAGCCATGAAGTTCTGGGGTGCAGCTCCCTCCTACCTACCCTGTGGAGAACTCGCTCCATAACCTAGTTTGTCTTAGTAGGGCTTCAAGCAGTTGCTGTGTTGAGCACCTCAAAAGCAACTTTCATTACACTCCACCAGCTGGCACACGCACCAAGCACGCCCTTTAAAGTCGTTAATCTTGATTCCAATGTTAGGGAGAATGATAAAGAAAGAGCAGGGAAGGACGCTTTAAGCTCCTTTGCAGTGCTGTACTTTGGGCATCTGCAGCTCACCTGATTTCCGCAGGCTTCGCTCACAATCTGCTTCTGGAGCTCTTGGGGAGCGCCTTGGGGAGTGGAGACCACCAGCACGCCATGCTTCAGCCTAGTGAGCCTACCCCAACTGCCCTCCTGCTGCAGAGAACTGGAAACGGAGCAAAGCCAACTGATACACAAAGACGTGTCTTCCATGCACAAATTTATTTCCAGAAAGCAGTTACCATCCTGCTGAAACCAAACAGCCTTAAAGGAGCTTTCAGGAGACATAAGGGCATTAGTACTAATAAGAATAGACAATTAAGTAACAAAAACATAGCTGAAAAAAAAAAAAAGCTGAGTATTTGGTTGAGGAGACAGGAGAATCAAGTAAATTAAAATCCAGATCTACTATTTTATTTCTTACTAGAGCCAGTACAATAATAACTCCAAGATCAATCTTGCCTGCAAAATAGCAATTAAACTGCAGGTTGCAGTTGTTACCCTTTCTGCGAGCAGAGAGCTCGCAGAGCAGATGCCCACTGCATGCTCCCAAGAGCATGCACCTCCTATCCGTGTGGGCAAAATATTCCAGAGGGTTTTCACACTCCAGCCTCATGTCTGGCTCCTACCTCCAGAACACCTGGCATGACTTCACACAAACACTGGCCCAGGAACGGGAGGAGTTCGTAGCCACTGCATTTACAGCTGGAATTATTTGATAAAGGTATAAACAACGTCAGCAAGGTCTTCAGTAACAGTCACTGGCTACAGTTGTATTTAAGAGATTAAATATAATAAAAAAAATAGTAAAAAAAAATAAGTTTGCAGATGACACCAAGCTGTGTGGTACTGTTGACATGCTAGAGGAACGGGGTGCCATCCAGAGGGACCTGGACAGGCTGGAGAGGTGGGCCCATGCCAACCTCATGAAGTTCACCAAGGCCAAGTGTAAGGTCCTGCACCTGGGTTGGGGCAATCCCAAGCACAAATACAGGTTGGGTGGGGAATGGCTGGAGAGCACCTCTAAGGAGAAGGATTTGGAGGTGATGGCTGATGAAAAAGTCAACATGAGCCAACAATGTGCCCTTGCAGCCCACAAGGCCAACCACATCCCAGGCTGCATCAAGAGAAGTGTGACCAGCAGGGCGAGGGAGGGGATCCTGCCCCTCTGCTCTGCTCTCATGAGACCCCACCTGGAGTGCTGCATCTGGTTCTGGGGCCCCAACACAAGAAGGACATTGAGCTGTTGGAGGGGGTCCAGAGGAGGGCCACAAAGATGATCAGAGGGCTGGAGCACCTCCCCTACGAAGGCAGGCTGAGAGAGCTGGGGTTGTTCAGCCCAGAGAAGAGAAGGCTCCGGGGGAACCTGACAGCAGCCTTCCAGTACCTGAAGGGGGCCTACAGGAGAGCTGGGCAGGGACTCTTTAGAAGGGCATGGAGCGACAGGACAAGGGGTAATGGCCACAAACTGGAAGAGAGGAGAAAAGGCTCGATATTAGGAAGAAATTCTTTCCTGTGAGGGTGGCAAGACACTGGCACAGGATGCCCAGAGAGGTTTTGGCAGCTCCCTCCCTGGCAGTGTTCAAGGCCAAGCTGGTTGGGGCTCTGAGCAACCTGGTGTAGTGGGAGGTGTCCCTGCCCATGGCAGGGGGGTTGGAACGAGATGGTCTTTAAGGTCCCTTCCAACCCAAACCATTGTATAATTCTTTATGGTCCATGCAGGCTCTGAGTTAAGCAAGGGCTTCTGGTTTTGCTGGGTTGAGCCAACTAAGTGAGATGTTGACATACACCTACCCCATTTCTCTAAGGCTCTGAGGACATCTTTTAGGCTTAAACAACAGTGGGACACAGTGCGAAGACAGGGGCTGAACCAAGGCTCAGCTGAAAACTGCACAAAGCTTTAGCAAAGCTTTCAGTGAGCACAGTGCAGGGCTGTGATGAGATCAGCCCCATTACTCATGACTCCTGGGCTGTAGGCACTGATCAGCTCTGTCTGTTGCTGTCCTATGTTTGCCCTTTTGGTTCCTTCACCCCCTACAGGGAGGCAGAATAACTTTTAAGAAGTTGAAATGCCTTCACAGAGTCCTTTCAACACCATGCAGTTCTCCTCCATTGTGTTCCTTGCTGAGATCCAGAGGAATTAACTCTCCACAGAACAGAAAGGCAACAAAGTGAGGGAAAGTGAGGACTTGCTTTGGCAGAACCAAATTGAACGAGAAAGGGAAGGAAGGGGGGCTCCAATTAACACATCATCTATGCTTGGAAAGCCTTCAAAACCAGCTAAGAAGCTTTTCTGCTGTGGCCTCTATCACTTTGTGCAGCACATTAATGCATTTAATATACTTTTAATTTTACTGCAGAACCCAAAAGACGCTCCCTGGAGTTTCATCTCTGCTCTGTACCCAGCGTGTCCCAGCACGGTCCCGACAGGCACCCGTGGGTGATGCTGTGACACCTCCATGCACACACACTGTGGCTGGTCCCACGAGCAGCACAGCAGTCTTGTTGCTTACCCGGACCTCAGCTGGGCTGAGACTGGGAGAGGACACAGAGCAGACACTGCTCTGCCGTGTCCTGCACCCTCTGGACTAAGTTCTGTTTGGGTGGAGTACTTGGGATGTCATGGGAGAAAAGAAACTTCACTGTCTTCTTCTACAAGACTGTTACAATGAGGTCTGAGGAAAGACATTCGACTGACTACACAGCCTCTTCTGAGCAAAATTGTACACTGCACAATCTTTCTTTCATTCACACCAGACTAATGCCTAGTGATTTGCATTTAGAAAACAAAGCAGAACAGGAAGCTTTCTGCAGAAGCTCTTATCATGGCTTACTCTGCCAAATTGCTTTGGGTGTACAAAACTTATTTCTGCTACTTTTCTCTTTCTTTTTAAAAATTACATCTACTTAGATGTTTTAAACTTCACAAGACATGCAGTCTTGTAAACTGTCTGTGACAGAGACTGCCTCTTAACGTCTCAAACAATGGGCAGCACCTCACAGCTCTCCAAGTGTTTAAGATTTCATGTTCGTAACATCGCAATGTTATGAGCATTAAATCATACTAAGAATTAAGAATATGGAGTTAATCTATGGGGGCATAGGGGAGAAATACCCAACATTTAGATGTTGCTGACTTTTATAATGCTGCTTATATTTAACTTTTTTTTTTCTCCTTTTGACTTCAGGAAAGAAAGAAGAATGCCACATCATTGTACTCTGCTGAAAAGGGGCACAAACCAGCTTTTGTCGTCAATAAGAAAATATTGTATCACTTCTTCTGGAGATCTCTCTGGCTCTGATTTTTATTTTTTCAGAGAGAGATAAAACTCTCCATACACTATGTAAGTAGTGAAATTACTTCTTTTGAAAGTCTGGGGACGGTAAAGCTCTTTTGATAGAAAGCATGCATCGCACCTCTTTTCACCTCTCTGTTGAACAGTGCTTGTTCTTGCGAACAGGCTGCAGAAAGATCTATTAGAATTTCACCAATATCATTTACCATCAGCCAGTCTGGGCAATATCAATGTCTATTAATTACATGAAAAAATATGCAATACATGTTCAAGCAGAAATGCACAAAACATTTTAATTTTTATGGGCGCAATCTCAGATAACTAAGCTTGGAGACAAAAAAAGAACCACATGCTGGCAGATGGTATCTGTTTTCAAACGTGAGAACAAAAACTATAGCAAAACATACCTGCATTCCTTCATCAGGAGAGGAACAGGTCCTTTGTCAGTGATCTTAAGGGGCTTACGGTGGGGTGTTTCTCCCATTTCTACAACACTGCACACACCTCCCACAGCACAATCCCTTAGCATGGCAGAACGTTTTACAGCTCAGCCTGAGGCCAGTCTGTGGGTGCCCAACAAGGAGGATCCCCATGGATTTAGCACAGGTACCAACTCCAAGACTGTAGTGCTTAAGCCTCTTGCCCTTACAACATTGAAGGGTTTTCTTACCAGTAAACCAGGAAAGAACAGCTTTGCTTTCTTTCCTGCCCCTCAGACCCACAAACCAGGCTTTGCCTTATCTTACTGGTCAAGCCACTGGCCCTCAGCAGCTGTCTCCTATCCATGGATGCTTCTTTAACCTAGTCTTAAGGTGAGAAAGTTTTGATCAAATACATCTTACAGATTTTCACTACATTGCTCCACAATAAGAGAAAGAAGACATTAGAGAGACAGAGGCATGTTTGGAGGAAGAAATTCTCATCCCTTTACAATGAGCAGGCACCTGCCTGCCAAACTCTCTCTGGTTATTGCCGGATGCTTTGCTACCCTCTCTCTGGTCACATCCACCAGCCAGGAAGCACAGATGCTCACTATCATTTCCCAATTAAAGCCCGGGGCAGGGAAGCAGCTACTGTGCACTATAAACCATCTTGAAAAGCATTTAAATACCTGTTTAAACTTTTGCATGCATTCAAGAACCCTTCTTAGCAGGGCTGCTTCATTGGACGGACTGTTGCGCTGGAGCCCCTTCCGTGCCTCCTCACCACATTTACAAGGAGCTGATAGAAGATGTTTTCTGCCAGTGGGGCCAGAAGTGGATAACCCTCTTCTTAAAACCACCCTGCACAGACAGGGGCTTTGAATATGTCCCATCTTACAAAAAGACATAATCATATTGCCTACTTTGTTAACATCAAGGGCTGTCTGCTCTCTAGCAAGAATTTCCTCCACCTGTTCTATTTATCTAAAGCCCAAGTTGGTACCTTTTTCTTCTATTCAAAAGCAATCCTGCAGAATGCCCCAAGATCTGTACACTTAAATATACTTCTCTGATAAGAATTAAAACTGGCTGACTGCTCGGTGTATCTGCAAGTAGGTCGCTAATTAATCTGAAAGTATTTATTCTCAGGTCAGGTCCACATTACTTTCTGCTTTGTGATAAATGCAGATTCATACTCAAAGACAATTACGTTTACATTCATCACATGAACTAAGCTTGTCTGCAGTAATTAACAGTTATTCAGGCACTGCCCATTATTACTCAAAATAATAAAGAAAATATCTTTTCTTTATCATTAGCTAGCTAGGTCAGTGAACACAAGGGCAATATACATCATAAAATTCCCAAGAAAGCAGAGATTAGTTCCAACACTTTAAAAACCCTAAATCACTGTCAGCTGCATTAGAGACTCCCACATGTAAAGAAGGAAGGAAACAGTCACAGTATATCAACACACACACCAATAAAGGTAATTGTTTTTTTTTCTCCATTTCTCCCTGCACTTTAAGAGAGATCACAGAGAATAATTATAGTTATTTTTCAAATTCTGTCAAATGAGCCTAGTTTTGCTTCCAAGAACTTTCTCTGTACTGCTACTTTAAAATTAATCTGAAGGATTATTTGGATGAGTGAAAATTGTCTAGGAGTGTCAGGGCAGCTGTGCTCTGAATAAAAAGTTGACTTTTGAGTAGAAGAGGTTACAGGTGAGATTCACTGTGACTTGACTTTCAGATGATGGGTCTGGTCTGATTTCCATGTAGGTTTAAATGCAAGCACATGTTCAGAAAGAGATGGAAAAGATCCCAGAATTTTAGCACACACATATTCTCATTCAGGAGTTCCCAAAATAGGTGCAGGCACCCCAGCTCTACTCTGGCGCCTGGTTTTCAGCTGCTGTCTCCAGGATTTTAGGTGAGAATTAAAGGCTAGGAGCCTAAAGCTCTTAGTGCCAGCTGCACCAGTATTGTGGGAGATCCAGCTTGTTGTTCTATGTATTTGTTTTAACTTGGAGAGAAAAATAAAATTAAAATAAAACCCCAACCCCCCACCAAAACAGCTGAGAGCTTGTGCACCAGAAGGGAACAACACGAAGCTTGATTACGTTTCTTGCTGTGCTGCACTAAGCAGCTCCCCCATCCTCCAGAATGCTATGCAGATCCATAGTCTCTTCAGGAGGGAGAGAATTTGAGGTTGCTTTTTGGCTAGGATACACTGTAGGACTAACATCCAACCTTCAGTCTTCTCTTTGTGACATTACAACCCAGACACAGACGCTGCAATCTTGTTCCACTTAAATTCCTGTACTCAACACAAACAAAGGTCACTCCAAATAAATACCACTGTGCATGCTTTCACCTTCAGCACGGCACTTTCCAAAAACTAGATGGGAAACATTCAGTCCTAGAACTGCAAAAGACTATCCTGATGTTACCCAGAATCAGACAACACAGTGTTACAACCACCTTGTAGGAACATCGGGGATAAACTGCCTCAATATAATTTGATCTATTTTTCTAATAAACTTTCTAATGAATATTTTATTTTCAATAGTGCTGGACTTAATCTGCTCAGAAGACGACTGTCATTACATTAAGGAACAAACCATTCACCACAGCTGAGGAGTGCAGTAATTGATTTTTCAGCTTGGTGGGTAAATTAAGGAATCATTATCTTTATCTTCCAAGCGACGTTAGAAGAGCTGTTGTGGATTCTGAAATCCTTCACTCCAGAAGACTGATTCTGATGTTTTCTAATTCTCCAAACATTTTTATCTTTGGTAACTTTAGATATTTTAGATCAATATCTTCCAATTATTGCCAACAGTGCTATTCCAGTTGAGGTTAAGGTGTCCGACACTATCCCAGTTCCGGACGGCTGGGGAGGCCTGGCTGGGCAAGCAGCTCTCCCAGAAAGCAAAAGCTCTGGAAACACCACACGTGTCGCTTCTGTTATCCACTGGGACATCCTCCACCACCAATGAATAAGCATGTTTTGATGTACGTGGGATAAGGCTTGCTCTCTATATGCAAATCTTGCAGGCTGAGGATTTTAACAGCATTCACTTATTTTCATCTCCTGATTCAAAATGTATGTTCTAAACTTGCTGTCTCCATTTCTCCATCCATGGAAGCAGAATAATCTCCTCAGCTTTGCAAAAGTCTTTGATGTCTTCCGATGCAGTGCAACAAGCATTGACATGACTATTGCCAGCACAAAATTACTGCTATACCCTCTCTAGCCCCCAAGCTGTGTGAAAGGCGGCAATGACATTTCATTCATTTGATGTAACTATGTAAGAAAGATCACACATACACAATTAAAAACATCTTTTTTATGAATTATGCACTAGCATCTCAGCTGTACTCTACTAATTACAAAGGGAAAGAAAAAAGATAGTAGCTGAAAAATAATTATGCCAGCATTTCTATACTGTTTAGAATCTAGTTATAAGAATTAAATATTTATATAATCGTGGTTTCCATTGTGCATCCTAATGTGATTGCCTGCAAGAAAATTTTGCAAGGTGCTTCAACACTCATGCATGTTTAGAGTTTGTATTCTTCCATGCTGATAATGCTGAAGTGCTTGTATCTAAATTTGGTAAGTTCAGACAAGAAATCTTCGTTCCACATGTTTGTAAATATTTCAAGCTGCTGATGTGTCACTTGGATCGCAGAAAGTAAAATAACCTTATTTGATTAAAGAGTGGATTGAAAACTCAAAGTGGTTCCAAATCCGAGTTACAGATCACGGGCCAAATCCTGGGTCTACTGCAGAGTCCTTCCTCAGAGCTGGATGGTTACTTGCAATATTCCAGGATCAGATTAGCTTTAGAAGAATGAAGTTAAGAGTTCTTGGAGAATATTCCACCCATCTTCTATTCGTATTTGTTTTACACTCCCATTCCAGCTGTTATTTGCTTGGATTCTTTTCTTCATCTCTTGCAGTTTTCCCTATTCACCTACAAACAAATGGCATCAAAACAAGGCTGCTCACCTCTTCGTTTGCAGGTTCATCTCCGAATGCCGAATGTTTATGCAGAACAGGTTCAACCCTACAGATCCTGGCTCCTTGCCAATGCAGCTTGAGACTGGCAAAATTTATGAATGTTATTCAAGGCAAGGAGGCTTTGCTCTTTGCAGGTAATTGCTAAAAGGTGAGGCCCTGACCCCACTCATTAGATGATGGGTTACTGCCTAGATTTCGCCCTAAGGGGTTCTTTACTCGCAACTTTTATAACAACTATAAAACGAACCTGCCTGTTCCTCCAGGAGGCTGTTCCTCAGTCATTTTTTTTTTCCTCAGAATCCAGCATTCCTCTCTAACTTAATTTAATGTTTATTGCTCATCCTTTCATGCTCCTGAGTTGAGGTTAATGAGATATACCTGGCAGGCCCAGCACGCTTGGCTGAATCAGAGCATTTTTGGGCTGCACTGAAGGGCCCAGACCCTCTCAGCCATCACACTGCGGGCTGCGTTATTTTGTAATGGGCTCAGATGCCTAAACAGCAAATATACATAGATATAAAGTCTCTCTCAGGAAACAAAATTTCACTTAAACATTGAGCAATTTAAGCTGCCAAAAAAGCACTTGAACATAGGAGTTGAAAAGGAAGGATGATTTAAGAAATAATTTTAGTCTTCAAGAAAACATCAAAGCATATGGTTAGTTCTAAATATTTGTACACATGATATGGCAAATAGAGATGTCTCATGGGTTTTGAATCAGTTTATTTAAAGAGAAGAAAAAACTTCCTGTGTACTTTCTTTAGCATAGTCTGGAAGCAGACTTTCTTAAGACATGTTTATCAGTGAGAAGCTTTGATTAAAAAATAAGAAAAAAATCTCTGAGATCAGCATCAATTTCCAAAGTCATTTTTCAGCACTTCTCCCCATTTACTCCATTAAATTCCTTTGGCCATAGCAACCAGAGCCCTTTGAAGGCAGGGCCCCTGCCTGGGACGGGAGCCCAGAGACTTTGAAGCTGGACACCACCTCCAGCAAAGCCCAGACCTTTGAAAGGGAAGGCACTTGGAGGAAATTCTTTGAGCAAGGAACGCTTCAGTTCCATGAAGTATTTAAGAGTAAAGCTTCTTCCCCAGTGATATCAGGTCCCTAATATGAGGAGAACTCTTTAATTTGGAGAATCCTTAGATACATATTTGGGGAAAAAGGGAGCATGTGTCTGAAAATAAAGCAGATAGGAAATGAAGCAGGGAAGGTACAGCTACCTAACCCTGCTGAAGCATTAACTGCTGCTAAAAGGAACAGGATGCTATCGATTCTGCGCAACCAGTGCTTTTGTTCTGCTCCTCTTCATGGAAGGTGCCTCCCACCCTCCAGAGGAGCACCCCCAGCACCAGCCAGCCTCCCCACTCACATCTCTGGCTGCTGGACCTTGGATGGAAATGGCCAATTGCAGGACACAGGGAAAACCAAGTACATATTCCCTCACCCCCAAAAGGTAGTGTTACAAACACTAAGTGCACAGAGAAATCTTAACTAGCAGGTTAGAAACCTAAAGAA
Source organism: Alectura lathami (assembly GCA_013399715.1). Lineage (NCBI taxonomy): Eukaryota > Metazoa > Chordata > Aves > Galliformes > Megapodiidae > Alectura > Alectura lathami. The sequence continues at coordinate 259,813 of VXAV01010096.1, read as the reverse complement.
AATAGGACATAACTGTCCAGCAACACCATCAAGAGGGCCTCAACCAACAGACCACAGAAAGCAATGGTCATAGCTCAGAACCAAACTGAAACCATGTTGTGTGGGTGTGAGCATGCACACATGGATGTGGGGACAATCCCTTCTGCTTCATTCTCAGTCTTCAGGAATCATTAAGTGCTTAGTAAGAGGAGCAGGACATGAGTATTACAGATTAAGAAAATTGTCTATTTATAGCCAACAGTCTCTTTGCTGCTGTTTAACTTCAGACAGCTGCAGCTGTACATGGAGTGATGTAAAGGCTGCTCTAGGTTGACAGGCACCTTATTAACACATGTCATTATAATATTAGCAGTCATTTTCTTACTGATATCGAATGGGACTTCTACAGCCAAAAGGTCAGGAGGAAAAAAATTGCAAATCTCCGTTTGTATCTGAAGCTGATCATCAGCAGTGTAAATAATGCCTGCATTAGCTGTGTGCAGACAGCACTCCCAAGGCAGCATTACTCTTCCATGAGCTTGTGTTTGCAGAAGCAAAACTGAGATGGGGGAACACCTTACAAGCCTGTCTCAAGATTTGAAATGCTGCTTAACACGTACAAAATACACATCTGAAATTATGTGATGCAGTAATTGAACTCCCTGGAGTTCAGTCTACCTAAAAGCTTCTTTGGGCTTACCTTTCTGTTCCTTCAGTTCAGTAGGAGACCAGAACTTACCTGCTTATCACAGTAACTAGTATTTTTAAAGGAATTTACACAGTTCTCCTTTTTACAGAATTGTAGTGTGAACGCCCAACCAACACGAGTCATTTCAGACCAAGGTGGCATTAGTTCTAACAGTGTCCCTGATGGAGCAAACTGATCTGGATGCAGCAATGACACCAATGGCTATTTTCTACCTCTCTCCTACTGATTTTCAAGTGCCATTCATGCCTCTTCCCACTCTTTTTAAATTGTGTTGACATCTGTTTACTCACCCATTACAAACACTTGGTCCTATAAAAACACCAGATGGGGAACATGCTAAACCAATAGCTGAGACCAGTGAAAACTGGAACAGCAAAGCGATGAAAGTAAAATGATTATTTTGACCATATTTAATCAATCCTGAGAACTATAATATCAATGAAGAGTTCAAGAGGAGACAGTGATATATTGTATTTCACGCTCATGCTCAGTTTGCTTAGTGGGATTTTTTTGCTCAGTTATGCAAAAGAGCCTATAATCATTCCTGCTCTGAAGATCACAGAGGTCAGGGCACTTGTAGGAGGGTAAATGCTGTGTACGTTTCATGTCACTGATCTTGCTTTTGGAATGAAATGAATACAGTCACTCTGTTCTGCTCCTGCAGAAGACCAATGCCCTGCTTGGAGCAGCACGTCAAGGCAGAAGCCAGGTCTGCCCAGATTTCATTCCATTCTGTCATCTTGAGATGAAAAGGTGGTGACACTGCCCAGACTGCCCGTCATCCCCACCTCTTGCTCTCTAGATACTCACTAAGCCACGCTCTAATATTTCCAGACCAAGTGAATTCAGGTAAAAACAGAGTGGAAACAAGAATTATCTCTTGGGGTTAATGCTGGTTTGCCATTTTTTTTCTTAAAAAATATATATATATATACTGAAAGACTAATGTTGAGGATGGCAAAGAATTTATAATTAAGCAGATGTCCATCAGTATTTTTTTTAGCAAAACTTCTATTTGAAAAACACTGAATATTTTCCCCACTATCCCCCATCGACAGATGTTCTGCCTGATCTACATTCACTTTCCTCACTGTCTTACCTTTGACCTTTCCTTTGAAGGTATTCATATAAGGGAATGTCAGTATTTATCTACCTGCTGTGCTTCCATCTGTCTATGCAGTGCACGAATAACCACAAATTGTATTTCCTTTGTGAAATTTTGAGTGACAGAAGCCTTTCTAAGGCTTCATATATATGTAATGATCAGGTGCTATCTCCTTGTCTTCAAGGAATTATTCATCCTCTATCTGGACATGTAAACCAGTAACAGCTGTCAACTCTGGATTTGAATTTCCAGTGTCTCCACTGAGATTTTCTACCAGAAGTCTTTCTTGGATGCTTTTCCATCACACTTCTTTTTTCACATATTTTTCTTGACAGGGAAAATGAACCAGGAAGGTTCGTACCCAAGACTGCCACAAGGAATGCAGAACAACACTAAACCATTTAAAGAGGTCTCCCTCGGGAATGGTTGTCAGAATAATGATTGGCAAATCTGTTATAGTCAGTATAGTTTAAATGCTAGGAAACAGGTCTTTCTGTCATGACTTCAGTGGAGCCATGTTGATACTAGATCTGGTCTCAGGATTTATGCGCTCTAAGGCTCACAGAATAAGTTTCCTATGTAAGACACCATGCTTCTTTTGAACATCTACTTACAATGACAAGGAAAATGAAGAGGCGGTGCTCCCTGAATAATTCCAGCCCTTCCATTTATCGGAAATGGTGTCAACTCCTTTTTGCCAAATAGGTGAAAGAGGCCTCAGAAACATACATGTACCAAGCCAAATACAAACACTAAAGCAGAAAAATCTAGAAGAGCACCAAGGCACCAATCAATACTACTAAAAGCTTGCAAGGTGAGAGGTAGGTTAGCCAGTGCTTCTGCAGCTGAGACCACTAAGAGAATTATAGGTATTATGCTGGACTTGTTGCCTTAACCCATTACCAACACAGGTTTGTGAAGATGCTCATTTGTCAGGTTCACGCATACCACAGGCCCAAAATATTCATGATTCAATTACCTGTGAAGAACTGCAGAAGGTCAGGGAGGTGTTGAAGGACACTGCGTTAAGCAAAGTCCACTCAGGGGCAGAAGAGGCACATGTAGCAGGTCATGTTACTTGAACTGTCCCAGCAGACAACTGTGCATGCAGCTAAACTGACGGACGACACAGTTTTAAGCAGCTGAGTTTACAGAATACATTAGGATAAATGAAGATCTAGTCATCACTCACCTCAACAACGTAAATGGAAGCAAAAAAATAAGCCAAACAGACAGGTACTTGATTTGTGCTCATGTGAGTAATTTCTTTAAGATACCTGTTCCCTCTAACTTCCTCTTGAATAACAGAAATATTTTGCAATTCAAGTGAAAATAAATGCATTTAATTCATTTCCTAAAAATCTTCTAAGAGTAAAACCTAACCTAGCATGTAAACTGCCTTGTAATACTCCTAAGAATTGTCAAAATGTCCCTTGTAAACTATCACGAAGCACTCACAGAAACAACACTGCCAACGTTTATCCAATCAGAAGATGCATCCTACAACCATCTTGCAAGCACTTGCAGGAAATCAAGCAGAACACCTATGGGAAGAGCAGACTGTGGAGGGCAAATGAGAGTCAGCAATTCCCCATCCTTCTCTCCATGCTTTGAAATTTTTGCATCTGCCATGAGACTGAAATGAGCAGCTTTAACTGGGTAGTACCTCTACACACCATAAGAAACATAAGGTTTTCTTGACGATCCTTTCAGATGTTGGTGTCCCCTCTGATTTCAGTCTAACTTTCCACTCACCTCTCTCAACAAAACAAACTAGCCTGTAACTCCTTTAAGCCTTGGTGCCTCAAGGTTCCACAATGCTTGAATTTTGGCCTGAGAATTGCAAGAACAGGAACTATTTCCACGTGAAAAAAGTAAACAAAATGCACCCCACAAGGTTCACAATTTGATGATCCATTGTATCAAACCAAGAAATGCATCTTTGACACCTCGACACCTTAAAGACTTGAAGGATTTTTAAGGACTGAAGTCTGTCTAAGGTTGCTTGTGAGAGCATTCTGAGACTTGCAGGAAGGATATCAAAAAGAATACATTAAATTTCTCTGCAGATTAAATCATTATAAAGGAAACTACATGAAAGACTATGTCTAATGAGGGTAGAGTTGAAAACTGTGTCACGAATTAGTCATGATTTTTGAAAATTAGATTTTCATTTCACTTGCTATCAAATAATTGGTGTTAAGTTATCCTCCTAACTGGACTGAATCCTGGAATCTATGCAATAATGATGGCCCCAGCCCTCAACGGAAGTACATTAACAATAGTAATATTGGTCAGGAATGTAGCAAATGAGCTGCATGACTTCTGTTAATTTGGGGCCTGCTTTTGCTTTTGAAGTCAGGAGTTCTGTTGACTTCAATGAAATGAAACTGCAATGCCTTCCATAGCAATTGCATGAATTCAGTTCAAAAGGAAATCAAAGCATGTGCCCAAAAGGTAGTCTGAACTTCTGCAGCAAAACTAATTAAAAGAAAATCCTGATATAAGCATGTCCTGGTTTCAGACGGGTGAAGGAAACACCAGCCAACGACTAGGTAGTTGTAGACTTTATAGTCTTAGCTAAGCCCTGCTCTGACAAGGCTTTGGTCTCAGGTGTACCTATAGGAGGCTCTTGGTTTTTCCACAGCCTTAAGTAAAACCCTCTCTCCATGTGCCCGTCCCCGGTTTTGGGAAAAGAGGCAGAAAGGACTTCTATTTTGTTTGCCTGCGATCAGATGAAGGAATTCCCACAGAAACTATACTTCTGACACGATTACATTGGCAGCGATTAGGCTTCCAAAAGATGACATTTCAAAGGCACAACAGGTCAGACATACCACATGCAGTACTCCTTCTCCCTGAGGTTATGAATTCCCTACAATTTTACTACTCCTAGGAACTTTGTCAGGGTGGTCAGTTTGGAGGAACTGGATTCATTCTGAGTGAATGGTCAGGTGGGATTGTTTTGGACGACAGACAAGTCTTCAGTGTAATTAGGGTAGGCAGGATTAGAGGACGGCGGCACTGTTTATGAGATGCTCATGTCTGCAGCCTGAAATATACTTTCTGTGTGGGCTGTCATTCCTGTTGATGTCTGCTGCTAAATGATATGATTCAAAGAAGACATTGAGAAGTAATACATACAATAGCATTCAAAATCCTTTCAATAAGAATGCAGTGGACCACAAAAGTGTCCAGCATGACCCCAAACTAATACCATGTCATCTCGAAATCCAATCTCCAAAAGCTGAAACTTTGCTAAATCCTATATTAAGAATGGTGCCAACAATGAAGAGCCATCAGTGAAGAAATGGGAACAACAGATGCGTTATAAATACAACCTGGAATTCTTGTTAACGTGTGTTCCCCAACAAGAAAAACAGGATGAGGGTAAACATAACAAAGTAGAAAAGGTACACAGGGAAACTATCCTATCACCCTCAATCTTCACAACACACTTAAACCAGGCTGACAAAGAGAGTTCATTCAGGAGCATCTAAGCCCTGCTGCCCCCTTGCCCTCATCAAACCTTACAGCCACGGCTTAGCCTTCAGCTGAGCCCTGGGAGTGTTTCCCTCAGTGCTATAAACTCTGCAAAGCCATTACGTATGCTGGGGCAAAATTTCACCCACGCTCAACTTGAACACAATTTGAGTTTAAATCATGTAAAGATTCAGTGAAAAGACATGTCGAAAACTATTTCTAGGGCTCAGTACCAACAGTTTCACTTGCAGCACTCACCATCTTTTTTCCCTTGATGTTCTCCTTTAGCACTGAATTGCCAATCTCCTTACCTTACTTTATTTAAAAAAAAAAAAAAAAGATAGGCATGATAAAAACAAACGAACAACAACAACAACAAAAAAGAAGGTGATAATAAAAGAGCTTAATTTTTATAGGCTCCAGAGGAGATTCATGTTCCATCAATCCTGAGTTTAAACAACATGAAAATGGGCCCAACCCAGGAGTAAAACCCCTCAGAGTACAGCCTTTTGAGTCAATTTTTCATCTTAGCCTTTCTAACTGGAGACATCACACATAAATAAACATGTGCGAGCCATTGCCAGCATGCTCTGCTTTATTAATTTTGTGTAGAGCAAGCTGGCTTTCGGGGAGGTTAATTTCCTGAACTGAGAAGAAAATGGCACTTCACCAATTTGAAAATAAATAGTTGTGTGGATACCTCAGTTCATTATTTTTTAACTCTCCAGAGTCTTTGTGGACTCCAGAGGCATGCTGACAGCTTAGAGAAACAGAGCTGTTTTCACTCGCCAGTTTCCCTGCATGGTGCGCACTGCACTGTGTTACACAGAAATTAATGGCTGCTAGAAACAGCAACGCCTTGCCTGGGCCCTTGTAAACTGAGCCTGGTTGTCAGCTGCAATGGTGTAGGTACTGTTGCAGGAAAACAAACAAACAAACAAAAAACCCACTTAATATCACATTTTAGAGAAAATATTCTCAAACTCCAGCAATGTACTCAGAACCTGCCAAAGCCCTGAATCTCCGTAGATATCACAGCCCTGCAGCCCGTGTTGCTCCTGTAACCCTAAAAGTCCTTAGCTACGAGGAGCACTGCCTTGAGTGCTGGTTCTGCCTGGAACCAGAACACACATGCCTGAAGTGCAGGTTTCATTTGAAATAATGAGAAGAGGACGTTACTCCATGTGGCCTTGGAAATCCTGGTCCAAACTTGCCTGTTGATTTAAGGGCATATGGATGCTGCAGGGCTTTTACAGAATCACTTGATTGGGGCTATTTCAGAAAGCAGGAAAACGCAGATGGCAGCATTTCCCAGGCTTTAAAACATATGCTGTAAAACATTTATTTACACATATTTATTAACAGTGGGGTTGATTTCACTGGAAATTCTCATAAAACTATATTGGTAAATTTTTTAGAAAACAAGTGGTGTGAAAACTTGGAGTTGCGCAAAGCTACAGCTCAGGTGTTATTTTCCCAGACTAAAAATTTGATACAAATTCTAAATAGCACACCTAACAATTTTCACTTTTGCATGTCTCAGCCTATACAAGATTAGAGAAATAACATAAATCTGACAACATTTATGATTTACAATTCATGTGTCATTTTGAGTTCATAATAATCTTTTCATCATTGTAGCTAATGTCAGGTGATAGGAAAAAAAACATTGATTTATCTGTCTTTTCAAAATGTTTAACATGGATAATGTATGTAGGAGAAAATATTATCTGGCTGACATGATGCAGACATGTCATTCTGTTCTTCTCCGTACAGATGGTTTTTCACTACGCATGGTGTTTCACTGTGGAAAATCTGTTGTGTTCTTGGTATTTAATTTGCCTTTTCAATGCAGTTTTCTCAATTAAATCTCATGCAGATGATGCAGTCGTTTACATTCAGAGGATCAGACTTTCTGATCTTATTGGATAAACTTTAATCTAATCCACGGGGCTCAGATTTAGCTGCGTGATATTAATTAATTTTAAACTTACATAAATGTTCCTTTGGTGAAGATCAAAAGGTAAATGTGGTCCCCAGATCTGAAGCCTAAAGGGAGAGCATGTGCTGGATGTTTCTCCTGGATTTCATTGAACCATGGGGAAACCAGGTGCGAGGGGCTGGGAGACGCGGCCCTGCTCCTGCACTGACGTGTGCAGCAGGAGCCGCTGCAGCCAGCTCCGCTCCGCAGCCGGCGTCTCAGCGCTGCTCCCTGGCCACTCATTAAGAGCAAGCCAAGCAAAACGATGCTTTCATGGCAAGGACGTTTTCTTCTAAATGCTGTCTTGAGGTGAAGGTATAGAGGGGAATTTTTACCTGAGGACACAGAGCAATGGCTAGATATGAAGATGAGGAAATCTGTGAGAAGACCTTTGCTTTCCCACTTGCAACTTTCACCTGACCGCTGCAGCATCCCTGTTGACTCAGAGTGAGGGAGGCAGGAACCAGAAGCCACAGCTCAAGCTGCGTATAGAAACTTCAATCATTCGCATTTTTGAGCACTTGACCCTGCAACCTATATATCTTTTTTTCTATTTAAAACTAAATAGTCCACATAACTGCTGCCAGTATCTAAAGAGAAGCATGAAAGTCGGTAACACATTGGATACAAAAGCAACAGGCCAATTTAAATGTGGCATTCTCTTGATTAATCTTTGGATACCGGTGAATTCAGCCCTATGTCCCTCATAGGACCATGAAAAAATCTTTATTAAATTTGGTATCTGGTCCACAGGACCACATGTTTGCCTTTGGCTTTGCTGTGTAAACCCAAGGGAAATCCAGCAGCAGCCACAGAACCTCTGATTTCCAAAGACACAATGCGGACAAGCAGGGCATGCTTCATGCTCATCAGGACCATCCATTAGGATGACGCAGCAGGTTAAACATTATACTTTCAACTGTAGAGTTATAACAAATCTCCTTCCGTGTCACATGAAACAAAAACTTTCAGTGCAGGAACGGGGAAGGTCTCTCTCTGTTCACTTCTAGAACAGCTGCAAAATACCCAGCTCCCCCCTTTGGCCCTCAAGTACAATGCATTCAAAGAGATTCATCCTAAAAGACATTTCTTAATTTGTTTTATCTATTTACAGAAGGATTTGTTTTTCTCTCTGACTTTGAGTTATTCATAAGATATTCATTTAGGGGGCTATCTGCATATAAGCATTACCACTGGAGAGTAGCGCAGTGGATAGCGAGTGCGGACTTCTGAGTCTTATCATTGTTCGTCTTTTGTATCAGGTGCTCATTTAGACAGAATTCATTGTATATTATTCTCCTGTGACAACATTAACCGGTCTCCAACTTTCCAGTGCTTGTTATCATTTTCAGAGTGTAAAAACCTCAAGGACTTAAAAGGACAGACAGGCAAGTTTGCAGAACATTTCATTAATTTGTGGGAAATTCTACTTACTGTAAGTGTCATGTCTTTGCTGTGAAGACTGAGAACATCTGCCAAATATAATACCACTTTCTTCCCTCACAGTCTGGCTCCTCTTCTGTTTTGACATTGAGGGACTAACCACTAACTCACACAGTCTCAGCCTGAAGAGGCAACTATGTACATATATCTAAAGCTTAAATTTCAATTTGTATTGGAACGTCAGTCATCAGATAAACCCAGACAAAGAGGAAAGTGAATAATAAATAGCTGTGTGGGCCAAGAGAGAACAGCAAGTGCCAGCAATAACTCCTTTCTAATCTGTCCCTGGTCCTATTATTCTGTGGCCATTATTTCGACTGGACTTTCCTACTGCTTCCAGCCAGAATGACAGCAAATCAGACTTGGTGCTAGTAACGGCTCAATCGCGTTCGTCTGCCCCAGGGAGTTGTCTCAGAAAAGCATTCAGCTATTCAGATGGCACTTGTCCAAATGATGTAATAAGCTCTTGGGTTTGTCAGATTGATCTGGTAGTACCATGGGACCTTTCCCAGGCTGACTCATCATCTCCTCTTTGCATTTGAAGGCTCCGTTCAGGTCCCCAAAGACAAATGAAAACCAGAAGAATTAGGTGGCTGCAAGTTTTAACCATCATCTTAGCAACAACAATAATGCATACACATACCAACCTTTTCTTCTTAATGCCATCCACCCTAATTTAAGCCGCTTATCATTCCAAAATCACATGCCACTACAACCATAAACAATATCATACCTTAGAAATGCAGAGACAACAGCATGAAAACATACTGCTCCAAAGCAGTTAGAGGGTAACGAGGGTTAGCTAGAGCTGGCCACCTCTGACGTCAACAACATCATTCTCCACAGACTGTCCAGGGGAATTTGGTCCCTACCAGCGACAACGGGAATTCAGGGAGATCTACAGGGATGTGAGCAACACAGGACCAACGTGGAACCACTTGCAACAGCACTGGAAATTGTTAGAAGTCTCTTGCAGCCAATTGGTTCCTGATGCAAAATACATAACTGACATTTTGCTCATTTACTGTTCAGTTTCCTTAAAATAACTGAATTATATCATCATCAGCAATTCTGTTCATGCCTCAGCACTACCCTGATCTTCGGTGTTCTGTTATTTTAAGAATCATGTAATCAAAAAAAAAGGAATGATTATGGCCTTTTATCTAATTTCATAGTGTTCAGAGACTTTTATCTATGACTTGTTGATTAAGCGTTATCAGGCATGTTGAACCATGGCATCTCTTTTAGAAATCACAGTAAGAACAATGCAAATATGTACTTAAGGAGCTCCAGCTAGGAAATTATCTGTAATGACTTCTTTGAAAGAATACAGGTAGAGAGAGAGTTAGTGGGAGAAGGAACCTGTGAAAAGAGCATGCTGTATCACTGGCATATCGGCATTAATTCGACAGCGATGGTGCCCTGCATTCTTTTCACATGTTCTGCTCTTTCCAATGCTCTTTTTAAAGGCTGAATTTCAGCAGCCCTTCTGGTGTCACCTGTCTATCTCTGCTGACACAGGGAGAGTCTATGCATCTAACTCAGCACGTGTGCCTCTTTTCCAATAGTTAACACTGAAGCGTTCATCTGCAGCAAGGCCGTAAAAGTCACACTGAAAAATTAGCAAGCATGCTCAAGACAGACCTCAGACATGTCTTCAGTTCAAAAATATCAACTTATACTTCTTGCCTGTAACTTCAGAAAAGAAGGAACTGTTGCAGAGATACAAACCACAGTCCAACTTACTATTTTCTATAGCACCCAGATGCTGCAGAAGAGGACACAAACAAGCTCATTAGAGGAGAATTTTATAACAAACTCCTAAACGACTTCTTCAAAATTTCCAAATTAGGGATAGCTATGCCATCAAGAATTAATTTTTATTGTTTCACAGTTCTCTTTTACTACTCCTAAATATGACTACTAACTTTCCCAAAATCCGCAACAGCTGGAGTGCATATATTAAAATCTAAATGTGATTGACCAAAAAAAACACACTTCTAGACTTGTTCCCCCATCTACCAGAATGTTCTAATTCTAGGGCAACTCACACTTAAGTAACAGTGGCACAATAAAGATCTCAAAACAAAGTGAAAATATCCCCAAAAGGAAAACAAAGGAATTGGTCATCCCTAGCGCACTGTCCCTTCTGAAGACAGCAGCTTTGCCACAGCTCTGAGCAGCACTGCCAAGCACTGCGAGCTGGATGCAAAATGGGGTGGGGGGTTCGCAGCGCAGGGCACCCAACTGCAATAGCACCCAACTGAGGATGGCAGGGGCTCTTTAATTACAATCCTTCATGAGTAATTGTGAAAAGCAGTGATTACCTGACTTACGCTGAATCAACTCAGTATAATTAATGAATGTTCAAGCTCTAATTATGGTAAAATCTTACCAAATAATTCCAGACAACAGAGTATTTTTGGCATGTTTTCAAATGATCAGTTCATCTTCATTCCAGCTATTCCTCCTGTTTTTTTTTTGTTTTTTTTTTTGGATGATTTAAATTTATGATCTTTGCTTTCAATTGGGTTCAATCATTTGCCCCTACAAGAACCAAGAATTCAAGCGGTTTGAGGCATGAGGCTGTACCGGCAGGATACCCACACACTGCCAAGCGCTTGGTCGCTTATGTACCACTTGTCCTAGAGGAGCTGTGACCATCCTGGATGACTGCCCATGTCAGCAGAGGGAGGTGGGCACTCAGATTCTTCACATAACAGCTTAAGAAAGTGATATAATAAGATGAAGACAGGCAATGGACTGAAGTGCTGCTCTTTCCCGAGGATTTTCGTACCTCCAGCTGTGCTAAAGAGCCCACTGTTTTCCTTGGGATTCACATCTACAGTTCCGCAAAGCGCTACGAATGGACTGGCCTTGTGCTTTACAACATGAGCAGATGCATCTAATAGCCCGCAGATTAGGACATTCATCCTCTGAGCTGGGCTGTCACAGAGATCACTGTGTATGTACAAACACAACCACCTCACACAATGATACTCCAAATGTTTACCAACAGAGGAACAATTTTGACAAAATAAATGAGGGGAGAAATATGGGAGGGTTATTAATAGTCTCTGCCACTATACTTGATCATGCAAACAAGGGTCAAGCCTGGAAAAATTCATAATGAACCTCACTCTGCCATCACCCTGTCACCTTCCACTAAGTTACATCTAACAACGAATTAACCAATCACCATCAACCTGTAATTTGTCAAATTAACAGCTGTGACATCCTATTCACCTATCTTGTAGCAATCTGAACAGATTTTCTCTGTGAAAAGCACAACTTGTCTGCTGCACAAGTGTTTTACTGGCAGACAGTACATGTGACTGCTGTTTTAAGATGTGCTTTCTCCATGCAAGGTCTGACATGTCCTGCATTGCCTACCGGAGACAGCTACCACCAGCTACAGCCACAGCTGTGTCCTCCTGAAGGAATTTAACACATGGTTGGTCACTTTTGTTCCTGGATTACTTTAGTTCAGATTTGCACTTTAGCTTGCAAATACACAGATCTGAAGGGAGTGCACAAGCAAGTCCTTTTGTGATAATCCAGCACACACACCTGCGTATCTTTTGCGGCACTCCTTTCACTCCTAGGGTTGCATATTGCAACAGTTGCTAGGAAATACAAAATGAAGCTTGGTAGAGAAAAATAAAAGCCAAAAAACAAGATCCCCCCTCCCCTTTCTGCATACCGTGATGTAAAGAGCTAAGAGTTCCTAGACCCTTACAGGAGTCCTCCCCTCACCCATTTCTTGTAGTCATTCAGCTAACTAATAACGCCCTTACTTCAGGTGTAAATGAGTTTTTCCACTCATTTGTCAAGATTTTGTCAAGGCTTCTACGTAACCAGTTAAGGAGTGCTACTGCTCTGAGTTTTCCCAGGTGGAAGAAGAGCACATCTAACCGGCACAATGACAAGCAGGAGCTAACGCAGAGCTTAGGATGATGAATCCCCAAGGCAAGGCAGGACTACAGACAGTTAGGCAGACAGCCCACCTCCACGCCTGCTGTATGCGCCAGGATCCATTTGTGCTTTGTCAGGAGTCTCACTGGGCGTTAACAGGGAAGAGGCTGTTTTTTGTGAAACAGCCTGGTTAAGATCATCAGCAGAACTGCTAGCCTGTATCAACTCAACAGATTTATTCAGCAGCAGCAGACAGCACAAGGACGCTCAGATTTATCATTCCAAATACCATCATTATTTAGTGTGCAGAAAGCCTTCTTGTCTCACAGTTAGCAAAACAAGATTACAAATTAATAGCCATAGATTTCCCCCCATGTCCTGGGTATATCATCCAATTTCCTGTGTTGTGATTTTATTTTGTTACTAAACATATGGGGCTTGGAAAACTGGCAAAATTAGAAATTACACATATTTTATCCCTGTTCTCTCACATAAATTTTCATGTTGTGTTAATTTACTGAAGGATT
>VXAV01010096.1:232764-246616 GCA_013399715.1 Alectura lathami | reverse complement strand
CACATAAGGAAAAGAAAAAAAAATAGAAGAGTTTTTGTTTGTACCTTTGACTCTGGGACCCTTCAGATGTGCTTTGCATTTGCTTTCCAAGAGGGAGCAACAACTTCCCCATGTAAGTCTGTAAAAGGTAGCAGTCCCAGCTGGGTTCCTGCCATGGGGTGGAAGTAGAGTTCATACACATCAGCTCCCACATGGAGAAGCCTGTCTGCTTTCAGGTACACATGGGTGAAAATGTTACCCAGGAGAGCTCTTGCCAGGAGACTCAAGGTGAAACCATCAAATGACAAAGAACAGTTTCAAATGAAAGAAAATTGCAGCACTCCCTGCTCGCAGAGATCAAAATGAAGTCTTTTTTCTTGTCTTTTAGAACGCACTAAAAGAGTTCCCTGCATGGCCCCAGAGCAAAGGGGACCACAGCATGAGCATGGATTATTTTTGTCCACAGATGTGCAAGATAACAGACCACTGTCCCAGCACAGAAGCTTTCTGCCACTCAGATGATGATGAGCACTTCATGGTGTATCACAGATAAAGAGGCTAAAATAAGCTAGGATGTTCTATTTAGAATCTTCTCTCAGACTCATGAAGAAGCTAGTCACCACTCTGAGCTCATTTTCCATTATCTAATAAATCTAAGTGTCTGATTTGTAAGTGAAGAATAATATGAGTGACAACAGTTTAATTTAGTTAAGTGAAGAGTCAAAGTTCAAGTTCAGATCAAAACCCCTCTGACAATAGGAACGTAATGGAGAAGGAGGTATAAAATCTCAAGATCTATCCACATTCAAATTTTCTGCTCAAAGCTATCTCGGCTGGAAATGCCGGGCAATCCATCTCAAGAATCCCTTCCAGAGGTTCAGCAAAAACGGGCTGTGCTGGAGGCAAGAAGTCTGATTGCAATCTTTGTTACACCTACACAAAGCAGCAGTCTCCCCACCAAAGTCAATGGAATTACACATTAGAAAACAGATAAAAGTCAGATCAGAATACAGTTCAAACGGTGATTTACTTTCAGAAATATTCAAATGATGAAAGGCGTGGAGTCCCTTTAAAGGCCCATAGATGGGTCAGTGATCTTAGTAAGGTGCCTTTGGTAATTATTTCACAAATGACCGCTTGTAATCCTTTAATGCTTTTTTTTTTTTTTTTTTAATAAAAAATAAAAATCCATCAACCTTTGCATGTGCTAACTCGTGATGGTGTTTGGTGGTGTTGTCTACAAGCCGTCAGACCATGAGCAAGAGCTGCTCGTAACAGACAAAGCTGGGTGCAGTGTTCAGGGTGCTGGGAATGCATCTGAGGGGATGGGAATTCCAGGAGCAGAACTGAGGGGAAGTACAGAAAAAGCTGATGATGCTTGAAGTCACCATGAGGAGAAGACCACACCCCTGCCTGATATGAAGAGCCTAAGGAGAACTCTTACCTATTTGAAGTACAAATACTTTTTTTTTGATTGGTCAGAAATTAAGAGACTGTCAGAAAACCTGGGTCCTGACAGAAAAAGGACAAGAGACCTTTGTGAAATTTCAAAAGGGTTCAAACGTCAAGATGCTCCCTGTGCTCAGTGCAAGGAATGAAGGTCCTGCAGTCTGGTTCTTTGACACTTCTAACCAGCCTCCCCTAGTCACATCTAAGGGCAAATATTAGCCATACAGAGAAGTGCTGTAAAACTGTAAATATAGTGCACTCCCACAGCTCAGCTTAAACAAGAGACCAGCTGCCAGGTCAGAAGAAAGGTCTGTCCTGCCCAGTATCCTCTTGCTGCCAGGGGCTGACACAGAGCGAAGCTGCAGATGGCTCATTACAGCAGTTATGGCTCCTTAGGTTGCTCCGACTTGGATAACTGTGCTATTTCTAGAGATAACACATGCTGATAAGCACTGACCTCCAGGGATGGATGCATTAATCATTGGCCAGTAGCAGATGCCTAGGGAAGGGCATATGGACCCGAGAAGCTGCAACCATGACTTGCCTGCTGCACCGCTGCAGCAGTTTGTACATCAGAGCTGGTATCCTTTTGTCTCATAGTCCCAGGTGGATCATTCTTCTAGAAATTTGCGCAGGACCTAGGCTAAATAGAACATGAAAAACACATGCAACTGGAAAACAATATCAGCCTTTTGCTGTAAACCCACGCTGTAACAGCGTTCTGAGATGAGCCCTGCAGCAGGGTGTGCTCCTGCAGTCCTGCCACTGCTCCTGCTGCAGTGAGCTGCAGGCTGCTCGTCCTGCCAGCTGGGTGCGAGCCCCGTGCTGTCAATAGATGTCACACTTGTGCTTCGTTCATGTCTTCTGGAGGAGATTATGCCAAGCGAGTGCAGGGTAGCAGCATGACACAAATTATTTGAATGCACTGCCTTCATAAAATAAAGCCAAATCTGGGAGAGATTTGATCTTATGTGGGTTTTATGATGTGCATCCCCTGAAAGTATTGAAGAGATAAAGAGGGAAGGCTGGCAGCAGGAACCTTACCTTACAAGGCAAAAGTTCATTTTGCCCCATAGGTTACAAGTTCGTAACTGTACAGCTAACTGTATATCTGCTCCCTGGTGAGCAAATACATTTTAAATGTCTTTTTTGTGATCTCTGGCTAAATGCTTTTTGTAATAAGTACAAGGCTGGGGGGAAGTCAAACTATTTATGTTCAATGTACAAACAGCAGCAGTATTTTTTTTTTTTTTTCAGGCAGAGAAATACAGTTAGCAAAACACTTAATGACTTAGAATAGTAAAAAACTTGGATCTGACTACATGTGCTAGCTCTTCAATAAGGATGCAGACCTGGCAAGCAGGATGGCATGATCTATGGAAGGAAACCTAGGAAAGCCTTTTTTTCTGTGCTGTAACTTCTTCTTGATGGCCCCATTAGGAAACCAGAAAGTCTTTAGTCTTACTTTCCTTGTGAAAAAAGAGCTCCCTTTCTACATATGTCTGTGCCAACACATATAACTCAACCTCATGCAGGAGAAGGGCAGCATTAGTAAGAGTTTGCAAGACAGAGAAAAAACACTGGCTTTCAAATGTGGTGAACTTCAGATGGAAGTGTTATTGCTGAGTTCTGAAATGTGGCACTGCTGTTGTCACTGTAAGGGGATGTAGTGGAAAGCTCTGGCACTCTGCACAACAGAACAGCCTGCTGCTGTTCTGGCCAAGTTTCATTTGGACTATCAGCAATTCTACCACTGCAGCACCACTTGCTCCCCAAAAATCCAAGCCCTTGTGTGATTGCAGTGGATTGTACCAATATGCAGAGATGATGATTCCAGTGGGATGCTGCATAGCCAGAATGAATCAAGCTTAAACTGGCTATAACAGTCATCACTTTTTAATGAGCCAAATGCTGTTACCGATTTAGTTCTCTTCAGAGCAACTATATTCCATAAGGTGAATGAGGAATTCCTGTTTTTTACAGCAAAAGAGACAGCTATCTTATACTGTAAATATTTTCAGAAGCAGAACCAGGCAAAAACATCTCAACTGCTAGAAAATTTTGCTCAAGACTAAATTCCAAAAATAAGAAGCTCCCCCAACACAACAGTTTGGGGGCAGTTCTGTTCAGTATCAAACAATCCCTCAGGGCAGAAAAGCTCCTGGAAAGTTAACTAAACTCTTTTCTGATTTTCACTCATCAGTAAGCCCGTTCATTTAGTTCCCACTGAATAATTCATCACTACTAGTAGCACCAGTATGCAAACCAGGGAAAAATTCAGCTTGCCTTTCACATCCCAGGATGAATGTATAGGCTGGAAAACAAGATGCTAGCAACTTGTTTTTTATTATTTCAGCAAATGTCTGAACTGGACGTGGTAGCCATTTCAGGCACCATGTCATGGTTCTCGAGGAGTACAAAATCTTCATAAACTTTGAGATACCCCAGGAGCAAAACTAGAGGCTCCGGGTGGTTAAATGCTGCTTGGAGGAACTGTGCCAACCTCGCTCCCAGTGCGTTCGGTTTCCCCTCGTGTGGGTTACACAGTGCTGGCTGTTTAATTGAAACACAGAATTAAAACCCTATCTCCACCCTCTGTGTCTGCACATGAGAAGAGGAACGGTCATGTTGGGATGTCTCCCCATTCTGTTACTACATGCAAAAGATCCAGTGGGAACACTTCACTCGCTGTATTTCTGTGTGTGTATGTGCAGCACATTACAATCCCACTGTAAGGCTGCAAGATTTCTTTGATCATAAATATGTTTTCTCTTGCTGATAACTCACAAAACCATCATCTGGCCTGCAGTATTCCTGACTTGCCCCAGAGGTCATTTTATATTAAATGTTTAAAGAAGCCATTTGTGTATCACCAGAGTAGGAAAAATACATGTCTCCATTATACAACATCTCATAACTCCGGCTGACTCTGATTGATATCACCTGAAAAATAATAGAAAATTCCTTCAGGCAAGTGAGTGACATATTTGAGGAGAGACAGCTTTGCTTAATTATTCATTGCTACGGTGACAGAGTTTTTCTGGATGCTATTGTGAGGGAAAATAGCAATCTTCTGCCTTCCTGTATGGCCTATGATCCTTCCTACAAGGCAGAGCCTCCCTGAGTCCTCCCAGGCCTCTGTCACCTGCGTGGGCTGCATGCTCTGTGGCCACAAGCAAGTTTTTCTCTTTGTAGCAGAACAGCAAATACAATGTCAGAGCTCAGCAAGCAACAAGGTCCCCACACCCACAGATTCAGCCTATAGAGAAACCAGCTCCAAGGCTCTGGCTTCCCTCTCGAATTTTTAGTGGCCCCAGAAGGGGTGAACTGTATATCCACAAAGGTACAAGTCTGACCACAGCATCTTGAAAGCAGAACCTTCCAGGTACTGACAGCATGCATTGATGCGGGAGAGGCAAAGCTGGAGATTGGAAATAAAAACAGCAGGAGCATGTGGGGCTTAATGAGGGGTTTGCTGCCTGCTGCGCTGGACTCGCAGCCTGGTTGATATGCTCCCTACAGAACTGTTGCCAAAGTATGACAAGAAACTACATTTTGCCGGTAGAAAGCTTTAATTCATTTTGTGCCTGATGGGTAGCTTTCTAGTTTTTTTTTTTTTTTTTTTTTTTTTTTTTTTTTTTTTTTTTTTTTTTTTTTTCTTTCTCCTTTCTTTCTTATTTACCCATTTAGAATACTTCATTTGTTAACAATTCTTACAGCTGTCAGCCAGAGGCAAAATCGCAGACCAGAGTGCTGAGTGCCCTGCAGGCATGTTCTTGGGGCTGCCGCCTCTCACGGAGCAGATTTAACACAGCTCATACTCCAGCAAGGTCAAGTAACGCAAATGCTGAATTGTTTGATGCAGGCTTGTACATTAGAACTTGCTTTTACCTCTCTTTTGGAATAACTGTTAGAATTACTGGTGTAGATAGGCCAGCCTCTGGGAGCTGAAGCCCCTCCAACAAGGAGGGGACTGCAGATTTCAGGGTGATTGGGAAGGAACGGGGGACGCAGTGCAAGTCCAGCATGAGCTGGTGACCTTCCCTCTCCTTCGCACTCGCGAATCATCCTGTGGATTACAGAAATTTCTGAGATTTGGCAGGTGGGTGAGGAATGATTTATTTATTTATTATGCCAAAAAGCAGAAGTGTAGAAAAGAGGATAAAGTCAGGAACACTGAAATACATCCATCAGCTAACTAAATACTGCAGAAATTAAAGTTTCCAATTTTCTTTAGGAAAAGTGAAGATTCTAGAGGGTTAAGAAGCATCTCTCCTGCTTACATGGGAAGAATGTCAGCAATCCCCTACGAAGGCAGGCTGAGAGAGCTGGGGCTGTTCAGCCCAGAGAAGAGAAGGCTCCGGGGGCACCTGACAGCGGCCTTCCAGTACCTGAAGGGGGCCTACAGGAGAGCTGGGGAGGGACTCTTTAGAAGGGCATGGAGCGGCAGGACAAGGGGTAATGGCCACAAACTGGAAGAGGGGAGATTTAGACTAGATATTAGGAAGAAATTCTTTCCTGTGGGGGTGGTGAGACACTGGAACCGGTTGCCCAGAGAGGCTGTGGCTGCCCCCTCCCTGGCAGTGTTCAAGGCCAGGCTGGATGGGGCTCTGAGCAACCTGGTGTAGTGGGAGGTGTCCCTGCCCATGGTAGGGGAGTTGGAATGAGATGATCTTTAAGGTCCCCTCCAACCCAAACCATTCTATGATTCTAAGGCTGGAATCTCTCATGTCAGCCAGGAAAGCTCTCTGCTAGAAGCAACACACCTATGGCTACTGCTCTAGCACACCAGTATCAGGGAATGTAGAAGTTGTGGGACAAAGATAACAAAAGCCTCTATGAGCTGCATAATCCTTCCAGCCCCCAACACCAAATAACATTTGAAGGAAAAACGATCGTAGAAGTCAGACTCGAAGTTCCCCACGCCCAAGAGACCTCAGCTTTCTTTGCTGCCTGCTCAGGAGCGCAAACAGAGCTGGATGCGACAGGAGCTGGGCTCCAGCATGTTTTGCTTCAAGACAAATCCTGCATACTAGACTGAGGAGGAGTCATTTATATCTGCTACAAAACTAAATAAACTCTGTTCTTCTGGTGACACGGGAAAATCTGAATCATATGCTCCAGAACATTCCTATGGCGTGCTAGTGAGAGCAAATGATAAATCAGCGCATCTGCCTGCACGCAGCCTGAGAGCTGAAATAGCACAATTTACTTTTTCTATGCAAAGTACCCTGCAAAGGAATGGCATGGCAGCCTCATTTCACAGAAAGAGGGAACAGTAATTTATTCCAGGAGCGAGGAAACAGCAGGTACTCTGAAATTCCGAGTGGGCTCGATATTTTTGAGACTAATGCATTGTATAGAGAAGAAACAAAGAGGCTCCCTTCTTCATGAAACTTCGGAATACAAGTATAGCCCTTACACATCTTCAAATGATAAATCTTTGTCTCTAGAACAGCATCTTTTTATGTTTAATTTATTTTCTTTAGCCCCACGAAGGCCTTTTATTTATATACTTCAGCCCTGAGGACTAGTCATTTCTCTTTGGCCTCAAGAAGGTCTTCTTCATTTATCTTCCACCTCCCTGGGAGTGAGCTTTAAGCAGAGTACCATGCTGCAGCACTGTCTAGAAACAGGAATAAATAGACGGAGACAGCATCACATTTATTTAGCACTGTGACCTCCTGACACCCACCTGCCTGCTCCACGGTGATGTTAAGCCCCAATACTGCTTTAAACGGCTGTAACAAAGACCCTCACTCTGACCAAACATTGTTAAATTTTAGTATCTATGAATATTAGCAAGGCAAAATCAGAAATTGCAGGCAGATGAACATCTTAAGATTAGCCAAAGGTCCTGTTGGTCACCTATCACCACTGGAGCATGGCAATGGATTACTGATGCCCAGGAGTATCCTAACCTGTCTTGGGAAGGCGAAAGGCAGAAGTGCAGCACCAGCTGCTGGACCTCTGGTCTCTGTTCAGTCTCAGCAGCATGAATCCACATTTGGCATTGCTGGCCAAAGCCAGGAGTGTGCTAACCCTATATGGAACCCAGCGAGCACTGGGGGAAGCAGTGAAATTCAGTGTCTTTCAAATATAACATTGTTTCACAGCCTTATCACTCATTTAACAGTAACACAGTCTGCAATTACATAAGATATACCAGGTTCTTCATCTACCAACTGACTAGTTTCTGGTATTTATTTTTTTTTTCAGGCAATTTAAAGGGGAATAAGCTAAAAAAATAGAAGGAAAGTTAAGCATGCAGATCATCATCCTCTGGCTCTCAGGATACTGATGAAATGAGTGTGTCTTTTAGTGGTTTCTTTCCCCTTCTTTTTCTTAAAAGAGCAAACTATAAGTGTCTAAATGCTAAATCCCCAGAAAACTTGAGAATAGAGACATATTCACCTCCACTTCCACGCTTTAGAGTTGCCTACTTAGTTTGAAAAACAACCAAGTTAGGGTTGTTTTTAGGGTTATGTTGGAAGAGTGAAATGAAATGAAACAAAAACTGAACCAAAGGACAAGGAATGAATGTAGTCATACTGCGTGTAAGTTATGAAGGCCACACACACATTAGGAAGATAATATTTGTAAATCTAGAGGTATTTATGTGATCACAGTTCTTTTCAAAAACTAACAGAAAAGTCCATTAATTTATCAAATCATCAAAGTGTTCCTCCTTTTCCATAGTTGCCATTAAAATACATTACTGAAAGAAGGTAAGGCACCAGGGCAGAATATTTTATAATCTAATAGAGTAAATCTTGACATCTTTCACATTAATGACTCCAAAACTTGATGGGAATTCTGCCTTTATTAAAAATTGAATAAAGATGACATCATGTAGTTTAAGGTCACTGCAAGCTGTAGCTATTAATACACGCGCTTCTAGTGCAAAGTGCATAATGGAGATGCAATCTCTTTTTGCTCCCTCTGCTAGTCAGCCAGCAAAATCACATGAATGTTCCAGGCAGGCAACAGAAAAGAATATGTAAAGGCATACAAGAAAAAAGTTCCAAATCCCACTATTTTATTTCATACTCAGTAACCAAAGTTGGAGCTCTGCATTATATGCACCAGGAGTCTCTGCTTCAACTCTTCTGAAGTTCAAAACACCCCTCAAAAACCAGACAGACAGACAGAAGGGTGATGGGGTGAGGAGGCAGCTGGAGGACATGCAGCGCCTTGCTGCCAGGCTGCGAGCAGAGGAGGGCAGAGCCAGGAGCGTAGCCGGAGTTCCCGGGCTGGCAGCTCCGGGAGGAAGCCCGACTCCGCGCACTTGCATCAATGCTGCTTGTGAATAATGCAGTCCTTTTAAAACAGGCTAATAAAAACATTACTGCTATCACTTCATCTCTGCTTATGGATTAGGAAGTCTTTATTTTAACAGATCTTTTCTTCCTACTCTATACTTTGTTCCAATTATAAATTATTTTAACAGCAGTTTTCCTTCTTCTTTTCCCCCCCTCAAAGCACAATTAGAGAATAATTGTTTTCAAATAATAACCACTACTTTTCCATTTAATTCTTTTTTAACACTAGTGGCGTCTCCCAGCTGACTCACTCAGCACTAGATGAGGGTTTAGACGCATTACAGAACAGAGAAACAGCTGTTTCTTTGAGCATTATGAGTTTTATTAATCCCTTCTTGTCTATAAAACGTAATCATCTCCTCTATTTCTAGCCGTACTACATACAGTTTCCAAATAACTGAGAATCAGAAACAAAAGGTTTGTAACCTTTTTATCACAACCCTTTTTATGGCATAAGTATATGACCCTGCAGGGTGACATGCTTCTTCTGTTTTCTATTTGGCTAGTTAATAAATAAAACAAAATACACGACAAAACGCTTCAGAAAGCTCAGTTTTAGTGAAATCTCTTTTGATTAACATCTCAGTAACGGATACTTCCACAACAGGAAAGCTGCTTTTATGATACCATTGAAACTTTTACTCAAGGCTGGAGAACCATGTCCTGAACTGCTGCGCTGGAGAACCATGTCCTGAACTGCTGCGCTGCTCTGCTGATCCCAGCTGCAGCCTCTTCCAAGCCTCCATCCCATCCTTTCCTCCTTCCTTCCCCTCTTAATATTGCCAATGCTTCTGAAGCAAATGTCGCATCTCTAAAACAGTCCCCAGTAAAAGCCAAATGAGCTCTGCATGTGCATACACAGATTTTTTTATCGCTTACTCATTTTGTAGGCACCCAGTGCAATATTCATATTTTTACTTGCCATCTAAGTAAGATACTAGATTCTCTGTGTTTGTGCTGGGAGAAAGTCAAAGGACGGCAGTGGGAGGGTGAACGTGCATGTGCCTTATGGAGCAGAAAGCGCTTACAGGGGAGAACAAGGAAGCTCCTGATAGAAAAGTAACTTGAGCTCCACAGGAGATGAAGCTGAAGCTTTGCCGTGCTACTTCTTTATATTTAATAATAGTAATAACAATAGAAGTTGTTGAGGGTCACTTTTCCTTGAATTAAGCCCTCCTGCAGTGGCACCTCTCGCAGGGGCACAGAAAGGACCTCCTCTCTCCCGAACAGCACTGAGCTCTTGCTTTTCCAGTCCTGCCATACCCTTCGGGGAGCTTTGGCGCTGCTCAGCGAGGGGAAGCTCAGCAGGGCTGGCCAGCGGGAGCAGTGCTCCGCAGGCCCCACCGGATCCCAGTCACGCTTTCCCACCATCCTCCCTACAGCACCAGTTCAGAAGCAAAAAGCTCTATGCTCACTGCAATGGATCGTGAAAATAAAATTACTTCAGTTTATCAATTTTGAACAGAAATTTAGCTGCTATTTCTGTTGTATTCTGACTGTCCCAAGCAGGAATAAATTGCCTATTTGTTAAGTTTGCATATTATATTTAATTAGCCTATTATTTAACAAATAAATAGGAAACAAGTTTTCTCACACTGTCACCTATTTCTGCTCTCTGCCAATTTTTAAACAAACTGACTTGGAGAACCACACCTGATAAAACAGAAACAAAATGAATAAACAAATTGGAAGTACCTCATTTCTAAGAACAGAAGCTCCTATCTCCCTCATTTTTATATTTCTACATTTTACGTGTGCTCTTTACAGTATTATTAAAAAAATGTAGAAAAGGTGCTTGTTGCTTTTTAGGGAAAACATTCTAGGAAAATGCAGATGATTTTAACAGAAATTCAATTAAATATAAACTTCAATTAAATATAAACTGAAAAGTTGCTGCAGGAAAATGTGTATTCCATAACATTATAGCCCTCAACAAAGCACAAAAAAATCCCTACCAGAACCAAATTTAATATCTTTATACATATTCATGTCTGATGGTATTAGTTTTAGTCTTAGCTTCATGCTGCCAACATTGTTAAAGCTCCTGTTGCAGCTAGCCAGAGTCATAGAGCGTGTGAATGCATGCATCTTTTAATAACACGTTTTGACAAACACCAGATCAGAGGATTTAAAGAATGAAGGAAATAAATACAGTGCTCAGCTTTGGTCCTGGTAGCATAAGAGGCTGGTAAGCATATATTTCCATGTATTTAAATGGAAATAGATTTTGAAACAAAATGGACATGAGCTGAACAGCATTAGTATAGGTAATGCTACCACCCTCTACGTCACACAGGTAGGGCTCTGCAGCATCCGGACACCAAAAAGAAACGCAAACATTTCAAAAGGAATAAAATGCCCCTATAATCCTACACCTTCACAGCAGCTTCTTAGGTTTCACTAATTTGAGAATGAATTCTAGAAATCTTAGGCTCTCAAATGAAATGCCACAGCGGCAGGTCCCTGTTATTTTACACATTTAACTTTAAGCCCAAGAGTATATCACTTAAAAACAGAAGCCTGTGAGAAGTGGATGAATAATAAGCGTAGCTTGGATCAAATGTTCTTCTAATTTATACAGAAATTCAATGCAGAAGAGCAAAAGAAGATACAACCATGACCAGAATTGCTAATTTGTGTCTCACTGTCAGGGCTTAGGTTCCATATCCAAATATTTAAATAATAACTAGATAACACAGAGTGCCCCTAAACATGGCATTCTCTTTACATTCCAGAACCTGCCAGCCACAGGGGCATACTGGCAGTGGCAATGTAGCTCATTCCTTGCTCATTCATACACGTCTGCACCCGTTCCTATGCTTCTATTGGAAGCCTGCACAGCTTGGGAGGGCTCACTGGTGGCAAACACTGATTTTCTAACAATGTCATCAAAGACCTGCCCGATCTGTTAATTTTTGCACTGAATTATTCAGTTCATGGTCACCTAGGGCAGCTTATTACAAGTGGAAAGTAATTTTTAAACACGTAAGTGACTTAATTTATGAAAATAAACCATGTCATACAGCCCACGTCTAAAGCATTTTAAAAGCAAACTCCATTCTGTTCATTGCAGCAATCCTTTCTTTAGCCACTACTTCAAGATTCAGAGAACGAAACTGTTATCCTCAAAAATTACTTTGAAACTTTGCAACTGGGGCATTGCGCCTTGCAGGAATGGTTTATCTGGCTGTTGTTTAGAAGTTAATTACAGCATCAATTTAACCTGCAAGTTTATAACATTCTTTAGTTCATTGCACTGTGGATTTAAAAGAACATCAAATGAAGTCAGAAAGTAATAGAAACAAACCTTGACTGAGCAATAAAATTACACCAGTAACTACATCAGCCAGTGGATTAGTGTGCTGTTCAAGGGATCAGCCTTCCGTTTTGGCTGAGTTCAGGCTCTGCAGTGTAATGTAATTTTCTGCCTTGTTGGGACAGTGTGGCAGCTTCCTTCTGGCCTCAGCGAGGCTCTCTGTGAAACCAGCAGGCGTTCAGAGACAGTGCCTGCATCTGCCAGTAGTGCTTGAGCAGACAAGGAAGGCAGAGCTTAAGAGAGGCGAGGCTCAGAGCTGGGGATGGAAGCCACAAGTAGACTCAGGCCCAGCTTCACAGACGGTTGTAACAAATACCAAATTTAAGCACAAAATAGAAAAATAATCAGGTAACTGAAGTAAGCATGTGCCAGAACTGCAAGCCAAACTATGCCTTGAAGCCTTTCAGCCCTTCTTACGTGGCTTGTTCAGGGCTGTGGCTAGCACCAAGGGCTCAGCCCCCCGCGTGTCCCGGGCAGGGCCTCGCTGCTGACTGCTTCAGCTGCATGGGCCCACGTGCCGAGGCCTGCTCCCCAGGGCTGATGATTCTGGCTAAAACGACTGTAAAACACTCCTCAAACCCAAGAATCCTGATTATTTTGTCCAAAGGTAAAATAAAAGACCCTGTGTAATATAAAGTAGGTAAAGGGTTCTCCCGTGCTGTCCCTCTGACGAGGGGTCCCCTCCTCTCACACAGCAGTCACACACTTCAGTAAGAGTCTTTCCACCTCTTTCCTCTCAGCTTCAGTACCTTCGTGGCAGCTAACAAGCTACCACAGCCTGTGGCTGTTGCATTTATGCCCGCGGAACACATTTTCCAGATCTGCGTTTCAGCCCAAATCCCCTCACTACGTGTTTTCAAGCTACCCTCCAACAAGCAGCTCCCTGTTAACACACAGGACCCGCAATGTATTCATTAACAAAAACAACCAGCCAACCAGGAGACTATTTGCATAAACTTGTTATGGAGAATAAGGGAATTAAATGCTTAGCTGGATTGAGGCCTCCAAGTGTGGTTCTGATTATGAATTTACACACTTATGAATCAGAAATAACTCTGGCAACATCAACTGAATGACACTGCAGTAAAACCAACACAAACAAAACCAGAAGTAATCTCAAGGCAGTCTGATTTTTGTTCACTTATTTAGTTTTTAATTAAAAGGAATGTGGAAATGAAAAATATCTAACGATGGCACAACCGCTTCCATTTCAGAAAAGAAGGGAACATGCAGATGTGAATGCAGATTACGTTTTTTTTTTTTTTTTTTTCTGAAAGAGGAATGTGGCATTTATGAGCCATGTCCATAAAAGTGAAGATGAGAAAATAAAGCTCTTTCAGAAGCAGCACAGGATCTTAACAAGGAACAATATAATAATGATGCAGTGCTGAAAGAAAATAACAAATGACTGAGTTTTACTAAAAAATCTGAGGATGCTTCTGCAGTAACACACTGTAATGATGGTATTAAAAAAGGAGCTGGCTGATGTTGTACAGACCCATTAAGAGAGAACTGAGTACAGTGAAAGTTTGACAATTTAGAGAAAACATTTTAGGAAATACATTATATTAAGGTCAGAACACTTTGGAGAAACAAGTTAACAAGACAAGAAAGGTCATACAGCAACAGTGTTTTGAATTTGTAAAGACATTAGAGTCATTGTGACGATGTATTGGATTTTTATATTTTTGAAGTCATTTGACAAAATTTCATGTCTAGCTTTTACCTCCCTGAAGCAGAGCCTATACCACCAAAGAATAGCTGCAGATTAATAGAAAAAAAAAAA
>VXAV01010096.1:83996-223362 GCA_013399715.1 Alectura lathami | reverse complement strand
CAAAAAAAAAAAAAAAAAAAAAAAAGTCACATGTCCATGTTCCTTTGAGTAAAGAAGATGAAGTTTCTCTTTCTTCATACCCAGTTAGTGACACCATCTGAAATCAGCAGCATCTCTTGATTTACTCTCTCCTATTATGAGCTGAACAAGAGCCTTTTCTGTTCAAAATAAATGGGGAGAAAAACAAACTCTATATCACAGCCAATTCCAGAGTGCTTACAGCACTGTGAATTTGACCAGGAGGCCTGTGGTGGCCGTTCGGGTAGGCACTGGCCATTCCCTGCAGCACTGCCTGGTGCTGCGCACCTTGCCTGGCTCCCAGCAAACCTGTATGAGATGTGTCCCCCCCAAGCTTGGAGCAGCCTACCTGACACAGCAAGAAGGCTTATTTTGCTCCTTCTCCACAATCGAGGTACACAGGGACCTCTAATCCGTACCCTTCTGCTATCTTCCTGGATGGTACTCAAGGGTGTCTAGACACACCATTTTCTGAGAAGCAGATGGTGCCACTCACCGTGCAACAAGCACGGTACAGAAGAGCAGGTGATAACGTTAAAAGCAAAGCCCTGTGGTGTGGACTGAGACTGGGCAGATGCAGTCTGCATACAGTAACTCTTAATGCCTCCAATCTTGGGTGATTTAGTGAATTTGTAGTCTTTTCCTTTTGTAGTCTCCTGGAGAAATTCAGCATCCCACAAAACAAGCGCACAGATTGTTCCAATACTGACAGCCTGCTTTCAACTATTGCAATTACAATAAAATTTTAAAATTGTGCTAAACTGACTTAAATATCACATACATAGAATAAAAAAAAAAAAAAAAAAAAAAAAAAAAGGTATGGATTGAAATGAAGAATAAGGTCCTCATTTTTTTCCCTAATGTAAATGCAACAGCCTGCTGTTGAAAGTGACTGGGAGGCGATCATAGTGGCCTCTGTAAGGTGCCTACAACCCCCCTGTGACTATGCATGAACTGGAAGTTTCATTTGTTGAAACGGAAAAGACCTGCCCATCTGACTACTACAAACTGTTATGTAAAATCATCATATTTTACCATTATGTAAAATCATCAGGCTTCTTCGAAGTTTATACTCACTTCATCTTTGCTTTTTTTCTTTTAGAAGATTCTAGTATAACTTATAATAGAAGTCAGCACCATCAGAAAAAAAAAAAAAAATTAAAATGCATGTTGAATTAGAAGGGGTTAGCTACAATTATTTTCTTTCATTTACAATGTAAATTTTGATGCCAGCTATCTGGCACCAGTATAAAAGAACGTTTGTTTGATGATTCATACTGACTGGGAAGGATGCAGTTAATAAGGAAGGAGTAGAACTCCTGTTCAACACAGCTGGATAGCTTCCTGTCATGTCATGCTACTACATTTCTAACCCAGACTTCACAATTTCCCTTCCACCTCCCAAGTTTTCAGACTCCCTTGGATCACACTGAACCACCCTAAGAATTTTTAGTGCTCAGTGCATTAGAGCTTCTCATACTGCATGCTGTTCAGCCCCTTCTATGTGGCCAAAGAACAGGCACATAGCTTATTATTAATGCAATGGAGCTTATCTTGAGAGTAGAATCACTGCTGCAACATCCATCGTACCTGCAGAGGCTGAAGCTTGTCCATTATTTTATAATTTTGAAGTAAATGCATTTTGGTTGAACTTTTCACTGTTAACAATACTTTGCTTTCCCCATCCCTCACATAAAACCAAATTAACATGCAATCAACATCTCAAAGAATGTGACAAAAACACATGAACGAGCTTGATTAAAATTAAGACTATGGTATTAACATCACAGACCAATAAGGTCCAGAAAGACAGACAGAATATACATATTATTCCCTCTTATCCTCTATTTTCTACTGTACCTTTTTATACCTTCCTTCTAACTATTTTTTCTGGCTGCACCTGACTCTTTAGTGACAGGTCCTTGCTCTCCAGTGCAACTCCATTTGCCAAATAGAGACGGTATGTGAAACAGTGCACAGCAATTACTATTATTTTTATTACAAACCAAATAAGAATGGAGGTTAAGAGCTTGAAAAAACTGGACAGTGTCTGAAAAGTCCTTTGGCCCAACAGAGAAGACAATCAGTGGAAGAAAACCTGTTGTCTTACTCTCCTTTGCACGTGGGGAACTGATGGAAGAGCAATAAGAGTCAAAAAAGAAAAAGCAGTCTTGAAACAAGTAAATCAGCCAAAATATAATTAACAAGCTCAAGCTGAATTCATGCTTGGTAAGTCACTGGATAACAACAAAAAGTCACCCTTGGAAAAGGGCTATTCCACCTAAGTTCCTTCTCCCTAAATCACTTGGGCAAAGTCACACAGGAGAACACTGGCATGCTTATGATTAAAGTCGCCCTGTGGGATTTCAGTTCAGTACAGATTTACCTTCCTGGTGGAGGTGCAAGCTTCAGAAAGGCGACCTTAGCAGACTTTACCAGCTGAAACGAACAGCAGAAGCACAGCAAAGACACAGCATTAGGGCAGTCACTGATGATGGCCAGTTTCACTGCGTGAAGGAGTACCTATGTTTTCTTTCTGTGTCTCATAAAGCTCAGACCTGTCCTGGCTTTTTGAGAGCTCAGTGTAACACGATCCAACATCGCGCTGTAGTGGCTGTGGAATACAACCTGCCTTTCCTTTTTCATTTCATACATCATTTCAACCTCACTGCAATAAGCCCACAAAGCCAGCAGAGGCTTTAAAAAGTTAATGAGAAAGACGCAAGAAAAATGTATTATTGTTTGTTTCAGAGAGACCTGCAATGTTGGTGGCTATATACTCAGAGAAGCTATGTTAGTTCCACACCGCGGGGTTTTATCGCATTACTCTGGCAAGCAACCCAATGCATCATTAATGGCCAAATCTCCGTGCTCCCTGTGCTGCTTCTGATAGTAGCGATGCCTGAATAAGGGGTTCAGGCTTGGCTCTGGTTTAGATTTTCCAGCACAAACTGGGATCAATCCAATACAAAGGTTATAATACACTTTTTTGTTGTTGCTTCAAATAAAGCTTTGCATATTGCATCAAGTCTTGGCCTCATGGCATTTCTAGGTTTCTGGCTTCATCAAAGCACAAACACAGAAGCATTGCAAATAGTACAGAAATGATTACCAAGGATGCAGCAGCCTTCCAAAAGAAACAGTCTCTGCAGATCTGGGTGAAGGCACAGAACTGGGAAACAAATTTTCATTTGCCTAATCAGTGTGCGTGCACTCAGAAAATACCTTTACCGTTGATGCAAGCTGATCCTAATGAAAAAAAAGTCTGTTCTCCATAGAGTCAGTCAATCCAAATAAAAACTATTACTGACGTAAATGGTAATAGTGGATTTTGGACATCATGGCTAAGTATTCTGTGCCACACCGGTACTACTCTTACAGCTCCTTTACTACTGAAAGCCCTCTGCTCCACTAGTCTGAAATCAAGAAGCTTCAGCTTAAATGTACCCTGTACCTTTCCTTAAAGATTTTAATAACTTTTATACTGTATCTGATACAGAACTGACGCACTTGCTGTTTGGGGTTCAGCTTATTTTCTTCTAACAATTTAATTTTTTATTGCGGAGAGTTTATTCTTCTTCCCGATTCAAAAATTAATAACAGGCTGTTCCTGTTCAGACTGATTCCAGTGACAGAAGTCCTTGTGCTGTGTCACACCTCACTGATGAAGGTTTGGTTCATGCACATAACAACTGACATTTAATACCAGTTTTTCAAATGCTGCAAAAAATTATTTCACATTTAGGAATGAACATATTTAAAAATGAATTTTGTAGCACGGTCAAAAAGAATTACAAGATGAAGCACCACCGTTTAGTTTGTTGTAAGGTCCAGTGAAATAAAACCAGGTTCCTGCTGGTTTAAAGAAGCTTTGGGTCTGGCACCAGCTGAGGTGAATATTGTGAATGTATTGCCTGATACTAACCTGTGTCTCAGAACTCCTACTGCTGACATTGCACAGATACCTGAGATATCTCACTTGTGTTTAAAAATACTTAACATTTCCTTTGAACTGTTCCTAAAGAAAAAGACTCCAGAACAGCTGACATTTTTCAGCCATGGCTACACCAAAAAAAATCCCACAGAAGCAGAAGATGCTGTTTTGGAACCATAGCCTCGTTTTACCCAGATGGGAGAAGACAGCCATTCCCTGCCTGCTGGCTCACCCTGCTCCCCAGCTACACTCCACAAGGAACCACCAGCCTCCGCAGACGACAGAGGAACACTTGTGCCCAGGACCCCTCCCAGCGCGAGAATTCGGGTGACGTGCTCGGGGCCGGGGCTCCTCACGCTCAGCTGATGTGGGTGAGAGCTGCTCCTGGAGATGCTCTGCCGGGTACCCTGGTTGTCATGGCAACACCTCTGCACCAAAAGGCGGAGTGCAGTAAGGCACTGCACGGGGCACCAGCACCTTCCTTCTTCCTGTAGTGCAACCAGCCTCCTGCTCTTTCTTCCTTTTCTAATTTATATTTAATCAAAGCAAGCTATAATACATGAGATTTGTCTTCTAAATGCAGCTTTGTTTCCCTTCAGCCTCTCCCTCTTTCCCCTAGTACAATTCATTGTACAAACCTACTTCAGAACCAGTGTGATGTGCAGGACTGGAAGATTTCTCATATGCATAAAGAATTTATGATCTTGTAACACATGCACAAATTCACCAAAAAAAAATCCCTCTCTGTGTCCATCAACCAAATTGCTCTTAAATCTCAAATATACATATCTTTTTCCTATGCTTTCTAGCTGTATGGAACTGCTTACGTGTGAAGCTAAGGGTGCATTTGTGTATGTGCTTTGCAGGACTATAATCTTTATAGCACGGAGTCTTCCTTTTCTATCCTGTACATTCCATTTTCATTATGCCTCAATTAATAACCCAAAATATGCCCAGCAGTTTCACGTGAAATATGTTTTTCATTTTAATCAGTTTAGCATCAAAGGTTTCAGGCTGGTATTTTCTAGGTTGGTGGGTAGGGTGTTTATTAATTTGTCTGTGACGCCTGCTCTCATTAGTGTTTAATGGAATTTCAAGCAATCCCAGCAGATAGTAGATAATTTAGTTTTTAAACATATTCTTATCAGTGTATTAAATAATCAGGGTCTCTATTGTTTCTGAGTAATCTGGAGTGCTTGTTTCATCCCCAGATTGGAAGGCTGCTACATTCTGAGTCCTGATTGCACAGGGCTGAGACAGGCATTTATCTGAACCGCGTGCAATCCAAAAGCAGCAGCCTAACTGCTCCTGAGACTTGGATCCTCTAATATTCCAGTCTCAAAGTACCTCCAAAAGAAACGCCACCAAGTCCTGACTCAACCAACCCAAGCGTCCTGGAGAGGAAGGCCTCTGCCCAAGCCTGCGCTAGCGCACGGGACCCCTGCGTGCTGCGGGGCGGCTCAGCGGGGCCTTCCCTGCTGCCCCAGCCCTCACCACACAAACACTCCCCAGCTGAGGGTGCTGCCATTTCTGCTGACTACGGACCTCTGCTGCAACTGAAGCCAAGCTACTGAGTTCAGTCAGTCATGAGTTTCAACATCCCTAAAATGATGTCAATAATTTAATGTGAAATCAAGTATTCTCATCTCTAAAGCAGTATTTTAAACATCAGCCTGTGCTGCAAGAAGATTTTTAAAGGATCCCATAGTAGTCCAAATAGAATTTTCAACACTTTATTAGTATCTAAATCCTACATTTGAAAAATCGACATATTAAGTACAAGAACTAGTTGTAAAGGAGTAATTTTTATTAACAGAGGAAGTTTTAAAATCTAATAATAACCTCTATAAGGGAAACAAAAATGAAGGGTTTCTATTTTCAGAAGAGTGAGTAAAGTAACAGCAGACAGAGGTTTCCCATGGACACAGCCTGTCTGCTGGAAGCGAGGGAGTGTATGGTGTAAGAAACCAGCGCTGATGTTGGGTGACGAGGTGAAACATCACCATGCAACAAGCTGAGGGCATTTCTGTCTTCATTCCTTTGACACTGCCTTCTCTTAGGTCTTTATAAATACAGAGCTGTATCTTCTTGATCACAGTGCCATGAAATCACATTTACATTCTCATTCCCAGCTCCTGTTCTTGTTTCACTTTAGTGCGTCAGACAAGCCAGAAAGTGACAGCAAGCTACATGGGTATGAAGGACGGACTCACCCACCATTGAACGAGGCCTTATGGCTTGGTCTGCAATCTAACTCCTGCTAAATTTTTGCTAAAGAAGAGAGCTCAGCTTTTTACATTTGACATGGAAGACTGATACAACCCTTCTGGCCCAGAAAGGGCACACTGTAAAACAGTGAGACTACTGTTTTCCAGCCTTGATATTTAACATCACCAATATTTGCAGTTCCTCTTAGCTTCTGCCTTCCTATTTCTCCCTTCTACCCATTTTTTTTTTTTTTTTTCCTGTGAAAGGGATTCTCTTGCTTTGCCGTACATAACATTGCCCAGTCCTCAGAGGTGCTTTCCCCTGGGGTTAGCATTTTCCCCCTCCTGGGGCTACCAGAAATGGGCTGTGAAGACTGTTTCCAGGTATACCAAATCCCTCCTCTTCTACTAACCTAGAAGCAGTACTATCCAGGTTGTTGGCTTTGTATTTTTCAGCGTTTGAGAGATCCTTGCCACAGCAAAAGCCCTTCTGCCTCTGAATCTGATACAGGAACTGCACCAGCCCTCCAGAGCTGGACCCTCTGTGCTGCTGAGGGACACCAGTTCCTGTTGGGATGCTCTGAAAAGCAGAAATGTTGAAGAACAAAGAGACCCAACACAATGGCCTACTTTGCAAAAACAAACAAACAAACAAAAAAAACCAGCTAAACATTTACTGTAGCTGTTACAGGATCAGATGCCAGCAAAGCTGAGGGAAGAGTAACAACAGTAAAAGAACAGGAAATTTATCACAACCCTGCCTGACTCGTTTCCCAGGAAAGTTGTTCCTTTATGTAACAACAAGCCAGGAGATATTCAACATCTGTTTTATCAAACTAACTGTAGCTAAATTAACCAGTTCATTGATTTTACTGTATTACACCTTGAAACAACCAAGGATTTGTCTCAACTGCAGAGACCAGCAGCCATTTTGTAGTGACTGCAGTGGAGACTGCAGCAGAAGAGATGTTCACATGATGTCTATCTCGCATGCTGGTCAGTCAGTTATTTTCAAAGGAGATGCAAATCATAGCTTTTCTCACCCAGGAGCATTTACAGTTTACCCAAGAAGTCCAGACATGACTGTCAAGTGCTTGATGATGAGAACCTGGCTCATCCCATGTTCTTCAATAAAAACTGTACTTCTGCACTCTCTCATTTTGTGATGCTCTTCTCCTAACGTAAGAGCAATTCAATGGGAATGTATCTTCTGGTGTGTGGAAGAAACACAGCTACAATCAGTGCTGTAAATACGTCCTTCAGAATGCAGTCCTTGAGTTTGTCCTTCAGGAAAAATGACAGCAGGAAAGACAATGAGGCTTGACACCCAATGAATGCCCTTGAAAGGCTCACAAATGCCAACTTGCATAATTAAAATGATCTTTTTGTCAAACCTCACAATAACATGAACATGAAATAACACCACATTTGTATGTTCAACCATGGAATTCACAGTCTTCTGTAGACTACAAGCTATTAAAAGTGGCAATGAAAAATTCATCATAATTAAAATACACGTTAATTCTTGCTAATTATATTATCTGGTGGGATCATACCCTATGCAAACACCTTCCACGCCTCCACAATTTGCTTGCAAGTTACAAAGATTACCATACATGTTTTCATAGGGCAGCCACTAATTGCTATGCATTTCATTCTGCTTTCTGCTACCCTAACAAATGGAAGCCACGGTAGGAGTAAGTGTTTTTACATGATTAAACAGAACACATCCTCCTGAAGGAGTGGTGTTGGGAGCAGAAGCTATAAACCAATTTTCTTGTTGTTACTTCAAAACATATAGTACAGCATATCCAGTCTGGGTCCAGTAACATGCCAAATGTCAGAGGGCAAATGTTAATCCCAACTGCACATCACCTGCAGCACCTGTGAAGCTCCCAGAGCACCTCACTCACTGCAGCTGCTCACAGTTCACCAGCCCAAGGAACAAGTTCATTGGGTAGGGGATGAAGCCAGGGGAAGGAGTAAAGACACTGGGATGGGTAAAGAAAGTGGAGAGGAATAAGCCTGAGTGATGTGAAGGACAACGAGGANGATCTAAATTGAGAAATACTTAAAAAAAAAAAAAAAAAAAAAAAAAAAAGATTACTGTCAACACCAGGAATGCATCTGGATAATCTGAATGCTCTTACACCGAACGTGTTTCGTTTGTTTGATACCTCAGCAGCTATAAACCTACAGAACATTTCAAATGTTTCTCTTCCACTTGTAACTGTATACTTTTAGAGTGAAATGTGTATTTGCACGGGGAAGCCATAACTTCAGAAACCTACCAGGAATGCTCTCTACATTTACTTGTGTGGGAACTGGTGACGAAACAACAGCCACGGGAGGTCTTTTCCCCCATGGGTAATTCCCCACATGGTTTCACTTACACTCTCCGTAATTAGATGGAGAAGGGAAAAATCTGGAAGAGGCTGGAGCTGATGGCTCCTGGGCTTTCCTTGAGATCATCCAATTTCCTGTAATTCCCTATGCAGCAGGTGAGCACACACAGGGCAATAATGGCACTCAGCAGCCCTAAAGCAATCTTTGTCCAAGTGATGACCTCAGGCAACTTCAGGTCAGATCCCCAGTCAGGAAATGAATGCACACATGAAAGAGCAGTGAAGAAAATAATGCAACACACTCAAAAGCCATTTGGTATTTTACAACAACAGTAACAAAAAAATGCTATGGCTCTGTCTCTATGGGGAAAAATGCTAAATAATTAAAAAATCTCTTTTAAATTCAGAAGACTGCTTGAATTTAAAAACACATGCTTCAGAAATCTTACAACTGACAAAAAATATTAGCACTGTTACGAGTCAGTGGAAGCAATGGTGTCTTATCAAGGAAATTTGACTCATGGACCAACAGTGTGGAAAAAGAGGTTAATTCACCTCAAACAGATTAATGTAATTTTTCAAGTTACCACTGTTGAGGTTCAAAGCCAGTTTGGGAGAATAAATTATAAATGACTGAATATAAAAAGATCCCAAATGAAAGAGATGTGAATTACAGTGAGGGATGTACTCCCATTCTGATGTGATGAAATTTGTGAGTGGAAATCCCACCAGCTTCAACAGGAGCAGCACTCGACTCCCTGACTTCAAATTTACCCACATCAACATGTTCACAGACCACTGCAGCTTCTTTTAACTGTGAAATGTGGACACTAATAAAAATATGATTAGAAAAAAAAGCGTAAGTCACATATGCTCTTTTCTATAGCAAAAAGAGTGGTCTGTGGCTTGGAAATCTAGACCACAACTGGAGATCAGAACTTCCATTCCAGTAGAAAGGAAATGCTGTTTGTCAGATCAAAACAAAACACAACATTTCAAAATTTTCAGGTAAGCAGAAATGCTGAGCAATATAGTGCTGGAAGCATGAAAACATTTCACTGATAGGATAATAAAAACAGGATAGAAGTCCAGGTGGAAAGACATGAAATGCAACGACAAAGTTGAATCTACTGACATTTTTCCACCTATAATTTGGAAGGAGTTTGTGCATGCCTGAGAGACAAATTTTGATTCATCTGTATTTTCTGACAGGACGCTGTTGTGTTAAGAATTTTTACCCATGCATCACGTCTTGAACATCTTGTGAGACTCGTGGAAACGTTCCCTACAGACAGTGAGTCAGTTCCCACAGAACAGCAAAAAGAGGCAGAAGACACTTCCACTAGAATTAGACAAGTTGAACATGCTGCAAACTCTGGGATTTCTGCTGAGCTCCTTTTCAAACCCCTTTTGTCTCTAGCTTTTAGAAGAGACAAATCTTTTTAGAAAGATTTTTATGAACAAGGCTAGGGCCTTTATGGACAGAAAATACGGAGTGCTCAATCAATACCCTTTAATGGATTATTTTTCATAAGAATGCATTTCAAATTATATGCGATCCAGAAAAAAATTTCAGTCGAGATTATTTCACAAGACAAGCAAACTTAATTGCCTTCTGCCATGATCAATGTTGACTCAGTTTGATTTTGCCAATAATTTGTGGGCTATTATGAATATGCATATATTTTTCTGTACACATTAGCATTATTAAACTTGACTTCTCCCAAGAGCAGGGAAATGAATTAAATACAGGGGATTAAGGATAACAGCAGGTGCTAAACAAATGGACACGAAGAGAAGACTATCACTTTAGCTGGTTTGTCACTCTTGCCTGCTATGCCCCGAGACTGACTGACTGACAGGTCTCAAGTTGCTGCGGCATCTTTTGGTTTTGGGATTGTCTTGATGAAAGCCTTCCCAGCCAGCACTGATGCGCAGCAACTTATAACAGCAATACCATTCAACCTTACTATGCCAAAATGACCTTCGCCATTTTAAAATAATTTCTTGTTCTTTTCATCACTGTAAGTTTATAGCTCACACGAAAGCAAAACACTGACTATGCACTTTGTTTCCTTCAGAGTGAAAGCCTATCTGTCCTTCATGTCAGAGAGTAGCTGTCTCCAAAAATAAAACATTCTGTTCATGCAGGAAAACTGCCTGGAACCACAAAAGACTGATTTTTCTCCTAGAGCAACTCTGACACTTTTTATGCTAGCATCTGCTTTGGTGTACATGCAGCATATGTGTGGGATTTAAATCTGGACATCAGCTCCCACCAAAAATGTAAGGCTCCAGATTCTACTCCCAAACAGAGGAGAGGGCTGTGACAGCACCCAGCACCCTCAGCCTGCTTGGCTCTACTGGAAATGTTTGGCTGCTCTCAATCTCTGATCTGGGATTCTCAAACACTTCAAGGAACGTTTTCAATAGAGAACAAGGGGAATTGTGCAGGATTTAAATCAAATAGATTAATAAGAACATCCACACACATACCAAAAGAAAAAACAACCCAACCCTGACATCTGGAAGAGATCCAATGACGTGACTTTACGTTCAGTTTTATGATATTGAAGAGAATTAAGGTTCATGTATTTCAGCCACATGGAAGGAGAGAGCTCTGAGCCCCGACAGCTTTACAGGGAAGTTAACTGTTCATTATGAGAGCAGTGCAGGAAACTAATACCTCAGAAACAACAACAAAACAACTAATACAATATAAGCTATCAGTAAGGGTATGAACAGCAAAATCTACCCCACCCTGCACCCCCAGCTTTAGAGCTGGTGTGAGACCAGGAACAGATAAGGAGCAATATCTAACACAAAAATGCAATCTTCTACTCAGGGAAAGCAATAAACTTAATAGAAGGAAAACAAGAAGGAAATACCACATTTTAAAATCTAGTGGCTCACTTGGAAATATAACTCCCTGGTTTTCTTTTAAAATCTCCCCCATACATATGCAGTGCAATGAATTATATTGAAATGGATGAGCTCCTGTCATCTATTATTTGAAAAGCGAGTTGAGGTTCTCTTTAAATCATTCCTCTGCCAGAGAACAGATAAAAAAAGAGGACCCAATAGTTTCTGCTCTGAAAGCCATTTCACCATAAATATACATCTCCTGTTGACAATATATTGGATGAGCTTGTTTACAGATTCCAGTTCCTATGGTCGCAGATAGTCCCTGGCCCCTTAGCTTTATTCTCATCACAATATGTACTTTGGGTAGTCATACATATGAAAAAAGTTGTGGTTTCAGAAATACTGGTACTCTTCCCCTCCCTTCCACCAAATTAATGAAAACTTAAAGAGAAGCCTGCATAGGCCAGGGCCAGTGTGCAAGCACACAGCTGTGCTGCACGCGGCCCTGCTGGGAGGTGCTGCTGCCCCGCCTCTCAGCTGGGCACTGCCTGCACAGGGGGGCTGAGAAGCAGCAGAAGGGAAAGCATGGAAGGAAAGCTAGAAGGAAGAATGACACATGCTATGTGTGTTACACTACGTGTTTTTTTCAGTACACATGCTAGTAAAGAGAAAAGCCATTTATGGAGGATTGTCCATGATAAGCCACTCAAAACAGCAGCTAATGTATTTCAGCTCATTCTTGTTCCCTCCTGTCCTTGATGGTACAGGTGATACTCCTAAACTTGCCCTCATCATGATCTTACAACTTCCTCTGCCTCCTCAGCCCTCAGACCACGATGGCACTCACCTCTGAAGAACCTCGAGAGGCTGGCGCTCCCCTTTGACTACAGACACGAGCAGTCTGAGATGGGCTAACTCAGGTATGCTCACTGGCCATCAACCCACACAGTCACAATAATGATAAATGTGTGAAGTGTCGGACTGATGGATGGCTCAGTCATTGTCTGCTTCCTCTTCTTAGAATCACTGTGACAAATACATATCGATGTGCTGCAGGTGGGGTTAATATTTGTGCTGTTTGTATTCTTCAGAAAATATCCAGTACTCTCATAGATATTATCTGGAAAAAAAATAACTTAAAGAGATGTCCCTGGATAAAACTACCAAATAACCTAGCACCAGTTGTTACAGCAAAGCTAGAAAACTATTTCCCCATGCCAGCAGCCAGGGTGAAGACAAGAAGCTACACTTCTTGCAATAATATCTGCACCTTCTGCTGAGAGACAATGGAAATTATTTGCCTGACTTTTCAGATCCCTAGTATTACATTACAGTGAGAAGCTATACACCATCACAGATTAACAGGTGCAGCGATGGTTGTGTGCCAAAGTGGACCAGAACTAGGAGTAGTGTTTTGCATGGCAGACCATGAACAATTATAGAATGCTAATGGATTGTTTTCATTTACATTTGCGGGATTATTATATATATGCATATGTACATACGCACTTACGCACACACACATTAACCTATAAAAATACTTTGCTAAATTATTGTTTTTCCTCTCAAAGCACAACATGTTATCAAAAGTCCATTATGCTTTGGAACAAGCTGATCACTAGGAATTGTGAGGCACACTATTGCGCTGCATTTCAATTGTTAGCTTTGAATAAAGGTTTAAAAGGAATCCTAAATTCAGTAGAGTATTAAAATCTAAATGATTTGATGGAAGTTGTTCCTCTAAATAGCATATTTGTATGAAAATAGCTTTACAGAGTGCTACTCCTGGAGCAGGACACTGCTTTCCGAGGCTGTAAAACATGAATTAAGGACTACTGCTACAACCGTAAGCTTAGAAGGAAAGACCATGCTCAAGTGAT
Organism: Alectura lathami; assembly: GCA_013399715.1. Taxonomy (NCBI): domain Eukaryota; kingdom Metazoa; phylum Chordata; class Aves; order Galliformes; family Megapodiidae; genus Alectura; species Alectura lathami. Next base: position 210,113 of record VXAV01010096.1, on the reverse strand, counting down.
TCTCTGAACATCCTTCCAGAGCTACTGCTTGGATCTCCAGTTCTCCCACTGAATTTTCAGTTGCTTGCAATTACATTAGACATATTTCTGCCACACAGTGTTTTGGAACACTGAATATGTGTTCAATTACAAATACGACTTGTTTCAACATATGTTAAATATTCCATATCTCTCTTAACGTAAAACAAACAGCTACAGTAATCACAGCACTCTTATTTTCTGTGCCAGGTTTTAATTACACGGAACTGGAACTCAGAACATTGTTCAGTCCAGTAAATGCTATTAACAGCCACAGATCATGTACAGCATTCTGATAATGCAGTTCAAAACACCGGCAGTACAGTTTCAAAACTGTAATTGTTCACTGTGGGCTGTTTAATAGATCTGTCTCATTATTGTTTTATTGATTCAAATCAGCTCTAATTAATGTCTGTTAAACACTTGATCATGCAAGACATTATATGAATGCCAGGGATTATTCCTGTAATATAATTTTAACAAATACTCACACCATGCATTATTTATGAATCACAAAAAGGTGTTTGATACTTCACAGACACAGAAGATGACAGATTTTCTGTCCTTGTATGTTTTGTAATATAGAAAAAATACAAAAATGTGTATTGGTTTTCTTTCTGTCAGTTTATCTTGATAAAATCTCAACTCAAAGATCCCTATCATCAGAAAAGCTTGCCAGATCTAAGGAGAATGGTAAAACCCTTTTGATTTGAAATCAGCTGTATTTTGATTCCAAGAGTCAGACGCTTGATACTTTAAAAGACATTTAAAGTCTTAGAACAAACAACAAATAAATTAAACAACAACAACCAAACAGCTAACTGCAGCAGCAAATAGGACATTTGCTTCAGAGAATCGTGTTTTATTTTTCCTAAGCCAGCAATTCTAGCATTTCTCAGGGGGAGTTTTTCTTCCTTTAGGTATGCAAATCAATTTCCTACATATTACTAATTAGAATCATAATGAATGTTCCTTTAGAAGAGATGTTGGCCTATTTGCTCATTAACTGGAGGGTAAAGAAGCAGCCTTGCGATTTGCTCCCAATTCATCACGTCGCACCCCGCTGCACACCACCCGCTCTGCGCGGTGCCTCCTGCAGGGTGCACGGCAGCTGCCTGCGGTCGGGGGCAAATGCTGGAGCGGGGCTGAGCCCCGCAGCGCCGCGCTGCGAAACGCAGGCAGCCCAGCTGGAGCTCTGCAGCAGAGATGCATCAGGTCTGACTCAGAAAATCTCTTTCTGCAGAACTCAAGCCATGGCTACAGCTTCAAGAAGATTCAGAAGTTTCTTATGAGAAATCATTAGTTAAAAGCACTCCAGCATAACACCCTAGATGTGCCTCAACAAACACCAGTGGAAACATTTCAGGATTAGCAGCCACTTGGAAGCAGGAAAAAATAGCACCTTGGACGATACAGAAGTGGGAATGGCAGTTCCACAGAACGTGCCTCATAGTTAAACATATTAAAGGAAGAAAAAGATAATGAAAAGAGCAAGGAGCTATAGACCTGGCAGATGAACGAGTGACAGGTTAGACACAACTGACAAGTGTAATCATAAAATGTATTACCCAATCACCTAGCAGGTCACACACAGGCTAAGAATGTGTACCGCATGACTTCAGCTAGAAGGCTGGAAATCGGCACCACGCAAACGCCACGCAAGGACCTTGCTCTAGTGCACAGCTTCTGTTTCAACTCATTCAGAGCCCACATCTTGCGACTGACACCTCAGCTGATCCCAGACCAGTGCCAATAAAAATATCCACTTGCTCCTGGGGCTGCCCTCACCTCCAGCTCCAAATTCAGCCCAGCCACTTCCTCCCCAGCTCACCCTGGCCATAATTTGCTCCCTGCGCCATCTGCCTACAGGATCTTTCACATACAGCCACATTTATACTGTCTCTGAAGGATATGCTTTGCAGTGTAAATACCTGCACCTGCAGCTTGAAAACAACCTTCTGGTGAGCTACAAACTGAGGAAAAAACCTCACACAAAACTATCCAGGAAGACAGTAAAGCCCAAACTCCACTGCTGCAGCTTTTACAGTCGCTTGATGGGAAAGGTACCCCTGGCTATGAACATTTTAGCGTGAAGAAGTCACATCTTACCACCTCATCAAAACATGTGCACATAACTCTCTCTCATTACTGTTTTATAAAACAAATCCATGTCTGGATACTGCCAAATAGAAGTACTAATACTCCTTCACAACACTTGTCAAAGCACTTCAGCAAGGCAGGTGCTGTTACACTCATTCCTCCAGCACAGCACAGGGTCACTGCATGGCTAGGAGCAGAGTGGGATCCTCATTCCTTCTTCATTTGGCTACTGCACGCATCTGCCAATGCAAAGCATTCCCGTGACGCACACCATGGCACTGGGCATATAGAGATTAAGTTCCTTGTGTAGCCACATTCCTTCCTATTTATAATAGAGATGGAGTAGGCCATGACTAGGATGGAATTTTCTCTATCAATATTACTTCATGAAACATCCTTTGCTGGATAGTAACAGCACATTATCACACGCCTTCCCAGAGCATCTATTAAGGAAACACAACTTTCCAGCCTGCACTGACAGCACACAGAGCTATTTGCTTGCCTTCAGGTGTTTGTTCAAGGGCTGTTGAGAGTTATGAGAACCAGCTATGCTTGCCACGAATTTCACAGCAACGTCCAAGAAAATCTGTGGGGAAACTATTGGCTGAAGTTATGTGCGAAGGATGGTTTCGGCTGCACTTGTGTGCATTGGGACTAGCAGACATCAGCGTATTCAGGACCCACTCATATGCAACACCCAACTGGTCCTTGCAGAAGAAAGAGGCAGAATAAACAGGCTGGATGATTCCGGATTGGACAAGATGTACCGGTCACTTAGCAACCTCCGCTTTGTGGACAGATACAGATGGTTAAACACCTGCAGCAGTCTTCAAATCAGAGACTAGATTTTTCTCTCATGCTAGTCTGACACTTCAAAAGCTTTTTCCATTTCACATAGTTTCTCGTGTTACAGCTTCACAAGGGGAGGAGAGTTATCCATCAATTACTGCAGACAAGGCTGGAGTAACCCATTCAGTGACAAGTGAATAGGTAAAATGAATATGAATATGGTCTTGAGGACAGGGTGTTTTCCTGCAGAAGGGTTTTGTTTTAGTTTCCTTTTTTTCTAAATATGCTGCCAGGAAATATCAACCTGCATGTGTTTTATGCGATTCTGTATAAAAATCGCCTTTTTGCAATTAGAAATGAGGTATTCACTCTACTCTCCCTAGCTACATTGATTTGGCATGTTACAGTTTGATTGTTAACACTATCAGTGCAGTGGCACGTTGTTTTTACTCCTCCCCTGTTAATTTCATACACAGCTATAAAAATCAGAGATTGAGGAACCATAAAGTACAGCGCTTTACCTCGTACTACCAGACAACTTCTATACATTGTCATGTTTATCACTGAGTGGTGGCTGGCAGAGACTTTGCTCTCATGCATATCCTATTAGCCTAGGTGAGCAGGGCTGTATTCCTAGTGCTGCCACTGTCCTGCATAAATTTACGAATGACATTTTGCCTCCCTCTGCCTCAATCCACCGCTCAGGAACCAATGCGGCTTTCTCTCCTGATGTATCGAGGACACAGATATTCTGAGACAAAGGCACACTATACTGGTAACTGTGCTACCACTCTCATTTTGCAGAGGGGGAACAAAGTTAATGAGCTCACATTCTTCTGTACCAGCAGCAGTAGATGTCATTCTCAAAACCAACAGCAAAAATGAACAGTCAGACTGAAATTTCTTGACTCAGTACTATTGCAACTCTGAAAGCTCATGAGGAGCAAGAATATCAATATCTAGAGTTGTAATTATAAACTCAAAACAAGCAAAAGCCTCAGCCTTCAAATGCTTTAGAAGGGATATAAACTGCTATGCTTCAGGGGAAGTTTCTAATGCTTATCCTATCTTTGAAGACAGGAGAAAATTTCCCCCTAGAGCTCCTCAGATGACAATTGCCTTTTCTTTGGGCTCCCTCTGTAACCTGTAGTTTAAACCTATCTGTGACAGCTCTGAACTACACTGATACTGGACTGATCCAATATATTAACTCCCATGTTTCCGTTCTGAAAATATTATCAATTTTATATAAAACATTCTGCTTTGCTTCTTCATCATATTTACTGCATGAATGACCCAGCACACAAATTTAATCTGTCCATTCTGAAAGCCTGAAGATAGCATTCCAGCCAGATACTGATCTACTCAAGCTCTTTTCTATCTGTAATGGTCAATACTGACATGCACTTAAGGACGCTGAAAAAACAATGACAAAATAAACACTAGGTAAAGAAAAATCATTTTTGCTGTTGACTTAGATAGCTCAGGATTTCTGCACATTACCGAGTCTGCTATGGCTAAAGTCTGTTATGATCTACCCAGACACAATGGCTTTGGTTGACTATGTAGTTTATTGCAATTCTAAATGTCACTATTGATTCAGACACTCACTGACATTTTTCTGCATGGACAAACATTATTTTAAGCACCGTGCTTTGCTATTATTGCTAATATATTTGTGAGCAAGTTATTCACCAATATTATGAAGTTCTCATGGGCAAGTTATTATGTGCTTGATTTTCAAACATTGTGTCAACTATATTCCAATCCATATTTTCCTCAAGAAGGACACTTCTTTCACTAGGAATACTGATTATGTTTCACCAGCATTATCATGGATGCCAGGTTATGACTGGTTGTTTCGTTGCTTGGGGTGTTTTTTTTCCCTCGTTGTTTTTCAAACAATTTAATAACCACTTCTTGGTCCTTTGAGATGTTGCTCTGCATGCGAGCAGAACATGATGCAACTGCTGCACATACATCACTGACAGCCTTAAGAAAGCCACATTAAGCAAAAGAACAGAATTGAGATTTGTGAGGCAGGTTACTCCTCTTAAGTAGTAAGATTCACACAGGGAATTCTGGGGTCCTCTTGAGTTATCACGCTGCTATGTTGCTTTATTCGTGCCCTATTTTTAAAAAGGAATTACGGACATTTCACACAGTAATGCTGTGATCAAACACTTAGGAGCCAAACACTTCACACTTTACTTAATCATCTGAATTAGACACAAGTTTACATGATTAAGGGAGAAAACAAAAAAGAGAGCTGTAGCTTTACAATCTTTGCAGTCTACAGCTGCAGCTGTAGACTGAAGAAGCTCCAGGACTGTAGCTTTTAAAAAATATGTTTCTTTTTAAGTCACTTATAAAAATCCTAAACTTCCATAAAGAAGTTATGCTGAACCATTTGTGGTGACATACTAAAAAGTGATTTATTATCCTGTATAGCTCTTTGTAAAGCCAGTACATGAAGGCATCTGTCAGGTTTGCTCTGAGGACAGAAACAGACTTCACGGTTTGGATGCCAAATTATATTTGACATTTAATTTACCATCTATGAAGCTGTAATATTTCACCTAAGCAGAAATGGAAGAAAACAGCAGGAAATTTCATTTGCCAAATAGAAACACCAATACTCCTTGCTCTCAGTGATCAGATATCTAGAATAATAGATTATTGACCATAATAAAGTACATCTAAACATGACAAATGTAACCGACTAGAAAGGATATTGTGTACATAGAATTGAAGGAATATTACATATAACAAGAATGAGTTTCATGATTCTTACCTCTGTTTCTTGATTTGGTCTGGGTAACAGGAAGCAGTAGCAGCAGTGGAAGTGCTGGTGCCAGGCAATATGAAGTTCTGAGCATGACCTACCTTCAGCATCAGCAGACTTGAAACCAGTCCTGGACCAAGAGCAGCAGAGCATCCTGTCTGGCAGCTCTCAAACACTGGAGAAAGGAGCAAGCAGGGTCCCAGGCTGTTCATACATCAACATTTTTCACCATCACTCTGCCTGAATCTCTTGCAAAACTTTGGAAGGCAAAGCTGTAGATGTTTCAGAGAAGTTCACATACTGCAAGGAAGAGAAAATATTCATCATGAGTATGTATCAAAAAGAATCTGTGCTGCATTGCTTCCCATCCCTGATTTCTAAAATTGATAATAATGATAATAATAATAGTAAATCTTATTCCATCTTCTCAAGTTGTAATGCTTAAAAGAAGCAGAAGAGCAACCTTTTCAACTTTTCTTGGAAGACTGTGTAGAAATTCTAGCTGTTACCAAACATGACATATAATAAGCATGAAAATAACACACACTCGTCCCATTTTTGAGGAACTACAGAGGCAAGCTAGCTGCCAAAAAATGCACAGAGAACACACAGCTAGCTCTGCCAGTGATCTTGCACAGTTACTTGTGATATCCCCAGAGAAAGTGATGTGCTGTGTTTGCATTTTTCTCTCCCATATCCACACACTCCCCTTCCAGACACACATCTATGGCTCTGACCACAGGACTATTGCTCCAGCTTCAATCAGATACAGGTAAGGGTTCTCTTAGGGACCTCTCTATGTTCAACCAAATAGAGACACGTATCAGGCAGAAAGGGCAGGGAGATGCTCTCACAGACAGGTATTTCATTTCATTAATGTACATTGTTCCCCACTCCTCAGCTGCAAACTTCTCTTAGGAAAAGTCAAGAAATAAACGTGGGCTATTCTAATACCCTGTTCCATATCTCTAGTTGCTAGAGAATATTTCAGATAGAACTATTCTTACTGAACATATTAAAACTAATTAGCCTTCAAGAACAGGACGCTACAAGCAAACAGGCTTAGAGGTGAGTAAGTTACCAATGGATCTCACAAAAAGCTGCATTTAGAGTAGAACACCACGTTAGTTTGGAGTAAAACAAAGCTTTTGAAATGGCCGTTTTCTTGAGCTGCAGAAATTAAGCAAAAAGCATTGTCACTTGATCCTCCAGATGTTCATGTAGATTCAGCAGTTCTAGAGGACTGCTTGTGGGGAATTACCTTCAACTAATTTTCAAACTTCACCTCATTTACAGGCACCACAAGAGGAAACTGCAGTAAGTTCAAAGGCTTGCTCTAGCCTCTGTAACGGAGTCTTTCTGCCAGAGAAGTTGGGAAACAGCTATTTTTCAGGTGAAAGATGCAAAGTATCTGCATGAAGTTGCTGAGGAGGATGGGGAGGAGAGGCTGTGGTAAAACTTCAAAAACCTCTTCAGCAGGTCACAGGTATGGAACAGTAACATGCCCAGCTGCAAACACTACTTCACATCCATGTGCATACGTTAATTATTTTGCCACTTTTATAAATCAGACAAGTGATAGGAAACGACAATAATGATAGTAAAAATCCAGAAGGCATTTACAAAGTGAGGCCTCAGTCCTGTAACACAAATGGAGGACAAATGATCTCACTGCCTTCATCTCTGAAGAGTGAGGTCAAGAACTTGCCAATGAATCACTGTAACATCGTTACCATCTAGACTAGAAATATGTCTATCATACAGCAGCAGCCAAACCAAGGTGAAGCTTGCCAAGCTCGGTCTAGACACTTTCTGGTGAACAGGCACCTTCCCTCCCAGCTCCCAGTGGCCTGAAAACAGATGGTTGTAAATACACAAATAAAGCCCCAAACAACCTCAATCTCTCTCAGCAGTTCCATTTTGAGATCAAAAACCCCCAGTCATTATCTGCCTAGCTTTATATTCTTTCAGAGGAATGCTGCATATACGTGCCCTTCTCAAGAAACCTGTGCTGTGAGTTCTGCTGTGGCACCAGCAGCAGACTCAGTGTACCTGGTGCTGCAGGTGCACGCCGAAAGTACTTCAGAAACACTTTCCTAAAATAGTAAAATACTAGCTAGTTTCATTTCATGCAAATGATTCATCTTGCTTTATTTTTTGTCATTAACCAATTAAATAATTGTTGCCCATCTGTGAGACAGTAATAAAAATGACTTACTGCACCCTTACTCAGCTTTGTTTTATCTGCCTGTCAATAGCCTCTAACTTAGTCTGCCTGTCTTGACGTTTGTCTGCGCTGTCATCTGCAGAACTGAAATGGCTGAGACAGTTTAATTGCAGGGTATGGAAGCTGAGGGCGATCATTACAGACAACTCAGGTAACAATATCTACAGCCTGATCCAGTAACATATACTTGATATGAAACACCGCTACTAACAATTACAACAAGTGCGTGTAATACAGTAACTTTTCTTGTTTATATCAAACATCTTCACACAGAAAAAAGAAGACATACAGATGCTAAGATACAAATAATTCGGGAAAAGATCATCCACAATGCAGTCTCAGTAGCAGGAGCAAATCAGTTTCTAGACTCCCAGTCCAACCCCTTCTCCAGAGCACATGACCTATCCATCGCTTGCTGCACGAGCGGCTCCTTTCTCAGGGCTGCTGGGCTCATGTGTTTGTGCCTCCTCCAACACTGATATGCAGTCACCTTTAAAATGCTGTCTGTTTAATTAGACTGTACTGGATGAATCAATCTGTAAATAATGTAAAGAGAGCAGGTTTGGATATTTATAGTTATCATGAAGAATTTAGTGATGACAGTACGGTATATCCTAGACACTAATTTCATTAGATACAAATTGCACTAGCATGACATTGATATATTATAATTAAAACTAATGATCCATTGATTCTCATCCAGAAATTCAGTTATGATGACAAATATTCTGCTATTATACACCAATGAATAAATATTAAAAGCATACCAGGTCCAGGAGGCAAATTCTGCATTAATTTATGCCAAGGTTCATATTCCAGTGAAGTTATTTAAATTTGGGCTACGGCATAAATAAAATGAAAGTCTGTGATGTTTGGGGAGCACACTGTTCAGAAGCAGAATATGGGCAATCCCTGTGAGAAACGAGCTGGAGGAAGGCTCCAGTTTCACTGCAAGAGCTACTAGAGGAGGTTCAAGGTATGGAGAGGAATCACTGCTGCCCCTCACCCCAGTTCACTGATATCCACATGGAGTCACTACGGATCAGAAACAGCCAGATATACGGAGGAAAAAGTGTTACCTGGGCATTTTCTCAAAAGCAATTTCAACATCAGCTGTATCTAGACCCCTACAGGACCACATCAGCTCCTTCTGAGTAAAAAAGCTGCTGGTGGCCACCCAAGAGCTGGCGTACTGCTGCGCAAATGCTTGGCCAAACCGTCAGAAGAAAAAGGAAGAGAACAAAATGAAAACAGGCAACAGATGCGGTTAGAGATGCGCAGGGCAGCTCCTGAGAGGTGGAATACATACCTAACTTAATTAAGCATTTTCCTGAAGGCCTAACTGATTCATCAGGCCAACAGACACTGTATTCAGGAGTGTGCAAGTTTAATTTACAAATTAGTGGATTACAGTAATATGCGTAACAACATATTAAATGCAGTATTAATGTAATACAACCCAGACGACACATGATAAACTACATAAGCACATATACAAATTTGATTTAATACGCTAGCTTCCTTTGCCCTCTGTCAGTCTGATTGCCTTTGCATAATCCATGTTTCTAATTATCCCCTGGTATGCCTTGCATATAAATAGCTAATTAGATAGTGTCCCTGTCAGCTATGAAGTATGTAATATCTGAAAAAATACTCCTTTGGAAATTTAATTTAGGATAACAGATTGTGCTATCTAACCGAAGAATTAAAGCTTTCAGTTTACTAAGATGTTTGTGCCTTTAGTATCAACTTCGTACTATTATGTTAGTCCCTCAAAATGCAGCCAGTAATTTTATCCTTTAAAAAAAAAAAAAATCGCTTTGCCAAAAGCATGTACAGTAATTACAGCAAGATGCTTAAGCCCTAAAAATTACCTCCTGGAACATGATTCTGCACATGCATCAATTTTCCACCAAACATATGGCAAGTGGGAAATGCTCAGATGCAGCTCTGGAAACTGCTGCACCAAACCAGACCAAAGGCCCGTGCAGCGCTGTGTGCTCTTCCTGGTCACAGACAGATGTTCCAGGGGATGGCACCCATGTTCTCAGCCTGCCAGATGTGAGCATCTTGCACACCGGGTCTAACACTTCTACCTGATCTTGCCTTGCCCTTGTCACTGGCCATTTCAAATGCCACCCTCATCACCTCCAGCACGCACAGAACGCTTCCGAGACTGTCTTACATACTTACAAAAAAGAAAGCAGAAAATCTCATTGACCATCCTCTTTCTCACATGACCAGCATTCTTCAAATTTTTCAAAAATTCTTTTTTTTTTCAAGCCTCTAGTGGACTTCAACTGTAGCTATACATAAAGTGCTGGCTATAACAATTACCTTCCATTTCTTTGCTCCAAGAAGAAAACATTAAGAAATTGAAGACTGGAAGGAGTGCAGTGAGACTGACATAAGGCTGAAGGAAGTGGGATGGCAGGGCACATGCAATGGATATCCAAATGCCTTGCTTTCCTCTCCTTGTACAGCAAAGGTTTCCATAGTCATATATGAAATTCAAATAAGATTCTTTCTCCATTTAGGGGGCAAGAAATATTCTTCAGATTTAAAATCGCTTTCATATACAGATATTTCCACCTGAAGGAAGCCTAAGTGCTTCCATAAAGGTACAGAACATGAAACATGGTAAAATTAGAATGAATTAAGAAACAGCCATGCGTTCCTCCCCCAAAATTAACAGAGCAGATTGCACATCTTTCTTTAAATGAATCATTAATACTACATGGCAATTAAAAAAACTCCACTGGATTCCTTACTGAGTTTGTTGTGCCTAGTAAATAATATTAATGGGTATTCTCCAGATCTAGGCTATTGTGCTGGGAATGAGACCAAGGGGAAAAAAGTAGGTGGAACATTGCACTCTGTGGCTTGCTCACAGCAGGTCAGATTCATCCCTGGTGCAACCACACTGCAGAGGCAGCTTGGTGTGTTCTGCTGTGTGCATTACATAATCCACGCAAAGGGCAATGATGCGCATTTCAAAGTAATTAAGGTTAATAAAGTGCTGGGATTACAAAATGAGTTCTTATAAATAGCATAGGAATGAGCATTAAAAAGATGGAAACACAAATCTCTTCCCTTGAGGGTGCTAGGGAGGGGATTTTTAAAAGCAATTGCTTCACCGGCTCACACTCCTTTTCACAAAATGCCGCCCATGCAGTGGGGATGAGCACCAGGGACCAAAGGCACAGGCTGGTCCGTGGCGCTGCAGCGAGCTGCTCCCATCCCCATCACAGCGACGGAGCAGGTGGGAGCAGCTTCCTCCTGGCCACGGTGGAGAAAGGCAATCAGAGAATGACCACACATGGGAAGAACAGAACAGCTCGTGTGCTGCAAGCCTGTACCCTTGCCAACTTCAGAGGAACGCCTGTGCGCCTGCAGCCAGGCAGCTGGGGCATGCTGCACGACAATTTGGCATGGTCTGTCTCTTAAACCGCTAGTGGAAGCCAAGTTCACACTCTTAGATGCATCCAAACAGGTAACTGTGTATCCCCCTCTTCCCAAAACAGGTGCATTCTCTTGCACAGAAACTTTCTTGGTAACATCTTTGCACTGCTCAGTGGTAGATGCTGCATAACAGGATGGCAGGATACTAAGGTCTTAGTATATACTAATTTCTGTGAAGTTTCTTAATTGGCCGGAGCACAGTATAACAAAACGCCAAGCACGTTCATAAGACACTCCCTGTAACGGATAAAATACAGCTGTAGGTCTGTAGGAGGTTCATGTATGGGTGTTATATGCTATTCCATGCTCCCAGGTGCCAACACTGTAAATAATTTCTATTTGGTCAGAACAAAGTTAGGATCCTTAGATCTCATGGAAATTTTCTTCTGTTACTGTGGCAAGGAGACCACCTAGAAATGTTTACCACCTCATACTTGAAAAGATGCAAAGCTTTCTTATACTCCACTCCTTAGCTATGACTGTGGTTCTTAAAGCTTTAGCGTCACAATTTGTATGGAGTCTTTTCAGCACTAATTGCATTCACACATTTTTAGAGAGTAATGGTTTACACAGATATTATTTTGGGCATATTAGAATCTTCTGAGGTAGTACGAACTGTTTTATTAGTAAGAAGTTAGCAATGCATGTAAGCACTTCCATACGTTCTTGGTAAGACAAAAAATAACTCAAGAGATGAAGGATTTAACATCTGGAAAGGGGCAATGGCAACCAGTGCAAAGCATCTAGGATAGGTCTAGAGATGGCACAGCTCTGGAGATCTCTCTTTACATGGTATCAAGCATCTGAATGCCCCACTTTTTTGGTGGAGTATTTTCGATGACAAGCAGTGACAGCTTTTCCCACTTGTCTGAAGTTTTTGCATATTACAGTCCTTTCCCCACATGAGGGAATTTATGCTTTTACCATTACTATATACCATAGCAACCTGCATTACTCTCAGTAAATATATTCCTGTGATTATTTTGTATATCATCAGCAAACCTAAATGAAAATGACAATGTCTAGAGATACTCCTAGCTGATAGTTGCATTTATTCTGCAAGTTTATGCACTTGCTGTCAAAATAGCTGTAAATTATGCATATGAGAATGTAGATTCCCTGGAAACTCAGAAAAATGAGCTAGTCCAGCCTATCCTCCCTCAGATATACAGGCACTGCAAAATGCATCTCCATTGATGTTTTTATTACAGTTTAAAGTAGGGAGCATTTTTAAAGCTTTGTGCGATGTCAGTAAGAGCATCTCCATCTACACAACTCACTTACCGATGTGTCTGTTATCAAGCATTTATCAAGCTGTGATCACTCCAATAAAGTGGAGACAACTCTAGACGAGCCGTGTTGTCTCTTCTATATTAACACACCACCACGCCCCCCCCCCCACCGCCCGAGACAAAGGAACCAAAAAAATGAAGGCAAAGTTACCAGAAAAAAAATGATTCATTGCTGTCTTTTGGATACTGTTGCATGGAATATGTCAAATTCATGAAGCCATACAAGTTTTTCCCAGAATATTGTTCTCTGGATATGAGAACTGTGAGTTGATATTACCCTGCTCAGAGTCATTCTTCACACTCAGCGTAGCTTCCGCCTAAATCCTTGCTAGGCATCGCTGTTCAACCTTAGCATCAGGCTGGAAGCTCGGGGTCCTGGCTGCAGGACTGTGCTTTGGTGGATGGCTCACAACCATCCGCACGCAGACACCCTTTTTAACCATGCTGGCCGGCACCGCAGCTGCATATACACCAAAGAAATGCTGTGCTGTCCCTATGAGCCTGCAGTCACCCACAGCTAGCCACAGGACCTGGGAGTCAAGTGACACTCCCCCACCCAACAAGCTACTCATCACATGTCTGGGAACTTGCTTCACCAGGTGAATTTACTGCACTGCATCAAAGCTCTTCAGTAGTTAAGGACAGGGTTTGATTTTTCTGCAACGAAGGTCTGAGTCAGACGCTAGCTGGAGCGGCCTACACAATCGAATCCGCTCCTGTTAATGACGAATCTTGCCTCATCTGAATGAGTAAGCATCTCTGCATCTGGTACAAGTCACGCTGCTAACGTTTTTGTCAGGTGCTTGTCTTCATTTAGCACTGACAGCAGGCTTCTGAACTTGCATTGTGGCTAACTGCGAGATGTCCAGAAGCAGTAACACAGCACATGATTTCAAGACGGACAAAGAATGAAGAACTAGGTTTTGGTGTATAGGCCTTCCAACAAAGCCCAGAGCCCAGGCAGGCTACCTCGCTCCTAAGGAATGGGAATGGGAGCTGGAGCCCTGCTGCTTTTGGGAACCTGTGTCAGTACTGCTGGCTGAGGAACCGGTGACTTGGTCTGGACACACGCTGAGTAAATCCTTTTTGTGGAAGAAACTTGGATTATGAACAAATTTCTGCCACATTTCTAGATGCTCTTCCATTTGTTTTCTTTCAGGGAAGTGCCTCATCACAAAACACTTTCTCTTAAAGAAACGCAATGTGCTCAAGAAAAGTAGTATCTCCTTTTCCTTCTGGTGCTTTGCACCAGCCTCCCACCAAACTTCTTCTCAGGGCTTCATTTCAGTTATTCTCAAGGCCTGCAGGGAGGATCAAGCCTAAGAAGCAGCAGCAAAGCAAAACAAAAACAAAAACAAAAACAAAAAAACAGGAATCCAGGTATAAATTTAAGGACAGCCTGGCTCCCCTCTGCTTGGCTAGTACACGTTCAGGCAGAAATCTTCTATCATGCTTTGTCAGAAGCGGTTTTGATTAAAACACTGTATGAAAACGTTGTCCATCCTCATCAGGGACTGTGCTGGGGAGCTCCAAGATTGCTGAAATGCTCTACACAAGAGCTCAAAATCCAAGCACTGTGGCTGGAGACTGTAACAAGATCAACTTCAGCAAATTTAATTAAAGTCTATACCACAGATTTTCAACTTGTTTTCTTTTCTGCCCCCAAAACATACTTGTTTGCTCATGTGAAGCAAAACTAAACAAAAAAAGTTCATATTTATGATGGTAAGAAAAAGAAAGGGCTTGGAATGACTAAGTAATTCATGCAAGCCTTCTGATTAAAGTCAATTTGCCTTCAACATCATGGCTTCTAACGTGCCCTAGGCCTGCATTAATAACCTACTAGCACACAGCTTCCCTGGTTGCTTAATTATTTATAATTTTTATTGCTTGTTAAAACAAAGCAACCTTAATGAGATTAATAAAATTATTTTCTTATTTAACTTATTAAAAGTAAAGGATGGAACTTCACTGCTCTCCTCGACAAATGCTAAGAAAGCCTTCTGCGTCCCGGCTTGCCTGGCTGGAATTTGTCAACCTGCTCTACAACTGAGTGCCATCGGGATATTGTCAGGGCAAGGTGGGGGCAGTTAACCCCTCTCGTGGCTGGCACGTGCTGCTCTGTGCTCAGGGGACGCAGCAGGAGCTGCTCTGCACACTCCCCCCTGCCCCAACTACCTGCAGCACTCACTTTGTGCACAAATACAAGGGCTCAAAACTGATTTTTACATTGCAACTACTTTTGTTCCAGGCTGCAGATCTGGTAAAAGCTGTCCAAAGCAGAGCACTGGCTAAAGCAGCCAGAATGCAAAGAACAATCGATATCATCACCTGCTAGCACTTCATTTTTGGAAGCTGACCGTCAAAAGCAGAAGTGTCACTTGTAATTGGAAAAACTCTCCTGCACACCTCAGAATGTATTGGTGGTATGAAATTCTGTCTTCTAAACTCTGCACTGAAGAAAACGAGTGCAGTTTTTCCTCCAAAAATTCATTTGCACTACCCCAGCAAACCTACCTCTAACCAAAAAGTGACTTTTATTTAGACTCCACCTTTATAATCCTTAACATGTCACGCTTCCAGGATGTCAGAAAGGAACACTTTCACATATTATTATCTAGGAAATGCAATTTTTCCCTCCCAGAAGTTATTGAATAAACTGTTTATTTTGAAACGTACTTTGACATATTTCTGCAATTTAAAGATACATTAGAAAATAGCATTTTCAAGATCAGAGAAAAGCATATGATGCACTTGGAAGGATCTGTCTGTAGTTAATAGGTTGAAATTCAGAAATAACTCAATTAAAAATACACAAACTCGGAAATTACTTAGTGCAATTTTGAACATCAGGCTGTTTTTTCTTCCATATCTTCCTAATGCATCAGATTTTCTTTCTGAAATGACTTCGGTATTTATGTGAAGGACATTGCTTCCTGCAAAAAGCTTCTATTAAGAGCTCTATTAATTACAAGACCACTGCATTTCCACAAAATAAAATCCTGCCTGGACAATAAACATCGGATGTAATACATGTACATCAGCTCGAGTGTATTTGCAGAGCTGGAGACAACTGTTCCGAATACTGATTGACTCAAAGAATTTTGTATTCTCGGATTACCTTTCTTTGAAATATTTGATTAACCTAGGAAGACACAAATAAGTTAAATCAGACAAAGCCTGAAGAACTTATTCAGTATCAGGCTAGCATTTGTGCCATTAATAGAACTAATTGCTATCAATCAATTTAGTTCACTAGCAGTGGAGATAAAAAATACCTGGAGCCAAGCAGGGGGCTTGCCTTTCAGAGTAGCTCACTGATACACGTTGACACTGTAAATCACACAGCGGTTTCACCAAGATGATTCACTGTAACACACACAAAAAGAAAAAAATATATGTAAAAGAAATCTTGCAGCTATTTGGCCTTAAGCATTCACAATTGGGAAAAGTGCCTTTGTATGCAAAAGCAGAATTTGGAGCATAATTTGAAAAGACATTTGGATTTCATTGTTCCAGGTAAAGGTATTAGATACAACACCCAGCTGCTTTTGAGGATTTGCAGTTGTATTCCACACTCAGACAAACAACGGCTCCTTGAAGCACCAAGACCTGGACATGCAGAAGGCCGCTGGTGTGTCCTGCACGACGCACAAACGACAGTCTGCTCTCAGCGTCCCTGACACTGCTGCCACCAGCACGCTGCCCCCGAGGCACTGCTGCCCTCCATCCCTCCCCTGGAACTCAGCTGTCAGGGATTCTTGCTTTACAGCAAATGTTGTCCTGCTTCATCTTTCCTGAATTCAGCACAGCTGACATTGTAACAACAGTACCCAGTGCCAAAGGAACTCAGGTGCAGCTGGGACAGAGGCAGCACCTAGAACAGATTTATATCCTCCTCTGGTACTGTAACACTAACAACTTCAGTTGCAGGCTTTCTAGTGGCATCTTTATGAGACCCTGCTGACTCTCCACCAAAATTTATCCCCACCCAAGCAAGTTCTCTGAACCACAGTCGCAGATACAATAAATTAAAAGGCTCCCTAATATGACAGCAGCTGCTCCTCAGTGCTCCCTTCACCTGGCACAAGGGGGGAAGGAAAGCTCCCCATTTCGCAAAGCCTTGCAGGCTATTCCGGTTGCTCCTCCTCAGCACTCACAAGTATTTCTCAGTTTGGGAGATACAAATAAGGAGAAGAAAACCAAGCTCAATTTATTGACTTAATTATTCCCTAGCCAGAAGCACCGGCAAGCATTTGGATCACTTCAGCCATGGCCTGCCTTCCGTCCGCACTGGCTCTCGGCAGTGCTAAGCTGATGGCTCTGAAGCGCCAGCCTGAACACTGCAACACCCACAGCAACCGGGAGGACTGCAAAAGCCTTTAGAAGGTGCCAAATTCACAGGATGCCAACAGGACCTCAGTTTCTTCTGTTCACTCAAGAACCAGTTACGAAGCTTGCAGCAGTACAGCTGATACTGAAAGGTGTGCAATGGCAGAGTCCAAAAGGCTCCAACAAATTTACAAGGCTGAACGTAGCCTAATGCATGTATTTTTTACCTTGTCCTTTCAAGTACAGGCCTCCTTTTGAGCATGCCTGAGAGATCTAGAGAACTCTATAAAACCTGACCTGCTAATACAGTTTCACCTGAGACAACTCCAGAAGAGGAATGTATCATATTATTGCTGAAGTTTAAGTTGGAGGAAGCTTTTAGCTGTAAACATAGCTGCTCAAAAGATAAATATTTAAACACAGACTTCATGTCAGAGTCTATAAAATAGAATATTCACCAGTTGGCTTAAGCCAGTAGGAAATTATAACAGAGAATGGACTACTACTTCTCAAGGTTATTTAAACCAAATTAACAATGACAGTAACATAATTTCCTTGGCACGACTCTTTTTCATTTCTTTTCAGCTGCCTCCTGCTAGAATCTTCAGAGAAGTTTAAACTGATTTCAAGAAACCCTTTGGAAAAAAAAAAAAAAAGTACTCTGCTATTATACGTCTTCCAGGTGTTCACAGAAGTGCAGAGAAAGAACATTTGCATTTCCAGGTAAATGCTCTGTTTATATAGAGCTGTTGATGGAAAATGACAACACACATTTTCCAGGACCATAAATGTTTACTTTCATCAAATGACAAAGTTAAAGCTTTGGATCACGACCTGTTTCTAGTAACTCATACAGGAAGATTTCTAAGATTTTTGTAATGAGGTAAGTTGCCGAGGAAGCAGTCTGATACAAGGGCTAACTGATGGGTGCTGCAAGCTCAGAACTAGGATTTTGAATTTGAAATAAACTGCTTAGAACAGTTTTTAGGGAATTATTTCTTGCTGCTATATTGTTATGACATTTGATGTGTTAAAATTATCCTTCACTGTAAGCAGGAACCACGATTTCAACAGAAAACCACGTCAGAGTTTCACTAATTTACTCCAACAGTAATTCTACGCGCTAAATAACTTCTACATCAGTGCCTACAATCATTGTTGCGGTTTTGCAGCTATAAAACATACTCAGGAATTAAGGAATCTCATCCACTAAAGCCAGTAGAATGACTTTGGATTCAGTTCGGTTGCGAGGCTCTCTCTTGTCTCTGAATGCAACTGTTATCTTGGCCTTCACTTTAGCAGTGCCTGGAACAGGTGTACCTAGAGAATACCCCATTCAGAGCTATAAATCACACCACACCATAGCTGGAGCTATGACAGAGTTCACCGTACTTCAATGAGAATTTACACTGCTAGGAAAAGATCTCAAAAGAATTTGGACTCTGGGTTCTCTCTCTCCCAGCTCTTGCTTTCTGCCAGTGTGGCCTGCAGCCAACAGCCAGCACACTCCCGCAATCCCACCCGATGTCACCCGCCTCCTTGGAACCACCTACTCCAGCAGCTTCGCTTCAGTTACTCACTGCAGAGCACTGCCTGTCCAAGAACGCAGGCTCCTGGCAGTCCTCATCTGATATTTCTACCTGCTCCTGTCAGGACACTCTGGCTACAAACCTCTGGTTCTCTGGGGAGCCTTATGGTCTCACGATGCCTGACTGCATTCTTAATTCCCCAAACTCTGTTCCTAGCGTTCCTGATTAATACAGGTCACATCATGTGTGTTAGAGTAAGATGCAATGAAATTAAATCTCTTGACAGCAAGCTGACTTTTAGGGCCGTCTGCCAAGAAACCTTATTACTCTAACCAATCATTTGTAGAAATTACAGAAAACCAGCTTGCTGGTCTTAACTGTGCTGTGGGAGGGAGAAACAGGGAGGAAATCAAAGCAAGAGAGGTTAGGTGAAGCCATGAAATAGAATGATAACACTATGGATAGGTTTTGCAGCATTTTTTCCTTGAATAATAGAATCCACTATTACATTTCTCTGTTTTATTAACATTCATTTATTCGTGTCAGGGCTATACTTGACATAGCTACAAAAAAAGGTTAACATTTATGATCTACTTTTGAGAAAAGTTTTGGGGGAAAATATGTTGTGAAAATATAGCAAGCTGCTGACACAGGTATTTACATGAAGGTTACCTCAGAGCTGCACTGAAAATCAAAGGAGTTGATTGAAGCTACTTCTTTGTTTCTTACGCTATGAAGATACCTAGTACTGGACAAAGCTTCAAAAGAAATGTATTCCACTCCAATAATTCAGCTTGTTTTGCTCAGTTTTTGTACTGGTTTTTAAATTTCTCCTTCAGGCAGCATCTGGGAGTGGTAATAAGCAGCACAAGTTGCCTTTCTAGAAATCCCATCCAGAAGCAGTTGCCTTCCTCGGGAGGTCCTGCCAACGCTTGGACTAACAGCCAACAGTTCTCCCTTCGTGAGCTTTCTGTTCCAGCTAAAAGGTTTGCAGCTCACTGAAACAACATGCAGCAGGGATTGCTGCTTCTGGTATTTCTGGATGCATCTTCCTAGAGGTAAACAGTTCTCACAGGTTTTCTTATCCTATACTTTGTTATAGAGATACTGTACCATTATGATACAAAGGCAGCTATTTAAATATTTCTATCTCCCTTCTGAATTGTGGTATAAATAATTTTCCATAAAAACCCTCCTAAAATAATACAGTAATTATCATGAAGTACATTGAGCATTCAGTAATTAATAGTTTCAAACATCCATATTTTCCTTTACGCAAACAAGTACCTATGCCAACAAAGTGTTAGCAGAGGGTACTCTATTAAAGAAAGACATTAGAGGAGTTTCAGCTTTGTTTTTCCCCTCTTCTCTCAGCAGTCTTCATTAATATAATAAAACTCTCATTATAAAATCATTAGTGCAAATGCAAATAAAGTTTTACATTGTTAATGTCCCCAACCAGGTCCTTAATCACTTGAAAAGTCATGCTGCATTAAGTATAACATTGATTAGACAAGATAAAAGGGACTGATGTAGAACATGTTGTGTTACCTTACACTGAACTATTAAGAGAACACAATGCTTTCTGTGTTCAAAGCTGTTTTTCTGCATTGTTTGTATTCTGAAATCCAAAAAGCCCTAACTGAAACAATCAGACAGAACACTAGACTTCAGTTATCTAAGGAGCCCTACACCTCCTGGACCTCTGTACTGCTGCTGTCACGTTGCCCACCACCCAGCTCAACTCCACCCCCACCCTACTCCTGCACTAATTCACCAGTGGAAAACTGAAACCTCCATTCAGGAGTTTCAGATGTCTTTCTGACAGAGTGGCTTTTGAGAAAAGCAAGCTGCTTCACCTCAGTCCAGGAATCCTGAGGAGGAATACTGTGGCCTGCCTGTAAACAAGATGATCTCTTCTTTCAAGAATTCTTTTTCATCTAAGTCACTCTTGAGGACCTCAACATCTTAGACTGAATGTGGCATAAAGCTACTGAATGCATTTCCATCGCAGTATTTTTCCTGCAACTGTTCTGTATTTTCACATTGATAGTGGAACCATTGCTGTGTCATTAACAGTCATCACCATGTGACAGCAAAACAGGACTGCAGTCCTCCTGTTCCGGGACTGCACTAAAACCCACTGAATTATAGGAAACATCGTCTACACAAGAACAGACAAATACCCCTGATTTAAAGCACAAGAGAGACGGCGTTGCAGACGTATTTTCAGCTTTGAGTCCTATAGATTGCTACTGAGAAAACGCAGGTGCTTCCACATCGGACTATTACGACATGTTACTGGTGGAAAGAACTGCTACATCTGCTATAAATACGTGAACAGAGTATGACTGGAATGCAGAAGATCGTCATGATCTGGAGTATTTTGCCTTGATTTCTGCCTATCCAAGTTATTTTTGTGCTTCCAGAAGAAAGTCATCAGGATTATCCTAATTAATTAGTCCAAGAATGAAGGGGGCTGATTGCACTAATAATCATAAACAGATCAGACAGATTCAAAGCATGAAGCCAGACACAGGGGGAGAGACGAAAATAGTTCTTCCAAGACTGAAAGGAGAAGTGTATTGTAAGGGAGGAAACCAGTAACTCAGTCTCAAGGCTCTTAGAATGATGTACTATACCACAATTCAAAAACGAAATGGGAAAAAAATACAAAGAAGAAGGAGAAAGTTTGAGTAAACCAGCATGGAAACCAGAAACCAAGGTTCCTGACTCCTGATATGCACCATCTGTCAAACCCAGTGGCTAAGGGCCTATCTCAAATGAGCACAGCTCCAGCCATGGAATGGCAATCTACAGGCACAGTTAGCCTGCAAGCAATCTAATCTGCAAGTTGGTCCAGGCTTCCGATGTTTTACTTGAATTATGTATCACTTGATGACGGCTTTAAGTTAACTGAGAAAATCAACACCCCTAGGAAACTGCTTGTAAATAATTTCACCAAAAAGAAAAAAAAAAAAAAAAAACCATTAAGGTTGCAAAGCAAGGACTTGAACATCAGCAGATGACAAAAATTCAAGTTGTCTGTTCAACTTCAACTCAACCTCCCAGAGATCTTCTTTCAGCTATGCCCTCTATGTATGATGATACACTCCTTAATTACAGACAGCAACTTCCAAACGAGCTCTGCCAAGAGACATGCCAGTCTTCTGAAGTGAGATCAAGGAAACGATCTCCTTTTCATCTCAATGTATTGTGTGATGCAGTCATTGTTAGCATATTGTAGCTGCTGTTTCCAAAGGGGTTTCTCAATTTACAGCTTAGAGAAGCACTGAATACCTGAGGCTTTCAAGTTAGTTAAGGAATGACAACGAATGTTCTCAACATCTGGCAAGTGTACTATTAAAAAAAGGGGGGGGGGGGAAGAAAAGAAAAGAAAATGAAAAACCTCAAACAACACATAACTGCAGTGAGATAAATTTCTCCTTTCAACTCCAGAATTGCCTGTCTGAGTTCTTTTCCTTCTGCTCCCAAAACCTCCACAAGACAGTGCAGAGGCTGCACACAGCAATACACCTACCCTACATCCAGAATACCATCTCAGATGTTAAAAGCTTTGGTCTGGTAACCAGAGGGGTAGCCCAGGAAACAGATTTGTTAGTGGACTCCATGTTGGCATTGCACAGGTTACCTAGGGTTTAGCTGTATCACGCAAAACAGCACTGAAGAAATATCTGAGCTGGCTGGAAATGAGCTAGCACCAGAAGGGAAGGCAATATAGCAGCATCAGCTTTACCCAGACTCATTAGTTTGGGTGTATTGCCATGCTAATGGAGCTATACTGCATCTGGGACTTCGGAAATGAGGAAGGCAGCTCATTCAGAGCCAGCTCAGGTATCTTTACATCAGGGTGGATTATGTAGTTAAACATATGTTAAAAGTGCAGCTACACTCTCAGTGTAAGCTGCCTCAGTACCAAGCTTCCGATTAATGGGGCAGCCCTTTCCTTCTCCCCTTCTCTGTCCCTGCGCTCCTCACCCCTCTCCACCAGTGGCTGTGCGCCTGTCCCCAAGGGCAGCAGCAGGCAGTGGGGGCAGGGAACTAGGAACAACTACCCTGCAAGGTGAACAAAACCAAACCAAAATTAGAACAGGCATCAAGGAAAGGCCTTCCTGTGCCTCCACCCTAGGCACCAGAGAAAAGAGGAGTGTTTATTGATCATCTGTGGAATCTGCTGCCCGTACAGCACTACAGATGAACCAGATGTGTTCCTGTGAGTGTGGCTGGGAAAGCACAAGCACAGAAAGCAGTGAGAGATGGTAACCGAAGCAGGGACAGTGCCCAGTGGGTGGAGTCCTTGCAAGAGGTATTTACCTGTGTCCTGAGAAGGATTGCCAGTTAACAGATGAAAGATTAATACTTAAGCTCTGTCCCCAGGTGGGATTTCCTGAGGCCTTGGTTAACGCTGTGCATTTTTTTTTCTTCCCTTCCTGTGAGGAGTAACAAGGATTTGATACAAGGGTGAAGTTCAGAGAACTAGGGTTCAGAAGACTCCAGAGCAGCTGGGAAGTCACAGCTGTGGAAATCAGAGACAAGGAAGAGGATGAAGAGCAGGGTTTTGTTATTGTTGTGCCTTCCAGTTCAAATTCTTCAGAGACATAAAGGAAACTTTGTATTACGTTGTGCGTTACCAACCACTTACTTCAGCTTCAGATTTTTCCAAAAACTCTCACAAACTAGCTTCTGCACAGAGCAACACTCCCACCTCCCAGGGCTCCTTGCATCAAGTTTGTACAGGTAGGCCAGTTTGCACCAATTACACTGCCATGTCACAGCCCTTGTAGCAAAACTAAAAGCTCACTGCTTTTACAATAAAACAGTCAGAAGCAATGAGGAATTAGCACATACAATACTGTCCTCCTATTAATTTTCATTGCCTTGTACTTTTTTCTTTCAAACTTGTTTGCAGGGGGAACAAAAGACATATTTGCATTGCCAACTGGCACACCTTGTTCAACAACTTAATATTCAGCTAAGGCTCAAGGAAAGATCTGGAAAGAAAATGATACAGAGTAGCAGAGCCCACACTGGCAATTTCCAAGAGACTTATTTTCAAGTTACAGCAAAAACTTGTTAGCAAGAATGCAAAATCGTAACCGGTAACAAAAGAGAGTATTCCTCTTAGCACAGTTACGCGGGTGCTTTTGCAGCACATACATTGCCAAATGCACATACTCACTTGCGGGTTGATAACTTCAGTGAGAACAGCAAAAGCACAAGATCTAATTCAATTCAACAGCTTGCCCACCACCCTCAGGATGCAATACTGCTTGGGTAATAAGAAGAGTTACATGAGAAACTGGATTTGTACTATTTGTTCTTCTGACCGCTGCCACTGCCCTAGAAAGTTCCCAAATCAAAGGAGAAGCACAGGTGCTTGCATGTGCTCTGGGGTTTGTCTGGATGAGTGGTTTTGAGCAAAGAGAAGATATCATATGCAACCTCTCAACAACAAATGCATGCCCAAGCTCAAGCAGGATTTGTTTTCAGGATGGTTTTCAGGAGTCTTCCCACCTCTTTGGTCAGTTTGGCACACAGGCAGAGCCAATCCGTAACAAATAAAGCAGCAGCTGTCTATTCCTAGGTAACTGAACAGTTAGTCTTGTTAGCAAGAAATCAATGGCAGATAACTTCACCAACAGGCATATACACTCTTCCTGCTCATAGCATGTCCTGTCTGTTTGAAGTGCACAAGGAAGGCTGCAAGGATCACTCACTCTGCCCTACAGACTGGTGGCAGCCACTGTCCCCTGAGGGGAAATGTGCACCCATCACCCTTTTGTGCAGCAGAACTTTAGAAAGGATCCTCATCTCTGAAAGCAAATAATTTTTTTTTAGCATTATATGGAGCTACACTACCAATCTCTTCTAGCCTGAGCCTGTAAATCCCTCACCATGTATTTAACAAACTGAGCAGAGTGTGATATTGCTTGCAGGGACAGCGCTTCCCGGCCAGAATTACCAAACAGCTGCTTGAGGAGCTCCCACCAGGCTCATCCTTAATGCTCAGAATCGGCATTGCTGGAAGGCACACGAGATGCCAGGCTTGCAATTTAACGTGATGGAAATGACAACAGAGGCGATTCTGACCCGTATTCCTCATTACATCGATTGCACCTGCATGTCTAATTGTCATCTACTGTTTTCATCAGCACTGCTGCGCCAGGAACAGGACACTGCACTGGGAAATGTGACTGATCCTGTGTATCATGTTGGAAAACGCTCCTTCCTCTTGACATTGTACCTAGGCAGCAGAGGAGCAGAACCATTTCAGGTCCACCTCTGCACTGCGAGGAGGAGAAGAGCAAACAGCACCTCCTCAATCACTTGCAGGGGTTTTGGTGCTCATCCCATCATGCACTAGATTCCAGAGCAAACAGGCCGTCCCGCTGGCCAGAGCACGCGTTTGTGGCCTCAGTCTCACCCCATGTCAGGTGACTAGTGGAGCCTTGTTACCCCAACCCACGCAATAAGCATTCAGTAACAGGAACCCCCACTAAATACACTGCCTCCTTACCGCACACTCCCACAGCCTCCTGCTCTCTCTGCGTGGCTGTTTAATCCAAGCGGCGCTGAAGCTAACCGCACACTGGTGATGTCCTTACCCCAACATGACGCCGTCAAAGCACCCAGTGACAGAAGCTGGTTTCTGAACAGGTCTCAGACGGTGTCAGCTCGTTATTTCAGAGAAAATCTGCTTCTGAGAAGGTAGGCCAAACCTTTCAGCATCCCCAGTTACTTTTAGAAATGAGTCACAGAAAAAACTGTATGCATTATTAACCTGATCTCAACACAGATTAGTACATAGTGTGAGCTCCAGTGGAGCCATGCATTAAATGAGTTATATCACGCAATCCAGTTAAGCTATATATGCAAAAGATCAAATATTAGAACATATTAAATATACATGCAGAGCTTTCACATATACAACGGAAACGCCACGATTCATCAGTGCTGTCTCAGTCTCCTATATGAACAGGCTCTGAAGCCTTAAAAGGCTTTCCCTTTGCAGAGACAGAATTTGTAACAGGGAATGGAGGTATCAGGAACTCTGTGTACTGCATTTATGTGACACACCCAATGAAGAATTAATTACATTGAAAAAGTTTTTAAGGATGCATATAATACAGAAATAAGTACAGTTGTGGCAAAACTGTTCTCCACTACCTCCAACTTGTAAAAAGACTTTTTCATTACTCAAAATCAAATGTAGTCCTCCTGTGCCCCCTTTTTTTTTTATTCCCTTCCTGCTCTGAGTCCATTGGCAGCAAGACATCCTGAAGCAACAACCATTACAGAAAATATTGCAGAATAAAACAAGAAACAGAAACATGGAATTTGGATCCTAGAAATCTCAGCAGAGTGTCATAAGCCTCCTATCTTTTAAATCCCTGCATTTTGGTTTGGTTGGTTTTATGTTCAATCCTTCTTAGAGGAGCATGAAAAAAAATAAAAGTCTAAAAAGTGGGAGACAACAGTCCCATCACCATCATGATTTTTAAAGTTACAATCTATAAAAACAGTTTATTTGGGGATATAAAGGGAGAGCAGACCCATTTGTCAGTGATTTCAACGGGCAACGCCCAGCCTGTTGGAAACACACACGCACAGTCATGTGCACGCATCTCAGGGCTGAGCAAACCCTGCCATCCCGCATGCTGAACTCTCTCTAAATGGCTGTCTGCAGCTGCTGACAGATGACTGATAGAAACGCAAAGGGCACATTACACATTTAAGTTAGCTATTGCTGTATCTAATATTGAGGTTTCTACTTATATTCTGTGCATCACAGAGAAGTCATACGCTTATTAAAGAATTACGTTCAGAATTTTGTATGGCAAAACTTCCAACTGACATGGTCTAGTGCGTCGCAATGAACTTTAGTTTAGCAGTCCGAAATTAGTGTCTCCAAGTCTCCTGCAAGCCTGATCCATTTATATTCACCCACATGTGAAAATATGAAGAACTCTGCAATTATCTCGTGCATATGGAAAATGTCCTGGATGACAAGAGGATTCCTTTCCATTGATGAAACCCTAAAAGATGGTCTGCCAACACTAGCGTCTGTAAACTATAGGATATGCGAAATTAAGTTTATGCTGTTATTGTAAATGAGCTTAAGTCTTCACTTGAAGGCTTAAGCCCCAAAGCAATTTTCTTCTTAGCAAATTAGTGAGAAATTTGTATTTCACCAAGAGCCAAAAAATAAAAAATAAAAAGATTGCTGAGTGGGGATTCACAAGTCCCTGGCTCCACTTTTGCTGGCTGGCATTTAAACAGCAGAAAAACAGCATTAGCATTTTCATGGGCTATTTTATGCCCTCACAATTTAAATATGATTTAGCTTTTAAAGTAAAACTCTGCAGCCTTCAAAGTTTTATGTGTGTGGAAACCTAGTACAAAAAGGCCAGAAAAATCATCATCTGTACCTCTTAAGTCCAGATCAATTGTAAAAAGCTCCCAGTTTCCAAGTCTAAAAAACACAGTTTGAAAACACAATGATATTTTTCCTCTTCTGCAGTTGCCAGGAATTGCTGCCCTTGAAAATGAGATGAAATGTCCATTAATGTCTGGAAACATGCCTGGTCTAAAACAAGACCTTAAATGCCATGCATTTTACGGTGCACATCCTCAGTGAAGGCTTGCAATGTTTCACTCCTCAGGCTTGGCCTGATTCTGTCCTCCGCTGGTTTCACGCACTGGAAAGCTGTGCGTTGGCCTGAAAAGCACCAATCCTACCTCTGGACACCGCTGTTTACAGAACCCAAACTCCTTCTAACTTAGTTTGCCTCAAGATGAGACTCAGGATTCAGGCCAGTTCCTGGCACAACATTTTGTGGCATGGGCTATCTGACCATTTGACGTGCATGAAATGGATTTCTTGTCAAGCTTCACAGTTGTGGCCTAGCTGGATACAGATGACAAAAACAACAGCACTGGACAGCCCTGCTGCTGAAACAGCAAACAATAAAGCTTCCCGTTTCCCACAGTTTTCGGGTGTTTTCAGGGACAGAACAAACTCATCGTTGTCTCAAGGCAGCAGGATCAGCTCAGAGCCCAGGCCAAAGGCTTTAGAAGAACACGAGTCGTGTCACAGCATGCAGACTCCAGTATCAGCTGTGACAGCAACCAGATTGTAATTTTTATTTTTTTTTAATTCTTTCTGGATTCTCAAAAGAAGCTTCTCTTCTAAGCTATTTTGCTAGAATTACAGTTTCCCCAGCAGGAGTGTTTCAAGGAAACTCCATTTTAGGACATACATAAAAGCATTTTGATATACATACAACATTTTGATACATTACAACATTGCAATTTGCTCCCTTAGCAAGTCAGTTTTGTTTTGCTCTAAGTAGCTCTTTGTTTAGACATTTCTTCTATGGCATAGCTATTCTGCAATGGCCTAAACTTACTAATTGCTGCGTATTGCCTTTTCTCTCCGAAGGGTACTTCACTTTTGCTCTGACCTGCAACAGTTAGGATAATCTAAGAAACAAGCGCATGGATAAGAAAAATGGTGAAGAAGTCAGATGTGGGCCCTAAGCCCACAAAGTTCCCTCCCCTGAATTCGAGCATGCAGCCTGCTTTAAATATTTCACTTGCAGGCAGCACAGAGACAAACATAAAAGTGTTTGGAATTATTTCTTCAGAGATTATGTATCAGACCAAGACAACAATGACTTTTAAAGGAAGAGTTTATCTCTACAAAGTATTAAACTTTTGAAACATTTTTCCCTCTACAGGAAAGCCTTTTAAATAACAAAGCACTGAGTCACTGGATTAAACCCTGGGACCCCGTTCAGGCTCCGCAGCTTATGAGCAGCTTCTATTCTAGGGGGGGTTATTCACATGCTATAAGAGGGGAAAGGGCAATCTACAGATGCAAGACTTCTTATGCCTTCCAAAGAAGTTATTTCCTGAACAAAAATTGCATGATGCAGGGTCACTAAGATTTGAAGAGATGAGATGGAGCCAACTAGAAAAAATCTAAGCATGAACAGAGCAGAGGAGGTGACATTACTGTCCCCAGAAATGCCCGTCCCGTATTCTGCAGCACAGCTGCAAAAGTGCTTCTGACGGGCACTTGTGCAAATAAAACCTGATTGCCTGAGCACACAGAGAAAGTAAACAGTAACAGCAAGTTGCCAGGTCACCATCGCAGCTCCGGTGGAGACTCAAGCAGAGTTGAGATTAGCTGAGGTGAGGAGCGTTTCCTTCCTCTGGGATGTACTCAGCTCTACCCAAAAAACCAAGAGTCCACCTGGACCGCACAGGGGGATGCACCTGCTGTGTTTCTAAGCATGCAACAAGACCCACTTGTTTGTGTTCTCTTCCCTCCGCTCCCAACGGTGCGACTGCCTTCAGCCAACCCACCCAAGTGCCAGCTTGCTCCTCCGCAGCATCAAGTTCTGCCAGAAAGCTGAAACAGCCTCCACCATTCCTCACCCTGCTACTGTCCAGTGCTTTCGTGCACTTGCTGCAGGGTACCGGATCTTTCAGTGCTTAAGAAGCGGTTTAAAAATAATAACAAAACAGTAGCCTTGAGGGTTTAATTTAAGAGATGCTCTTTTCTAATATACTTGCGGATAAAAAAATGAAGTCAAGTCATATCATGTATCCTGTGCTACTCACAGACAGGATACCCAATTCTTTCTGAAGGTGAGATGCATCATTCCCAACCCAACATACAGATAAGAAAACCAAAAAAGAATGTGAGTTTTCAGACCAAATTACTTCCTTCAAAAACCATGTGACATACCCCAGAAATGAAATTCCTTCTCTCTTTTAATCACTCTTGCAAATTCTTCAGAAATAGATATTAATGAAGTCAAATGTCCTGTTTAAACACATTTGAGTGAAATTAAAACTCCTCTGTTTGAAGAAAAAATAATTTCACACTCCTTTTCTTTTCCCCTCCAGAACCAGTGTGGAATATTGAATACTTCAAAAATGTATTTTGATTTTCAGAAGCACTTCCAGTGGAACAGAGTGAATAGTTAGCAGAACCAGGTTTAAACCCAAAGATTTTAAGCATTCTGCTCCCAAACTTACAGTCTGAGTCAGAGGCTTAGCTGTGGAAATGGCTTCCAAGCCAAGCATTCATTCAGAGCCCTGTTTTCACTTGGAGTACCAGCAACATGTTTTACCTAGCATTACAAGATTCAATGTATAAAGCTGTTTTGGATCTTATCCATAAAGGCCATATGAGTAGGTTTCATATAATTCTTTCAATTATAACCATCTACAATGTGAAGATTTGCACAGAAACAGGACTGTACCTCATTTCATTTCACTTTAAAATGTTCTCACTTTGTTGTACAAAATGAAATCAGCAGAGCTCCACCCCCCAAACGCAGAGCTGAGTTATGTCTGGAAAGCATCCTGATTTGTAAATATCTACTATGCACCACTTGTGCATAACCAAGGATGAAATTATGCAAATCCATTCTACGTCTGTGCTGTGCAATTGCCAGGAATCCTCACTGCAGCAGCAGAAGCAGCCGTGGCTCACTGGGAGCCTGGTCCAGGCTCTGACTGAGCTTCTTTCCCCCAACCGCTTCCTGCCACACTGCTGCAGATTGTGCCTCAGCTCCTGGTGCGCCCAGGTGCTTCGGTTACTGTGCAGTTGTTGACCTCTGAAGCTGGCATTAAATGCTGTTTTTGAAAAAAAGAATGAAAGGATTAAAAGGTAGATTGTTTTTAAAGGTAGGTCAGAGCACAGGACTGTGAGCTTGGCTACTGGTTTCACTCAAGTATTATGGGAAATTCGGCGTTCTGGTTAAAGATGGATGGACCAATGTGGCTGACTGCCCCGCTTAAGTACTTGCCTGCTGCTGAACGTACATCAAGGTACTTTTCTAAACTAATGATGACAGGATACGCTTTATTATCAATGGGACAATTTCCATGAAAAATGGTCAGGAATGTCTCGCAACAGGCAGGCTGTGTTCACAGCTAGCTGCTTAGAAACGGAACTCGGTCTGACCTTCAGCTTTGCTTATGCTCAGCAGTTGTGTAACTTCTAAATCAGCTAGAAATCTAATTCGTTTTGGAGCAGCCTGCTCTTTGGCTAGTTGTATGCCAGTTTAGATTGAGCTTATACTGGTTTAAGCTGCTCCTGTCAATTACCCATGAAAACCACATGGAGGCAGCTAGGAAATTAAGAAAGCAGGGATGCCACAAAACTTATTCAAAGGAAGATTGTTTAAATAATGTATTTAACACACGTATTTCCATCAATGAAGTTCTTGTATATCACTGGGGGGAGGCTCAGATTTATTTTAGCACCAAACCTTTAAAAGCAAGTAACAATCCTGGCAAAAAATAAAAAAATAAAAAAAATCCAGCATTCTATTCTAGTCCAGCAATTTTTAAATTTTGAATCACGCAAAAAGACTCAGTATCTTCTAATAGAAAACACATTAAAACACAACAATTATGAACAAATTGCTTTAGCTGCAAGTTTGCTGCTTTCATTTGGAAATGGACCTAGTTAACTACAGCACTGTTCTACTGCAATGACATATTTTTAACATAAATACATGGTCACCACACATCAACAGTTCATGCTGTGAACCACAAATTAATTCTAGCAGCAGCACCGATGCTTGAATTCTCATTTTTCACTGTCATATGTGGCTTTAGTGTCAGAAGTGATACATCTAAGCCTTTCCCTCCTCTATGCTTTACATTTGAATTGTGTGCTACCATACTGCGACATTATCAACAACCTTGAAAAATACTGAAGCATGGATTTGAATATAAGTTGAAATATCAAAGAGGTCTATGCCTTCTGATCCAATCTGAAGTTCGAATCAAGCTGTACTATGATATGCTCCATGCAGCTTTGGTTGGCAAGGAACTGCATTAAAAAACCAAAAAGTTAGCTTGTGTACTGAAGTTTCTACCGTGCATCTAGGGACCCACAGCTAAACCCCAAAGTTATGACGTCAGGGCAATACTTCAGCCTCAAGAGCTCTCCATATGAGAACCGATGCACGAGCCTGCTCTGGGCTCTCTGAGCAGTGGTGGATTTTACCCTGCCCAAGGATCCTGTTCTGCACACAGCCAAACTGGATGCAGTGTTTGCTCTGACTGACAGGGTTTGTCCCAACAAAGCAGCATTTTGAGTAAGGGAAGAGTTTCCAAACCTCACTGGCTATGGAAGTGCAGAGAAGATAAACCTAAGCCTTCCCTAAGCAACATAATTAAATACCGCTAGGCTTAATTCAGTTCCCTGGAAGGTGTCCCAATTAAGTAGATTTTCTAATTAAGGATATCCTGATTAAGGGGTCAATAGCATTCAAGTGACATTAAAAATAACGTGGGAGAGAGAGATGAGCAGTGTGCTTACTAGGCCTTGTCCTCTTTAGAAATGTGGTATGGCTCAGCTGTTAATAGAAATTGAAGGTGGCTCATGTTTTTCTCCAGATTTATCTGTGTTTGCAATTGCAGAGTGAAAAGGAACAATGATAGCTACGAGGTCAAATCTGCCCTTCACTTCCAACTGTAATTCCATATAAACTAATGAGAACTGGACCTGGCATAACAGAGCAAAATCAGGTCTCCAAGAACAAAAAGGCTTGAAAAGATAGGCTGTTGAATTCCAAGAGAGTTGACATTTTCAGTCCATTCAGTCCATCACAGATGCTCCTGTCAAGATTTGCTTGCTTTAAAAACGTAGAGCAATTAAATCCCAACTAATGCTGGGCAAGTTGCCTTGCAGTGCTAAGCTAAAATCTGGCGCTACCAAATGTAAGTCAGCTCACATCACTTCTCCTCCCTGGACTCCAACCTACGTGCTGCTGCCCTGCTGAAGCAGGGCAAAGCTCCTGCTTGCACAGTAATGGATCTATATTTACCAGCACTTGGTGTGACCCCTTTCTACAGAAGATGTGAGTTGAAGCTTCCTGATATCAAAACAGGCATTTTGAAGAATTTTTTTTTAAGAGCTTACTATGCAGCTGTGCTACAAGGCAAGTGTAATATAGCCAATGTCACTTCAGAGCTGCCTACAATGTGTACCTTGTCCCATTATCTGACCTGGCACTTAGCATTACAGAGCACATGAGAACACAAAACAGCAGACAGGAGCATCTCAGGCTTGGTATCTGATAGATAATAGACTACACAACTAAGAGAAGACTATTTGATACTGATCATTGCAGACAACGCCAGGGAACAGAAATCACGCACTTAAAGGACTTGTGCCCACTACGGAGAAAATCAATCCTCAGCACTATGCCCCACCACCTACCCACTTGACATGACATGCCAAAGCAGCAAGAATCCTAAAGCTAACCTTTATGAGTCTACAGTGGATCACGGTCCAGTCGTTTGAAGCCAGCCCCTTCGACAGCCATACATGCGGAGGGACTGCGATAATTTGCACCAGTTGTTCTACTGTGGTTTATTTCCCTGGCTAAGCAGTAATGAGCTCTAATCCCTTGTTTCCAGCTTGAAGAAGCAAAAAGAAGAAACAAAGACTGGTGTCAACCTTGAAATGTTGCACTTTTGTTTCTGTTACGAATCTGAAAGGGCAGAATTTAGCCCTCTTCGGGTGTGACTGCAGACCTCATGTCTTCTCTCAGCACACCGCTTTCTGATCAGCACCAGGCTGGTTTTGGACGAGCTGATTTCCTTCTTCACTGTTTTTTTGAAATCAGAGGTAAAAACTAGTTAAGCAGAATGAGATATTGCAGGAATGATTTCCCTATCGTTTATCTTTCAAGAGCAGACAGAGATGAACAAAACAATTTAACAACCAAAGAAAACCACCTACTGCAGCTGTAGCTTTAAAATGGATTGATTTAATTTTTTGAATTAATGACTACTGAATCTCATTTTCCAGTGAGCACAAAAGCAAAATTCTTAAGTCTAAATATTTCCTGTGTACACAAGTGCCTGTCCACAACTTAAGAACAAGAAAGCTCCGAAGCTGAAGCACTTCTGTAGAAGACGGCGAGAAAGGAAATTTGTCCATGTCTGCACAAACGCTGGAAGTATCTCTGTTCTTAAAAGTAGCAGAGAAGAATATGTCATTGCCTGTCTAAATAAAATGTCACTAAAGAGCAACTTGCTTTGAGGCCAGCCTGACCACCGAATAAAAGCACAGAGTTAAATTCTGAGAAGTGGACAGGATCATATGAAGAGCTTACTTTACGTGGAAGGGACAACAGTTCAGCAACTTCACGTACAGAACTTCTACCCTTGCATAGATTTGAATAACAGGAAGATATGGAACACAAGGTCAGAGCACCTCTGTAGAAAGGAACTGGGTAGAGCTGTGGGCTTTTTTGTTCGGGAAACACTAAGAAGGATCCTTATCTTCAAGTTAGCCCCACTGCAGTAAAGAGAGGCCCTTCTCATTCACAGTCTTAGCCCCAGGCACACAAATAAGCCTTTAGACAAGTCTTTCTCCTGTAGTTTCTTATCTTTAAGGATTTCTCTGGTACTCAGGAAAGAAGTTCTTCCTGTGGAAAAGCCAGAGGGCTTTTCAAGTAGACCAGTCATCTCTCCCATCCTCACCCTCTCACCCTCAGTCCAGCTGAGCCTCTTCTCTCAAGAGTCAGCTTTCATCACCAGGTCTAATCATAAATTTACTTAACACAGGGTAACACAGACCTTACGATGTTTGTATTTTTTTTCAAAGTGTGAGGGAAAAGCGTGCTTTGAAACACAAGCAGAAGAAAAACAACTGTGAAGCCCAAACCCCTTATGACCAAACATGCTTGTACAGGGCAAGTTTTCCCAGCGGGCCAGATAAAGGCTGCTGCTCTGGGGCACGGAGAGCTGATTTCTTGCTGGGGCACAAATATTCATGAATAATCACCAAGGGCAGGTGGAGGGGGGGCTGGCGTGCCCACTCCATGCTCGGCTACATGGCATGCAGAGCAGAGGCACACAATTTAAGAAAGGGTTGCTCTGGTCAGGTTTTATTTTATTCCTTCAGCAGTTTAACGATTTGCAAAACCACAATTCACCTGGTTCTTCTGCTTGTTCCTGGGTGCAGTAGTATAAATTAATGCTTGGCAGACCACAAGCAAAGATTTCCTTCTCTGTTTGTGCTTGCTTACTCAGGGTTGAGGTGGCTCATGCTACTGCAGGCTACTCAGCATAGCCTTCCTGCACAGGTGCAGGGCACAGGACTACAGTGGTATATCGAAGTCCCTGGCCAACCATTGCAAACACTGCCCTGAGGGAGTGTAATCCAGTGATGAAGTAAAACAGGGAGCAGTGATCAGGGCATGGAGCCACAGGACCTTCCAGCTTCAGCTTTGTGCCTCTGATGCAGTGAGTTTGGACCAGTGCAGCAGCCTGGGTGTGACTTGGCTTTCCTGTGCCTAAGATCCCACTCCCCTAACAGTCCATGTGTTACGGGGCTTCACATTATCATTATGTACAACTTTGTACACAGCATCCTCCAGATAAAGAACTCAGTTCCAATCACTAATAGCATCATTAAAAAATAATTAGCTGGAATAAAAATGCCTTTTGTTGGCAGACTGAGTTGTCTGCAGCATCTTCCAGTGACTGCATCTGAATTTTATGAAACTCTCCTTCCAGTAAATGTGTGTGTTAATTAGACTGAAGGAAGTTTCACTCTGGGGCAGAATAGCAACGTATGACCCTTACAAATGCCCTGAGCTTCTTCATCCTCAATGACACCGCCCCTGGTTTTTGACACTGGAGGTAAAACTACAAAAAATAAAATGTGTGAACACTAATTGCTAATTAAGGTGCCTTCACTGCATCTCTGCTAACCCCGCTATGTATTTGCAGACCTACTATGATGAATAAAGAACAGCATTTAACAGGAAGAAAAAGTGTGCTTACAATTGGGGGAAATACATGCTAATGACTGTATGAACCCATCAGAAGGCAGATGGGAAGAGGGAGAACTGTCTGCAGCTGCAGTCCTGTTTTGCATTTCGTCCAGGAGCAGGTCACAGACTTCCCAGCACAGCCTATTACTGGAATTGTTCACCAACTAATTCCTGGGTTTGGTTCTGGTCTTTAGCCAGACATTAGAAGGGGCTCTGCTTTGACTAGACTGACAAGTCACCTAGCACCCCTGACCACATGCTTCCAAGTCTTAAGGGATTAGACTTCAAAAACTAAGTTTGTTAATTTGTATATATATTTTTTTAAAAAAGTGTAACAGTTAAACATATTCAAGTATGTTCGTGTATGAGGATGCACTGCTAACTCTAGCATAGCAGCAGTGCCTCAAACAGCAGAGGTAAAAAAGAAACAGTTTTCTCATTTTTATTTTAAACATTCACTTAAAACTTACTGGAGAAGAGAAAGCTGCAGGGAGACCTCATGCTCTCTACAACTGCCTGAAAGGAGGCTGTAGCAAGGAGGTGTCTGCCTCCTTCCTCAGGTGGTAAGCAACAGGACATGAGAAAATGATCTCAAGTTGCACAAGAGCAGGTTTAGATTAGGCATTAGGAAGAACTTCTTCATGGAGAGGGCGGTCAAGCACTGGACCGGGCAGCCCAGGGCAGCGGTGGAGTCCCCATCCCTGCAGGCATTTAGGCGACGTGTAGCTGCGGCAGTACGGGATGTGCTTTAGCGGTGGGGCTCAGTAAGTCAGGTTGGTGGACTTGGGGATCTTGAAGGTCTTTTCCAACCTAGGTGATACTGTGATTCTACTATTTCAGCCAGGTTTTTTCACATGATGCTACATCCCATGTTCTTTGTGTGAGAAGAAGTTACTTGGGGCTGGGGGAAAGAAATAGAGGGTAGGAGCTTAAGAAAGTTGTCACTTGGAACAAACCCTGAATTTCTGTGAGAAATTATTATGGGGCAGCTGCACTACAAAGGGCAAGCACAACTGAGGTTGTCCAATTGACTCATTTGCTAAAATATTAGCTAGGGGAAATACAAAACGGTGCAGAGAAACAAAATAGGATCATTGGTTCTAAAACTCAATTTAAAATAAAGAGAAGAGATCAGTATTCACCCAGCTCTGGAAAAGACTCCCATGGAAACCATTGCTTTTTATGTTAAGGGGAAAAAAATTCTCATGTGGCTGCAAACTGAGTACCATTTTGCAGGTCTGCTGATTTAGCTGCTGTCTTAGCCATTAACAGGGGCAGGAAAGATAGGTGGTAGGGAAAAAAAAAAAAAAAAAAACAGGCCATGAAACTCAGTCAAGAGAATTCACGGCATTAAAATAATTGTCAAATCAAAGAGTGCCCTAGCCTCCACACATCACAACCAAGCAGCATCCACATTTGGATTAGATTGAGTACAAATGTTGGTAAATTCAGAAGACTGTCAGAAGGCACACAGGGAGAAGATACCAAGCAGTCAGTAAATTAACTGCAGCACCATCTCTTTCCCCAGACTACATCTTTCATAAATGTTGGGTTCCATGGTGGGGAGGGGAAGAGAGAGAAAGGTACCAAGGGACTCAATATTTCCAAATCGTAAAAAGTTACTCTGATTTGCATGAAAGTATAAATTCATTAATTCAGCTCAAACCCCCCAAATTCTCAAACTGCATTAATAACGGATGCTGCACAAGCTGCGTGAGCTGCCAAGAAACATCTAAAATGGGTTCCAGCCATGTTGGTGTATAGACTGTCTGCTGGGGCAGTGAAAGGAATACAGCTTCTGACCTTCCAGTTGTTGCAGGTCCTCCACCGTGAAGGCGGGGAAATAACCTAAAGCCAGGACTTTAGCTGGCCTTCCTGGTGCAACGTGTGGCTGGTAGTTTGAGTGCCCAGTGGTGCAGCATTATCCCACTTCTACGTGAATGTTATTTATCATCCGCATTGCTCTAATAATATGGCAGTGCTTTGTAAGCACCTATAACAAAGGATGTTCTTTGGTTCCAAAGAGGAATACAGAGTGATGATTTGATGATTTCTAAGTATACAAACCACCACGGTATTTATATGCTAAACTGGCACAATAGTCACAGCTCACATCTTTTGCTGAATAGTTTAAAGACAAACAAACAAAACAAACAAACACACAAACAAAACCTCCACACAGTAATTAGTTCCTAACGTCTTGCATGTTTTGATGCTATACGTCAAAGACAAGAACCTGATTGCTTATAATTTGTGGAACAAATCTTTGCAGCCGTCACTATGCCAAGCTGGTTGATTATTTTTGCTTTCAAAACAAACCAGGCAGCATGATGCATCAGTGACAAATGAACGCAGAAATGCTAATTCATAAAAGCAATAGTTTGAAACCTCTCTGCTGGAAAGGGTTTGGAGTAGCTTTTTAACAGCGCCCATCATCGCCAGCATCAGACCCTGCCACAGCACAGCACGTGAACAAGCTTCTGAATAACGGTGGTCATGCTTCAGGTTAAGTACTCTGTTGAGCAGCACCTTAGAAGGGCACCCACAATCCCTTTCTTTTGTTTAATAATTAATACAACATAAACCCTTGAAGTTTACTAAAGTCAAACATATTTCCTTTATGAGAAACAGCCTACCTGTGTCTGTTTCTGAAGATATTTTCCATTATGACAGCAAAGACTCTCTAAAAAGCCATTTCTCTTAGAAAATTCAGACCCACCGATCCAGCAATGAGTTTGCTGGAGCCTTTGTTAAAAACAAAACTTACAGGAAAAACTCTTTCTCCTCAAGAGCATATTGTCAACCACTTCTGGCTTTCCTCCTGCTTATTACTAAACTGCCTCCACAAGAGGCTTCAGGATTAGCCCCTGAACAAGGAGCTGACACCAGGAGGAAAGGCAGAGCAGTACAAATGCCCTTACATGGGGACTGAAAGGAGAAGACACAAAGCAAATACAAACACTCAGTATTCACATTTACTAATTATAATTCCAAGTACTCGACTTGGACCTTAGAAGAGCATTTAGAAAAGTCCCTTGTAAAGCATATATTATTGTCACTGAGAGATCAGGAGCCAAGGAGAAACATAGTCCATCTTAGCAGAGAGAAAGCTGGAAACCAGACAGACAAAACAATTCTTTTTAACCACAAAGACTTTTTGATGCAGAGTTGCAAGCATTAGACTGGTTTTCTCCTCTCTCCCTGCAGTCACAGGGAGAGAGTCCAGTTGGTTTTTGTTCTGTTTAAAAATAAAAATAAAAAAAATGTATAGTTGTTGCCTTCCTCCAGGCTTTGACAGGATAGGAAAACCATTTCCAACTAAACTTCTGGAACAAAGCTGAATTTGAAATGGGATCTGAAATGGAAATGGTACTGAGAGTCTGCTCTGAGAAAACTGATATTGAGACAAACTAATCCATAGGTCACACAGGTTAGAGGTAGCTTGTGTTTGTCTAGGAAGACTGAGGATTGCAAGGTTCTGGAGTGGGAGATGATCTGAGGCTTAAGTCTTGTTGTCAATCCCTCTGCAGGCATTACAAAAGATTGCCAATTTCTGCTACTACATATTGCAAGAAACTAGAACTTTTGTAATGCTCAGGGCATTTTAAAAAAGGATCAAAATGCCTAGACCCTTATTTGAACCAAGGCAAGCACACTCTTTTCAGGTTTTCTTTTTAAAAATTTAAATCCATTACTGAACTAGTGAGAAATAATGGTAATGATGATATCTAACAAGTCAAGCTCTCTTGACTTAACCTCAAACCTAGGAACCAGTGGTGCTCCTCAGCCATACCAACGCACTCCTACAAGCTCACAGCATCGGGCTGGACCTGGCTGCAAGCTGCGGGCATGAGGCTTGCCCACAGCCAGCCCTCTGCTGACTGCTCCAGAGACAGCAACAGCAGGAGAGCAAACGTCACATCCCTGTGGCAAAGGGGAGCTTTGTGCCTTATTTTTGCACAAAAGCACACATCGTCTTTCCCATCAGAAATCTCTACAAACACTACTGAATGTAATTATTATTCTTACGTCTGCAGATGTCAGATCCAGCTTAGTAGCACTAATTAGGCAGAAGTGTAAGAATTTTAGCAATCAGTTCTGAGGAAACAAGACAAGGAGAGGACAGGGGAGGTCCAGGCTTTGCAAGGTTTTCCAGCAGCCTGATGAGGAGTCAGAGATGGGTTCTTGTAGGAGGGCCAGGGACATGAGGGCCTCAGCTGCACACCTACTGCACCTCAAGGTGGAGTCTTACGCCTTCCTAAAAGCTTTTCTTGACTAGGACTGAATTCAAACTTATGCTTCGGTGCTCTATTAGACTTACAGGTGCAGACAGAGCAACTCCCCCCTTCACAACATCCCTCTTTCTACATACATCATGCCCTCTCCAGCTGCAGCTACGCTGTCTCCTCTCCTGCTGTCCCTAGCAAAACACTTGGCCTCTACGAGCAAACATGAAATTAAGCCATGCCTGCCTGCGCCCCCACACTGCCGTATATGACAGACCTCAGAACTGTTACACCTTCGGCAGGCTCCAGGTGCTGCCCCACAACGAGCTCACTGAGCATGAGTTTTAGTTGTAACACTAAGCCAGCTTGCACACCGTGCCAAAGTTGTAATCTTAGCAACATTTAGAAGTAATCAGAACAGTCTTCTTGATTTAGATACATGCTTCAGTATACTGAGACACAAGGAACACAAAAAACAAACCCAAAACAACACAAATGAGATGGCTAGTTTAACCACCACCAAATACCAGGATATTAAACACTGGCCTTTCAATACTTCAGTGCATTCTTCTGCATTAAGAGGATTTCTGCAACTATTTTCTGCGGTATCTAAAACTATCTCAACCTTTGCTCCAGTGAGGTTCTTCTGTTTCTGTTCAGATACAGCACCACGCAAAATAAAGCATCTTTATCTCCTGTCATACTTAATGAATGTCTCTGAACTTGGGTACTAGAAAGAACTATGTTGGAAAACAAAACAAAACAAAACCCAGTGGTTTATTACTTGAAGTGACCTTGATGGACATTTCTTTATGAAATACATAATAATCTGCTTTTACACACCTGGCTTATACATCTGCTGGCTGGCTTTAAGCTTTAATGCCCAAAGCCCTCAAGATAACACCTTGGTGTATTTATGGTGAGGCCTTCACGTTTATCTTTCAATACTGCCCCCTATCCCACCAAACCCTCAAACTCCAAAAATGGAATTCATTCAGACATCAACCATTGTTCATTTGCCTTAGAAGCGTCTGATGAGTGCTGCTGTGGTTTTTGTCTTGATTACTGTATCTCTTTTACAGTACAGACATGAAGTGAATCCAGCTCATCCTGATGAGGAAGCCTCTGAGCAAAGCCTATGATAAACTTTAGGAACAGGAAAGTTTTGGGGAGAACAGGGAGGAAGAATTTAAAAGAAAACTTATTTTTCCAATAAATTTCAGGGAAATTTAACACTGAAACTGTGATGTGTGCTTTGAGGAGGGGAATGAGAAAAGCAAAAAGAACCAATCCTGTAATTTCTGGGTAACACCAGCCTCATTTGAAGATCCCCTTAGAATGCAAGCACTAACATCAGCAAGAATAGTTGCCTCTTTCCTGGTGCAGACAGATCCTGGCTCATTGCAGCCTGACTGGGGGCTTCACATGGACCACCAAGCAGCTCTGGCATGACTTGAGACCGCAGACGGCCCCACAGGAGATGCCTGCAGCAGTGGCGTAGACATGAAAGGTTCCAAAACCCACCTGCAATCCTCAGCAGAGGCTCTGCGCTCTTCCACACTGCTAAATAGAATTTAGCAAAGAGTTCATAATTGATTTAATTGCTGCTGCTTTTCTTTTCATGAAAACATCCAACACCAAATCATTAACCCCTCAGCTTTCTTTGTTATCTGGGATTATTCAGTGACATTTCCCACAAATTTAAGGGTTTGTTATATTTTGCTATTTAGATACTAAAGGATGAAGCACTACTTTGCAATGTACTGTTGTACTGTCTACTTACGTGCATCAATCAGGGCTCTGTTCAACAGCAAGATCCTGCTTTTTGGCTCGGTGTTGCATGGGTCTCACCTCCAAACTCATTGCTACAGTGGCCAGACACAGGTTTCTGGTTCAACACTGCTCCCCACCCAGACATTCTTGCAGAAATGCAGGTGCCAATAGGAAGTAAGTTAGACAACATTACAAGGGTAACCCCTGAACTGAAACGTAATTTCTCCCCTCATTACTCAAGCATCAAACATTAAATCTTGGAAGACTCCACTAAAGGAGGACAACGAATGGGCGCAAACATAATTGAAGGGAATTCTTTTAAGACTCTGGATGAATATTCATAGAAAATATTTTTGCATTCTTTGCCTAGCTCTAATTGTGTTCACTAAAGAAAAACTTCATTAGCAAAGGCAAAAGCATATTGTTGTGCACAGCAGTGAACAAAATTCAATCCTAGAACTAGTGCTTACTGTTTTCTGAGCAGTGTGTGCAGGTTTATCAGCTACTGGTAAGAAAGGAAACATTTTGGAGTTACAATGAGCTCAAATGTTCACATTAACAATTCACATTCATAAAGGGGACAGAACAGTTTGAGCACCCTGCAAAACAAACTGTAACACCATAAATATTGGCATTGAATACTGAGGGAAAGGGTGAGATTCTTGCAGGAGCTAACAGATAAGTATCTGAATTACTGCCATGCATTAGGACCTCTGTGCATCACTGCCTGATGATGGATGAATTCGCAGTGTTTGTAAATATGTTTCCATCTAATTGCTGATGCACAAAGAAGCTATAATCTCTGGAATTAGTGCCAGCTAACAGAAGAGGGCTCTGTTCTTCAGCAAAAACACCCTCAGTTCTGCAAACAGTGAGCACACAGCAACCATCTTGCTTCACTCTGTAGTAGGCTTGAAAGTAGGTGTTTACCCTGAGCAAAACACAGGCTCTCTTCCTCTCAGAAACACTACCTTCTTCTGCCAGGGGCATTATATCTCAATTTTGTGATCCTTCTGTGGGTCAGATCTTCAGCCAAGCCTCTGGATGACACCATCATACTGCCTGGCATTGCAGTTATCAGGTTTATTTT
Organism: Alectura lathami; assembly: GCA_013399715.1. Taxonomy (NCBI): domain Eukaryota; kingdom Metazoa; phylum Chordata; class Aves; order Galliformes; family Megapodiidae; genus Alectura; species Alectura lathami. The sequence continues at coordinate 167,646 of VXAV01010096.1, read as the reverse complement.
CAGATTGAATATTTCAGGGATAATCAAGGGACACTATCAGTAAAGAAAGGCTGATAAGGCTTCTCTTCTTCCTAGGCTTGGGAAGATTAAATGCATCAGGAGCCACCTGACTTCCACAGCGTTAGGGACCACAGAAGTACTGTGGTGACAGACCACCTTTGATAAACACTTAATGTGATGGCCAGAAATTCACCCACGGATTTTACGTAAAGCCGAGGAACTTCTGAACTGAAGTGCCTGCCTCAGAAATGCCCTCAGCCTTGCAATCAAAGGCAAGTGATGAGCAGGTCACTGCATCCTTCATGCACCAGAAAGAAGGACAAGGGTCACAAATCCAAGCCTGTAAGTCTCTTGAACAAAATCATCCGGCATTTCCTTCGCTTTAACAATGGCATCTCAGGGAGAGCCATCAAACATCATTAGCAGGTTTCAAACAAATGGGATAAATGCATTGCATTCTTTTTTTTTCCCTTCTCTCATGTTTCCCTCAGATTTATGTTCCAGTTTTCATCAGCATTCGGCTCATTGCAAGGGAGGACATTCAAATGACAAATTAACATTTCTGGAGTGGATTTTTGCTCACTGCCTACATGTATCAGTTATTTTCATACTTTTGTACTTTTTCCTGTGAGTAACAGGCCTCTGAAGAATGATTTTGTTTTCCCTAAATGGCTTATTATCTAGGATAAACATTGTTTCCCTCTCTTCTTTTTCAATTTTCCCTGCTGAGACTTTAGATTTTCCTCTTTATAGTGCATTTGCCATATTCGTCAGAATCTAGACGTGAATTGTACTTGCTCATAATATTTTAGCTTCTGTAGGTCATATAGTAATCAGTCCGAATGCCATTTTTACACATGTTCTTCAACAGCTTTGCTAGTGACCTGGGCAGCAGGGCTGAATGCACTCAAAGCAAATCTGCACTTGTCACCATAACAGAGCACCAACAAATAAGCTCAGATGTCATTCGAAGGCATCTCAGAAGGCCACAGGAATGGGCTGACAGAAACCTTACGAAGTTCTAATGCAACTTCCTGCACGTGGGACAGAATGAACCCATGCAACACCGGGCTCAGGACAACGACCTAGAACAGCTTTGCAGAGAAGGAGGGACCCAGTGCTCTTATGAGCATTAAGCTGAACATGAATCAGCATGCTCTTACAGGGCTATAAAGTGTTTTCCTTAGTGGAAATTGTTTTCCATGCAGTATTTGTGAACATCTATCCAGCCATTTGTTCTTCAGACCTTTACTTTCAAAAAATAATCTTTAAAAAAAAAAAAATCTATTCTTCCCCTTATGCCTGTATCCTCTCCATCTAATCTTCTCCGCATTCTAGCTCACACCAGTTAATTTATTCAGCATCTTGTTTACGATCATGAATATATCTAAAACTAAATCACCCCAAGAAGCGCTGTGCTCCTGGAGGAACAGGTTTATTTATCATAGCCTAGAAGTACCTGCATATTGTGTCCCTTGGCATGATGAACACCTGCTCTTACTTCAGTCATGAAGCTGAAGACTCAAGTTTTGAGCTCTCTTTTTGCTCGACCGTGTCTAAATCCTCCCCACTACGCATCTCCCAGCAGTACTGGGCTCAGCTCTGCCCTGTTGCTGCTCCAGGCACAGCTCACCCGAACTGCTGCTTTGGTGAATTTTTTTTTTTTTTTTTTTTGCTTTCAGTGAATTTATCCTGCAACAAATTATCATACTCTGGGAAAAAGAGCTCTATTGTATTTGCAACTGTAGTTTATTATTGACTTTCCTTTAATTGGATCTCTCTAGTATATTATTTTTGACATGTAAAAAAGTTGGCCATTTACAGAACAAACAAAAAACTTATCACTTCCCCAAATCCACAGTTGCTTAATGGAACTTGCCTTGCCAGCAAGAAGTTGCAGGCAGATGAAGCGGGACTTCAGATCTCTTGCATGGCCCAAAAGTGGTTTTACCACCAACTAGAATGTGGAATTAGCTTAACATCCACAACTTTATTTTTTGCCACCAATGGTGTTTTCATCTGTATTTAGCTTCTAACACATTTTGGTGTTTTACAAATATGTATTATTCATATCTATTCCCACTCACTCCTAATTCATGGCAATTGTATTTTTATAACTTTGACAACTATATACCATTGTGCAGTTGTCACTCTTCTAAAAACCTCACTACTGTTTAGCCTTGAATATAAAAAAGTGACAAAAAACAAATAAGAAGAAGGGATGAGAAGTGCTTGCTCTAGAGGAATGGAAAGGAAAAAGAAGGGGTGGCTCAGTCCTGGCAGAAAACAGAGGCTACAAGGGCCCTCCACAACCAACTCTCGATGGTTAGCATTTGCAGGTGGCTGCCTGTACTCACTCTCGATGGTTAGCATTTGCAGGTGGCTGCCTGTACTCAGTCATACCCACAACTTCAGAAGATCAGAATACAATCTATTTTCTGTTAGAATTAATGCATTTTGTTTGATTCACTCTTCTCAGAGATATGCCATTTGCCATTCCAGGTACCAGTAAACTACTACAGAAGTCAGCAAAAACTGCAGGAAATTTAGATTGTGGTTTTGGAGTTCAGTATCCCTGGTTTCTCTGTAACTGTTTTTACCCAAACCCACCAAAGGATCAGTCTGGAGCTATCAGCAGAAGCTGCACTCACTGCACTGCGGTCCCGCTGCGGATCTGCGCCTTCACCGCTGAGACAACGCCAGCTTCTGTTCCAGCCTGTTTCAGAAGTGACAGCAAGAAGGATGAAGTTCCAACATTTTTAATACTTTCTTTATGTACTCTAGCAATGAGAGATTTTTTTTTAAAACCGTATATTAGAATGGCTTCATGTTCAGTAGCTACTGTTACTGACAAATGGCAAAGTTCCCATCTCATACTATTTTGATGTGTGTGTTAAGTCATGACAGGTATCCGTCCCTGCCAACTAGCTCTAGCATGAAAATAAGGAGGCCCAGGAGACTAATGCTACTTCAGGTAGTAAATAATATGAACAGATTTTGAAGAAAAAGATAAGCCTATATTGTCTGTTAAAGAACACCCAGGTGGAAGAAGGCATTGTCATATAACGCACAGATTGGATTAGAGCTGGTCTAACCATCAGAGCCACTCAGCTACTCTCAACTAGTAATGAGCTACAAAAGACAAAGAAAGCTATATAAATTGGGACTTATGAATTTCATATTACCACTGCATGGGTTTCCAGTAACAAAAGGTGCCAGCTTTTACCAGAAGTCAGAACTGAAAAGATCCACACCGCTGCCCTGCAGGCACTGTCACTGCCATTCCCAGTTTCTGCTGTCACCAGCAGGGTTCACAAGGAAGAAGATAACCTTGACAAGTTCCTGCCTACTGCTGGCATTCGCCCTGTGTCCACTGGGCTCAGAGGATGTGATGTGGAAATGGAACCAGCACAATTACAGGAGAATGTAACACAGGAGAGCACCCTGCTGTCAGGTGCCAGCCCAGACAAGTCGGAGCCAACATTAGGAAGTGAGTGAAAGCCCCAAGACCACTCTCTTGAAAGTTTACAGCATACTCCAGGGTGTTTACCTAGCGCTAGGCTGCTTCTAGGCACTCTTGCAGGGGCTGGAATTCAGCACTCTTTTGTTTCTACCAAGTGGAAGGAAATCAATGGGAACAACTGTAAAATTGCTCAATGGAAAGCAATTTGTCAGAATATGTCCCTCTTCTTTCAATTCCAGGATGTTCCATTAATCAGGGAACTAATGTTTTGTGAGGGTTAACATACATGGCTCTCATTAATCATCATGGGTGCCACGTATATGAAAAGAGCAATTAAACATACCAATAACATTTACTTGGCCTCCAGGGAGCAGAGTGTTATTTCTGCACTCCAGTGTAATTGAGAGAACAGCACCCAAAGAGTGAGCACAGTACATAAACACACTTATTGCAGGTAAGTTTCTGACTATTTTTGCTAGGGCTATATGTAACACCACTTTAAGTCGGATTAGATGTCTCTTCTTGACAGAAATATCACCAGACAAAAATCAATAGAGCTGTTAAAGAGCCCAACAGATCTATCACTTACATATTAAACCTGGTATTTTCAGGTGTCCCACTCTAAAGTGCAAGCTTTTGTATATCAGCATTTTCCAAAAGTGAGAAGTTAAAACAATTCAAAACCTAGCACCTCAGGAAAAGGAAGGCTTAATAGTTAAATCAAATTAGACTCATGTTACCTGATGTAACACAACCATGTTCCAGCAACTATTTTGTGACACACTGATCTGTGAATTGAGCATTCAATTGCAACAACTTTAAATGGCTGTTTTAGTTGTCTGCATGTGCTGAAAAAATAATCAGCTAGGGCTGAGTGGGTTTCTAGATGGATAGCATGCATTTCTGCCTTTGAGGCAACTTTTTAATTCAAATCAGAGAAGAAGCAGAGTCAAAAATAACTGTGTCTGCCTTGGAGTACTGCAAAGCCAGTTAAAGGCAAAAACAACAAGAGACAAAAACAACAACAAACCTTAAAAAAAAAAAAAAAAAAGGAACCCCACACTGGCTAACTGGTAGAAACCGCAAAAGGACATTAGGGTAAATACTGCATTTATGCATGAACTGATTTAGGACAGGAGGAAACAGCCTCAAGCTACCCCAGGGGAGGTTTACATTGGGTACTAGGAATAATTTCTTCACAGAAAGAGCAGTCAGGCATTGTCATGGGCTGCCCAGAGAACCGGAGGGGCACAGAAGAGGACAGAATCTAGGGCACCATGCTCCTGTTCAGAGGCTTTTCCCACTAGATCCAGCCTATGGCCACTACCGGACAGATCATTCCAGACAAGATTAGGGAGTGCCATCATCCTTCTCCTGATGGAATGCTTGAGGTGAAAAAAATCCTTTAGCATTACCATAACAAGTGGTAATACTAACTACTGTCACAATAATACAAACACTAGAATTAACACCTAAACTCCAAAGGCAATCAGAATGCTAATTAAGTGCTCTGCACTGTGAAAGCCAATCCCCACTTAGAAGTGATTAAAGACTTAAAGAAGGTGTAGGAATTGAGGAAGAGGCAGGAATGCTCCTCAGCCTTTACAGGTGGAGAACAGACGCACAGCTTAGGTGTCTTGCCATGACAGGTTCAGGAACTGAATTGTACGCTCCCTAAGTCTTAGACCATTACTTTGATCTTCAGGCATATTTTTCCTGAAAAACAATTGTTTTCAGGTGAGCTCCTAGCAATCTTTTCAGTTTCAGCATTCCATCCTCCTTCACTTTCAGTAACGTGTTATATACGACACTTAGATTTTTAAACTTTTCTTCCAAGAGCCTTCTCTGTTTAAGGCGTTCAATTAAGGTCAGTATGCAGAATGAAGGTGTCGCAGGCGTTAGCCAGAGCATGAGAAATAAAGAAAAAAAAGGTTAGAAGTAATAAAGCATTAAGGCAAAATAAATAATGAGGGGAAAAAAACATCAGGCTATAATGAAGTTAAAATATAGAGTCCTCTCATCTGCAGAATTTAATTTAATTTATACTCCTAATGATCACATAATCCTTCCTTAATACATCTCCTCCATTTAACTGATACTGATGCTGTCCCAAATGTAACTGCCCTACTTCGGTGCCAACACAGTGAAGCTCAGCTTCAGCCGTTTTCCAAAAACAACTTCCTATCACCATGTTTCCAGTCTCAGTAATGCAGTTTTCCCCATAACACAATATGGATGACTTCTCATTTGTATGCACAGCTTCTGTATTGCAGAAGCAGTCCAGGATCATATCCAAATGCCTTATGGGCTTTTTATAGCTACAGTACGTTTGATTTACAGCTACTCCAGAAAACTGGTGTTCTCATTATCATTGTGAGTCCAGGCACTTGTATCCTTTTTGCTTTTCACGTCCCTTGTACCACTGCAACTTTAAGAGGCTCTAGTGATAGATCATTGACAAAATACAGACTCATATTTTTCTGTTTATAATCATCTCAACTGGAGGATTGGGCATTTTCTAGTCTCAATGTGGTCAAGCACTATTTTTAGAACTGATACTAGAATTTATGCAAAACACTCCTTTTTACTACAAAATAAGCATGAATCATCTGAGTGACTGATTAACAGTTCCTTATGGACTTAACATATCTTGGTATTCCAAAATAAATTTCAGAAACTTGAAATGCACTTTAATTGCACTGATGTTTATCTTAGATTTATAGGAACATCTGTATCCACAAGGGAAATTATTTTGTTAATTAGAAGACAGGCATGCTTTTGTTTGATTAGCTGACAGGGTCATGGATTAGAAGGTAAGGGATCCTGACATGTAGAGATTTGAACAACAAACAAACAAACAAGCCTACCAAACACCTTTGTACACCTATACTGATTTCATTTTTAATTAGCACACCTTAAATTCATTCTCACAGTAAGGAACTGCATCTACTTTAATTTATTATTAAGCTTGTAAGGAAGCCAAAAGGAAATTGTAGAACAAATAACCTGGCAGTATCATTAGCACATCAATCTGAATACAAAAATAGTTGTTTTAGTAAAAGTTTTCTGGGTGGTAAAACCAAATAGTTGTTTAAACGGANAAAACCCCCCCCCCCCCCCCCTCTTGACTCTGTCTTCAAAGAGAGCCATAGATTTAGTCAACAGCCTGGGAGATCATGAACTCCCGGTCACCAGAAATGGCACATACACAGGATTTTAAAACTATTTTTGGAGGATCATCTTCACTCCATTGTGAGTGCAAATCAATGCCCTCAAATTAAGGCCTGACGGATGCCGAGAGGGTTTGCCATATATTGTTCCTTCTTACCTTCAAGGGTAAGAAATGCATTTCTTACACACAGACTGATTGCATATTCAAAGCTGCTGCGACGGTTAGCAGTTAACCAACCCCCCTTGCAGATTTTCATTTGGTCTCAATTCACAGGCAGAATCCATGCCTAGGAACAAGATACTTTGTGGTTATTTTCAGAACCTTCACAATTTCACCTCAGATTTTGATCAAAAATTGCCTCTTTTTTCAGGGGAATAAATCGCTCACCTCTGAAATATCTGGTACCCTTGAAGAAATCTTTACTTTTAAAAGGATAATAATAGCAAAATCTACACCTCAGTCTTTAAGAATAATTACGATCTTCAGGGATTTCAAAATGCTATTCAGATGCATATTTATCATACCCAAGTTAATTAGCACTCTTCACTAAGGACAAAATAATTAAACTAATCATGTTTAATGAAATTTCTACGATAGTTGATGTCTTCAAGTAAGAAATCTAAAATATATGTTGGACTGATTTGCTGCTAGCTGGATTCTTACTAAATTAAATGTCCTTTCTCGATTTACGTTGAGCTTCCTTTCTGATTTCTACTACTATAAAATAAAAGCATCAAAACTTCAAGCCACTTCTTCTGCTGTCTGCGAAAGTATGTTAAATTTCACACTTGAAGTGAATTTTGGTACAGCTTCACCAGGCTGTACCACAAACCAGGGCATGGGGTGAGCCGTTTTCCTCCCTCCATCGCCCCTCTGTCTGGTGTTGCCTTGCCTTACCCACCTGTGGCAACATCCCAGCTGCTGGAGGCTGCCATGCGTATCTCTGCTGAAGGCACAGAACAGCACTGTGTGAGCGGGGATAACGTAATTACCTAGACAAACTGCCTCTGTCCCATCTGGTCTTTATTTAAATTAGATATCAGTGTTACAAACAGACTCAAAGTCAACATAGCTTGATTTCTATCAACTCCATGCGCTGTTTCAAGCGGTGCCACTGCATGGACAATTTTCTAGGAGTTACAGTACGTGTGTTTGTAACCAACTCAAGCTCTCAGCAACTGCAAGCGCTGATCTGTCCTCCCATCTCCTCACTTCCTTTTTGAAGGATGGGAAAAAAAAAAGAGATCCAAATTAGAGAATGTGTAAAAAATGAGGCTGAAATTAAAGGACTACAACCTCCCCTGTCTTCTCTTGTCTACAGCCAGAATTAACAAGCAATTCTTAGTCCTCAGCTGACACCTTTTATCCGGAGCGCTTCTCCAGCCTCTGGTGCAGCTCTCCTTTATGAGCACAGCTGAAACCGAGGGGGAGCGGGGTGGGTCACTAGCAGCACAGTACAGCTCCAAGGTCACGTGACATGTAGATCTGCTCCATTTGCACCATGAAGATAGTCCCCTTGATATTGTGACACACTACCATTAATCATGTGACATCCTTTGAAGATATCTTGCAACATTATATGGTTCCTCCACGTAAATCAGAAAACCAGATAGGTGCTCTGTGCTCAACAACAGCTCGCCAAGCAAGCCAAAACCAGGAGCCTTCGTAGCCAGCCTAAGGCCAAACCCATACAAAGGCCACCGTTAGTTTCTCTTTTCCCCAATTTAATTGCGCTATGTTCTCCTTGAGCTGAGTAGATTACCTAGTGTCATCAAGTTAACTATACATTGACACCTAAATGGAAAAGACAGAAGAAGCAAAAACACTGGGCAGCAATCTGACTGCAAAAAGTAACAAGCTCTCCCACATAACTTGAATGCAAGAGTAAGGGAAAGCTCTTCTCTCAGTGACTCATGGGCTATACGAATACCCTGCCATGGGGTGTGCTGTGTCTTGCCTCAGCACCTACTCCATTTCCATACAATTTCCATTATTTCATCTCTAAATACCCTACCCACCTTAGCACTGGAATTCCCTAATTGATTGAAGCCTCAGATGAAGCAAGATGAAATCATCTAGACATTTAAGATCTACTTTTCCACTGGCGTATTTCTAAGATGTCCACTATCATCATAGCTGGACACTGCAATTATTCTCCTCTCAGGAGCAGTTCAGCTCAGAATGCCAGAAAGTTCAGGCTTACCTACAAAACCTCCAACTCTGAAGCCCAGAAATAGTAACAGTGTATGCTGGGAGTGTTCTACTTTTGGAAAGTGCTACATCCACTGAGTATCCTCACCGTACACCCTTTTTTTTCCTCCCTTCTTTTTGGTCATCATCGCCTCATGCATTATCTGTGTGTGCACACCCGTGTATAATAATGACAGGAGATAGCAGATAATACTACAAGAAAAATAGGAGCATCCAAAACAAGAAAGCAGCAAATTCCAAAACTACCTGCTGTAATCTTCTCTGCTATCACACGTCTCAGAAATGCACTCACAGAATGCAAAAATGAAACCATCCACATTTCTTAGTCATATTAAAAAATACTGCATCTATAACATAGGTATCATTAACCCTTAATGATTCCTGCTAATTCTTTACTTCTAATTCTACACAAGCACTGTCTGATAGAAATAAATTATTATCACTTACAAGTCTAAAGTAACGTGAGACATTTCCACAGTGATGTCTCAACAGACTCAAAGCAAAGAACTTTCAGTTCATGGTGCAGGCAGCGTTGCTCATTTCTGCACTGTCCACAGGAAAGCACTTTTGGAACTGCCTGCTTACTGTTTTGAGCAAGGAGACAAAGGTCTTTTGCCCACAAGTTCAGCCTTCATCTACTTCCATTACCTAAAATGCTTTAAAAATATGCTGACGTCAACAATGCAGACATCAGCAACAGGAGGTTCATGACAATTTTGTTTAGATTACTATTGGAATAACTCTAAGAGGCAAGGAAATTTGGAAGACAATGTTACATGCATTCCTAACCCTTAGTCATTACCATTTCTTCTCAGAAAGATATTAAGATGGTGTTCAGATGAGTTATGCAGAATTCAGAGCAGTGTAGATGCCCATTTCAGGGCTAAATCTGTGCATGTACCATCCACAGCCATGTTACAGGATCAAAGCTTTCTGTAGACCTTGTCACTCAGGAAATGGGGGGAAGGGAGAAACAACAGCAACAACAACAAAAAAAAAACCACTACAGAAACAGACAAAGAAAACAACAACAAAAAAAAAAAACCACACATCTTGGAAGACTACTGTCATATGAAATTTCAGGTCCTGCGCAAAGCTTGTTATTGCACCTATCCATTCAATGGGCACTACCAGTGTGCTAGTCCTTAGCTGAAAAGCCAAGCACGAAATTGTGCATCCCACATTTAAAAAGAATGAATGCAAGCTGGAACTGAGGTAGAGGATGAATACTCTGAGAGTGAGACATAATGAAGAATTAATGAAGCTGCATCTACAGAGATGCAGCTAGAAAAGGTTGGTTTATTTAGCCTACAAAACAGGAGGCAGAAGTGATATTTTTGTCTTGCTACATTTACATAGCCCTACATACAGTATCAAGTATATCCAGTCCTTAATACCTCACAAAAAGATAACTCTGTTAATAACTATTACTGCATCTTCAGATGAGGATCTGAAGCACTGGAGGAAGGGAGATTAAAAATAAATAACAAAAATTCATCACAGAACTGTAACATTTAACTTTCTTATCCCTGTAGTCAAGGAGGCAACCAAGTATCTTTGTCGGTAAAAAGACCAAACCAGCACTAAGTACTAGACCGCTCAGCCACAGTGACAATTCTCTATACACCAAGAGGCCAAATTCAGAGAAACAACAGGAATTTTAATTTCAGAAACTAAGGTCCTTGCCAAACACAGTTTTGAGAGGGAGAAATGGAAACTTTTATCACAAACACCCTTCAGACAAAATCCACATAGGGGCATCACTGTCCGAGCAATTTACTGAAGGTTACAAGCAGAATTTGTGGCAGGGGAAGCGAGCTCAAGCAAAACCGGGCAAGTAACTCATCTGTCCTCTCACGGGCAAGCACGGTTTTCCTTGCTTTTCCAGCAAAGATAAATGAGACAGGGAGAAGTCAGGGTCCTGGCTGCCAGACAAGTAGAGCACTGGGGGCTCAGTCTGATTACTCGCACCCTTAGCAGAGTGGGAACAGAACACAGGCCCCTCTGATCCCCAGCGGCTGTGCAGCGGCTCAGCTGGTGAACAGGTAGCAGTATGTGTACATACCAGCTTGCCATGATGGGGACATTTCCATCTCCCCTTTATTTATTGGGCTACTTTTTGTGAGCCTCCCATTAGGCTGGTCATTTTCCTCTTCCTCATTACATCGCTGTCACAGAGTTTATTTATTTTTTATTTATTATCTCGCATATATATAACTCAGAAACCCAGCAGGTCTGCAGTATTTTAGCAATGTGTAAACCAGAGGGAGACATTAATATGTGGAGATCACATATGCTGGTATTTAGCTTGAAGACTTATGGGTTTCACTGAAGCATTATATTAAATGAATAAATGTTTTTACATAGGTGACCAGGATGGGAGAGGCTAATCAAGCTACTGCTTTGGAAAGCTGACAGAGCTCTGACTTTCCTTTCTGTACCTGAAAACTTCTCCTTTTCATTAGTCTTTCTCTGTTGACAGAGCATTTCCACTGGGTATTAGAGTCATTCTCCAAGCACAGGCTTGGGAAAAGGCATGAAATATTTCCTCCTCTCTACACACACACAGAAATCTGGAAGCTGTGGAACCTGTTTCTAGGGGAGACTTCATTTCATGCACAGCAGAATTAGTTATATTGTAAAGTGTTTCCAAGTACATGATATATTAATTACTGGGATAATAACAGACCCCAGGTCCTGAAGTCCATTAAGGAGATGACGTATACCTCCATGCTAGTGGGATCCAGCTCTTCCAGGAGACAGTGTCATATTAAAAGATCTCTGTCAAAGAGGGACTGAAATAGCTACTGCAGCTACAAAGATTTTTTTCTTCTCTCTGTTAAGCACAGAGCTGCACTCAGAGCCTCATCACACAAGTTCAAGAAATATTAATTGGCTACAGGGAACTCAGGTAAAGGAGGGACAGCGACACCACTTAGTTATCACCTTCAGCTGCTTCAGTTAGCACCTTGTGCTTTCAAGACACTCACCAGAGCTGCTGGAGGGGCTACCTGTCTGCAATAAAGCTCAAAAGCACAAGTAGCCCCCTTTCAAGGTACAGCCTATGAAAAGGGAAATATTAAGTGGAGATTTGTAATATAAACACTGTTTTGGCAAAGCAATAAAACATGATTTCTGTTGTTATTTCCCTGTGTTGCAGGAGTGACTGAAAAATCCCTTACTTGGGATCTGAATGCCCATGTGTTACACAAAAACATGCCTCTCACAGGGAAAAAAAAAAAAAAAAGAAAAAACACATTTATATACATAAAAATAATTGCTTATGAAATTCAGCACAGTTAACTCTGAAGGTGACACACTGCCCAGGCAGGCTAACAGTCTTAGTCACAGCCAAGTCACAGTAGAGACATTTAGGAAAGCATAACAAGCTGATGAAGGAGCCTAACACCAAAAGAGCGATTAAAATGATTGCGGCTCTCTCCCAAGATATTCTGGTAAGCTCTAGTCCACACAAGAATGAGAAATCTGCTGCCACGCACAAATCCCAACAACTTTACAGCAAAAATAGCCATCACTAGACGCACCAACAGCACCACCCAGACCAGGGAAAAGCTTCCCTGTGAGGACAGCAAAACTAAACTGAAAATACAACACAGAAAGGTGACATACCTTTGAGGAATATCTGTCTTATCAAGAAACATTGATTTCAGGCTTCACCTTTGTCATCCAGGCCTGCCTTACAACTATAGGGAACATTTTACTTGGAAGAGGCTTCGCTGCCTGTGCAACCAATACTCTGCTTTCATTTGTATTTGGAGTTCAAGGGTTATTTCCTTCACCTCTTCTCCCTCTGGTCACGTCCCTCACGCTGCCCCAGCTCCAGCTCCTTGTCGATGCAGCTCTTTGCAATTCGCTCCTGCTCAGCAGGGCCGTGGTCAGGGATAATTGGTGCTACCTGTGGGACACAGCTGTTTTGTCTCAAGGAGACAGTCCTGCATTTCCACAGCGAGGTGGGCAAGAAACAAGCTCAGCTCTTCCACACGCAGCTAGATGATATGTGAAAGCCAAGAGCAAAGTAAACACCATCAAACTTCCAACTGCATCGGAGTCTTGAACTAAAATGGCTAGGAGGAGTCAGTCACATGAGAATCTCACCTCATGGCCTGCTGCTACAGCACTTGTGGCTTTTTTTTTTTTTTTTTCCAGTTCACGCCTCTGCTAATTGTTTAGATGTTGAGGCCAGAGAGCACCGCCCTTCGGCTTCCCTCAGTGCCAGGCCTGTGCAGGCCTCGCAGGCTCTGCTGGCCCAACATGGCCGCCGGGACAGCTCCACAAGAGCAGTCCTTCACTTTAGTTATTTCCCAGTGCTTCCAATGCCAGATATAGCAAGCTTCAGTCCCACAGAAACTGGCAGAGATTTTTCTTATCTTTTTTCACTCTAGAGAAGCATTTTACAGACCTGGAGGGAGTAGGTGGGCTCCAGCTACCTGCCCTGGAGCACTCTGGCCTGTATGGGCCTGCCAGGACCCGGCCTGGCCCGGCCCTCTGGTGCTGCTTCGCTAAAAGCACAGCGCGTCGCTAAATGAAAGCTTCCAGAAGCTGCTCTGAGGGAGCGCAGAACCCTCAGGGGGAAAGGCAGGGGCCCGCCCCGGTGGGACCACCCGCCCCCGGGAGCCCAGCAGCGGTGCTGGAGAGCAGGGGGATTCCGGGCTGGGGGTCAGCGGAGCGGCCTGGCCTGTTCGTAGTGCCTTGTGCCAGGGCTGCTCTTCGGCTGATTGATCTTAAAATGGACAAATCTAATAATAATAAAAAAAAATGATGTATGCAAGTTCGGCAGTTCCCTAATCTCATAATTCCTTACATAGACACAGAAGGAAGCTAATTCTTCTCTAGACAGATTTTTTCTCCCTTGTGGTATTTTAGTGTTTGTAGCTTAAGTGTTTTGTGTCCTTCCTGAATCCTACCACGTGCTACTGCAGCATCCGCTGTCACTACATAAATTGACAGTCTCTCCTGTAAGCCAGTCAGTCCAAGGTATAAACGCATATGCAAAAACTACATTATCCCTGTAAGCAACTTCTGTTATGAATAAAACCCTAGGACAGAACCCAATTCTCCATGCAAAGCCAATGTGCAAACTCCTAAATTAAAAGAAATCTCAGGCAGGTGGAAATGCTGTTTTGGGACCTTTCTGGGGTTGTGGTTGCCAAGGAAACTGCTTCCTTTGTGCCCAGGCAGAGGCACTGACTGCTTGGAGCCTCATCCCAGCTATGCCTGAATATGCTGTAGCATCAGAATGGAAGAGAAACTGCTAGAAATACCCTGATAAAGGGGGGAAAAATGGAAATTAAAAAAACTACCTCAGGAAAACGGCTTTCTCTAAAAAAGGCAGGAAGGAGGAGCTATTCTTGTGAAGCCTGGGGACTGTGGCTGCAGACTCCCATGGCAAGTCACTGCCTTTCACCTTCGAAGGCTGATGCAGAGGCACATGGGGAGAGCTTTTTTATGCAATTCACTCTACTAGTTAAAAGCAACACGCAATAAACTGCAAAAATTTAAAGGATATTTCTGTCTTAAGTCACACTCCTCCCTATAGTTCTGATATTTTGTTGTAGAAAGTACCAATAGTTAAAAGAACTGTCAGGGGAAAAAATACATACATATTTCTCATTTATTTTTACAGTTTTTTTTTTTTTTTTTTTTTCAGTGCTTGCTTCTTGTACATAAGTAGCTAGGACTTTGTCTTTCTATGAGTTCTGTGTAGACATCAGGGTAGTCTCAAAAGGAGGTTTTGTTGTTGTTGTTTGAGAGCTGAATTACCTCCAGTCTTACTAATTAATTTTGTATGAGGAATAAGAAAAAGGATTGCAAACCCACAAAAGTGATGAGGATGTCTCTCAAGCTTTGGCTTGATCTTGGTGAAACTGCTTAGTTGCTGCAAATATCTTTGCCTTTCTGACATTGATTTACATTAGAACCACAGCAAAAAAAATTCCTAGTTGAATGGATTAGCCTTCATTCCTTGATGCATTCTTAATCTAAAATTAATAGCACCCTCGGGTTACTTTGTTTTTCTACAAGTGGTTTGTATTAGCTTCAACATATTAATGTAGTTTTGATGCCTTTGGTTAGCCCTCACGTTAATACCAGCCAGTTTAACACTCACCCTACATCTATCTGAAGTCAAAGCCAGTACAGAAGACTTACAGAGATGGGGAACATAAGTCAAGTAGGAATGAAAAGTGATACCTAAGGATCTGAAACTTTTCTTCAAAATAAAAAGGGAGTACAAATAAACAACATAAAGTAATCCATCCCAAACTCTCTGAACTTCTAATTCCCAGTAACATCTTTTACACATAAATATGTGCTTCAAGGACATGTCTACAACATTTGGTCAAAGAGTGGTCGTGAGTCCACAGTGTTGCAGTGGGATAAGCAGTGGCACGGAACATGATCCCATGGATCTGAATAGTGAGCTGACCCTACAATACACCATTAATCTGGGTTTCTTGGTCTACATGATGAGCACCAGAGGAAAATCATGTGACATGATAATCTGTCGTATATCTCAAGAAAAGCCATTGAAAATGAAAACAAAAGTGATCAGGAAAATGCAGTTTTGGTCATATCAGAAATCTCTAGCAGAAATTACCAACATGTATTTTTGGGAAGAAAAGTGGAAGCAAAACCTTTGTCCTTCTAAATGACATTTGGCCTGTGGGAGTAAAAGCACTAGGAAAACAAGGAGGAAAACATCCAGAATAGGGCAATTATTTCAACATTTTTTTTTGAGAAAAAGGTTCCAAAACATTTTAACTTCACTGGTAAGATGCAGGTTCAGACAGAAATGGCTGGTTTCTTGTCTCTTCCAAAGGGCAAGTGCTATGCCTTCATTACAGCCATTTCATGACATCTGAGAAAATTCAAGTGATTATTTGTAACGGGAAACAAAAGGTCAGACAGCCAGTGCTAGATTAATACAATGGAGAAATCAAAATATTTTTTAGATGAGGTCTTCAGCTTTTGTTTCTTCATTAAGAGAAAAGCTCTATAAAAGAAAAAAGTGGGGGCAATCTTTAAAACTAATCCCATGAATGAGGGTGAAAGCCAAGCAGGCAAGCAGGCCAGCTATGTAACACTGCAAGAAACTTGAATGAAGAGACTGCTTCCAACCAGGCTGGGAAACATCACTGGCCAGGAACACTCTTTCTCCCAGCACTTGCTGATAATGCACCTTTCCTTCGCTATAGCTATTGCTGCACCTGTTTTCATTGAAATCCTCTGAAACTTCCCACTCATCCAAACAGAGTTTTACATTTCTGTCTTAACTGAGGGAGCCAGGGACTTCTGGAACAACACTGCAGTGGTTACCAAGACATCTGACTCCCCTTCTCCAGCAGCTTTGTGGACACAGCTACATGGGTTTGTATTATCTTCTACCATCCTGCAGGATAATCCCACAAACTGGTATACATCACAGAGCTCAGAGACCGCTGCTCCAGCTTCGGGCACATTAAAACTGCTCAAACTGTTCAGATACAAACCATGCTCCAAACGATGGGACTTCTGGCAGATCTTGTTAGTACAGATGCAGAAGCCCTCCACAGACAGCTGTTTTGACATTCTGGTTAGGAAATGGACGCCACACGCACAGAGCCTGGTGCACATGCTAGTTCCCTGGCCTGGCAGAAGCATGCTCAAGTCCATCTGCTGCATGTGGCAAGCTGCCAATTCACACTGCAGATTATAGGCTTCAGTTAGACAGAGGAACACAACCAACAGAATCAGAGTTTGAAAAAGAGCCCAAAAAAACCCTGATGTTGTTTGAGACATGGGGAATACCAGAGACCAAACCCTGAGAAATACTCTTAATTTTTCAAAAATTCTTTAAAGAACATGAATAAACACTGCAGTGACCAGGTATGAACATAACCCTCGCACCATGTGCAACTAGAAGCATGCTGGGGCATTACTGAAGGTTTGTTGTATGTCTCTCTAACGAAAGCTGCAGTTCTGACAGTGCATATGATGTTCTGGGGAAACATCACCTGAGGAGAACTTTTTCCATTCTCAAAATAAAGGTTTTAAAGAGATATTGGAGTTGATTCTTCCTCACTTTTCCAGGTATGTTAGAAGTCCATAAGGTGAAGAGGTTGTGAGTTGTGGTCAGAGGACGAGCCCTACCAAACTGACAGAAACATTTAGAGAAATCAGTCAGCAGGGGGTATATCCTTTTGTCTGTTACAGGAAACGATTCCTCACAGTGAAAATACCCATTTTTTTGGGTGCCATTAGCTTCTAGGGAAAATTACAACAGCAATGTTTCTGTACTGTACCAATGTGCTCTTTTTTTAATTCTCAGGGAAACTCTAGTCTTCTCACAAAAGCAGTTTTGTTTCCAAGGAATCTGGGATTTCAGAGAAATGTTTTCACTTAACTATGTAAGCACGAGAGGAAACTAGATTCAGATTCAGGTCCCTGAACTCTGTCACCACATCTCTCATTTTCTTTCTGGCAAACTCCTGGAATAATGATGTCACAGAGAAATCTGCTTTTGATGCCAGCAGCAATGGCCAGGCTATTTGTTGTCAGCTATGGATTATTAGGGGAATTCTACCATTTTTCTACAGTGCTGTAAGATTACTCTCCTCAATGAGATCCTTTGCATGTACATGTCCTTTAAAACTATCCCCTACCTAATCTCTGTTGGGGAAATGGTGACATGGCTCAAGAACACTCCAATTCTGATTTTTAAAACAAAGATTGATGTTGATTTCATTTTGGTTTTGATAAATAAATGTCTCGCGAGATGCCAGATTTAGGTAAAACAAAGGAGGAACTTGAAAGCAGGGAAGCAAGCTGGCACTTAGGACATGGCCCCTTGGAAATGTTACTCACATTCTCCATGTGACAAAACTGAGGAAGGGATGCTCTGAAAAGACAACTGTAAATTGCCATCTGATTCTCTCCTCCCCCCTGCCCCAGGAGAGACAAGGGAAGAAACAGAGATCCGCTAGTCACATTGATCCTCTTTCTGCAGCATATTGCTATCATTTAGCTGACGCTGATAAATACTGCAACCAAAGTGCAAGAAGGAAAAAAGAGCAGCAGCAAGACTTACTGCAAATTAAAATAAAATAAAATAAAATAAAATAAAAAAAGAAGAAAAAAGATTATTTAGGACATGCTCTGATGTGCTCAGATATCACCAGGCATCCCACTACTGATGAACAGATTCTGATGGGCATACGTGCATAAGAAAAGCTTTGAAAGTTGCCAGTTATGTGCCATCAGCAACGAGGGGAAAGAGTGTGAAATGAGGGGGAAGGTACTAATATCCCTTTTCTTCTTTTTTGGGGCATGAAACACTGCACACTGAACAGTTAACCTACCCACTCTGTCTCCGGGCCCCAAATTCCTTCCTCAACACAGCGTTAGTGACAGACCGAGAAATAATTGCTTAGATGCATGAGGGGAGCGCCCCGGGAGCAGCACCACAGGCAGCCGCGCCGTGCAGCTGCGGCAGGCCAGCCATGGCATGCTGCTGCTATTTCTGCTAGAGAAAAGTTTCTCTAAGAAATCACTGCAGGGATCAAATAGTGACAGGAGATACAAGTGGCAGAAATCAGACATCTGTATACGGCAATACCATAGTGGGGGCTTAATCATCTCTCTGCTTATTTCAGCTGCCACACAGAGGCAACAGTGCACAGGAGAAGGCACTGACTGTCAAGATTGCAAATGAGTTATGATTTCTTTCTTTGCTTATACAGGCAAGTTATATCCTGTTCTCTGAGACAGTCAAATACTTTGCAAGTATTTTGCTTGAGGGGCCCTTATCCGTGGCCATCCAGTCTAACTCATGGTCACGTGACATCAGTGAAAGAGGAAAACCAAAAACTGTTGCGTCTCACAGTACATAATTTTCTGCTTCTTTGTGTCTGCAGGTGAGCGAAGACTGGGATTTGACCCAAGATGGTTTATACTCTTGTGCAAAAATATGAATTAGTTAGGGAATGTTGTGCTTTGTTATATTTATTAAGAATTATGTTGGCATGTGCTGTGGAAGCTAAAACTTACCTCTTTAAAAATAAATGAATGATTAAAGGTAGATGGTGAGCCCTGAAATAGTCCCCAACGTCATCTAGGCAAAGAAGAGACAAAATCATTTCTAGGTCAATTCTCAAGTAGACACTGAAAATAAGTCAGATGAATCTCTCCTTCAAAAGAGTCAGCTATAAAAGGGGCACAAGGCAGCAGCTAACTGAGCAGCAGACATCTGCCTGGTGGGCGGTTCTTTTCAGGGAAACCTACTCCCACTATTCCCCAAGCTACTGCAGAGGCTGAAGCAGAGTCACTCCAAGCCCAGCCTTACGAAGCAAACTTTTCATGAGGTCACCTTTTCTGCTAGCACCTCCTACCCATCAGTGGGAACATCCACCCTCTGTAAATCCACCTTGTAGAAAGGCTAATTTGGAGTTCTTTTTGTTGCTGGTAGCTCATTGAACTTGACTCAAACCTAATTTGAGAGGGACATACAAGACCACTTCTGCCCTTTGCAGGATACACACGTTGCCATTCAACAGTCCTTCTAATTACCCAGCTGCTTTAGCTCTCATGAGCCAGTTTGCTAAACGTTCCATGGAATTACAACAGGAATTACCTGATATTTGACCTGTGATGGTGCTGACATCTCTGCTGAGATGGCATAGGGTCTAGCATCAGCAAGAGCTTTTGTAGCAGCCACGGAAGGATATTGTCAAAATGGCCCACACCAGCTGCTGTGCTCTCCAGCCAGCAACAGCTAGTGCAAAATTAATGCTTAAAACATGTTTTGATCCAATCAAATGGATGACCCTCCTGCCATGTACCGCTTTCCAAAAATAGTTGGGCGACCATTATGTTTTATGTTACCTCTAAAAGATAACGACTACACTACATAGTTGGAGTCGGTAAATAAGGATTTCCACACTTATTTCATTTTGCTCAGCACCACTCAGCAGTGGGAAGGTGGAAATTCTTTTAGTTTGACAAACAGGAAGTGAAGAAAGCATACATCATTGAATCACCATATATCACGGAATCCTCACATAAATGCACCGAGTCTGTCATTTTCAGTGGCCCAGAATACTTCCAATGCCCAAGACTGGGAACCAGGCAGTAACATCTCCAGGACTTGTTGAAAATCCCAACAAATTTCTCTCCTCTCAAACGCTGGGGACCACAGATCCCCACTTCCCAGCTCACTTCTACTAATAAAGTGAGGTTGTACCACTTACAGTAAGATGAACGACACGGAGCTTTATGGGAATGGCCATCTGTCCTCCCTGCTAGTCTGGTTTTTAGGGGACCGACTAATGAAGGTGGCACAGAGGCACTGATTGGTGACACAGAGGATTAGACTTTTGGACATGGACATGTCATGTGTGATTTGGCTTGAGATATTCTTCCAAATAATTTAGGACAAAAATCTCTGTTTTTCCTCCATCTTTTGTGAGGCCAGATTTGTGCTGAGATTTTATACAGATCGAGGTTGACCCAAACAGTCTTTTTCCAAGGTCTGCTTCTTTGTATCCAAGCTAAGGACACTTCCAAGGTCTGGCTTCACGAACAGCTCAGGGACCGAGTACACACGCAGCTCCTGTGAAAGGCTGCGTGAGCTGTAGAGTGCCGCAGAGGTCGGTAATGTGTGGATTGTGATCAGAATCAATCACTGGGCTATTCATCCAGTGCTATTCAAAGGGCCCATCCAGTATGCAAGAAACTTTCATTTCAGAATTTCAATCAAGGTATTTATTGAGAACTATGCTGTATCTCCCTGATTAAACTTTGAAAAATAGAAATAAAAATTGAGGGATAGTTCAGGGCTACACTGGCAAAGTGCATTTTTTGAAGAGATGGGTAGTCTAAAACAAAAAAAAATACACAAAACACAACAAATTCACAGGTAAGAAATACAATTTGCTTAGGAGTCTCAAATATCAGATTTCACCTCACAGTCAGCAAATAGCCCATGAAACACATGACTTTAGGTACTTAAGAACCAGGATAAAACAGAGACTAAGATTGTACAAATGAAACCCAAGGGAAATAAATGCCGTACTTCCAACACTTGTGAATGAGACACAAAATCCTCCAGTGTTTCTTTGTTTTGGTTTTTTGTTGTTGTTGTTTTGTTTTTTAATGACCCAGCTAAAAATGCCTATCACTTGTTTAAAAGCTAAAAAGTAGTGGTTTGATTTTCAGGAGCACTGAGTACCCACTGATGAAGACCTCCTAAGAAATAAACTATACAATTCTCAGTTGGCGTTTTATTGTATTAATCTGCTGTCAGTTTTTCATTCTAATTTTTATTCCTGAGAGTAAACTTGCAAAAGATGTCTATTAAATTAAATTATCTAAAGTGGAATAATCCTGTATTTCCTATCACTCCGACTGAAAGAAGAATTAGGTTTGTACTACTTTCTACTTGAAATCTCTCATGGATGAAGAATCTGGTATGTGGTCTGAAAACGGTTAAAGAAGTTAGTTTGCCTTAAAAACAACAACAGCAACAAACACAGAAAATTGTGCATGCTTTCAGAATGGAAGCTCATTCCTTGTTTTCTAGAAGGTGGTGACTATTCCTGCAAGAGAGTATTGACTAAGTCTAACTCTAAGTAGCAGTGTTATTATTACTTGAGTTTTTCATGGTAGGCAAAGAGAAATCTGCTGAAGATTGCCTAGAACCAGAAATAAGAATGGATTCATGTCAAAATATGATCCAAGGCCACACTCATCTTGACTGTCCTTTGTGAGAATTAATTGATATTTGCAGAAGGCTTTGAAGAAAAATAGTGTTATTGTTTGCACAACTGCCCCTGGAGAACAGGCTGTATCCTACTTTCCTTTCTGCTGCTAATCAGACTGCCTACAACAAAAGCACAGGCTCCCTCTAGAAATCAGAGGGAGGTCCATGCTTCCACAAAGGATTCACACAGCGCCTACACTGCTAGCAAGGACTGACTTCCTAACTTAGATGCTTGAATCTAGATGCTTAAAATTAAATACCTCAGCTGAAACCTGAGTCTAAGTAGAAGCTAAAGATACAGAATGAACAAGAAATCCAAATACATCCAGCTTACCCAATACAATTCCAAGACTGGAAATGGGAAAACAATGTGGTAGTTTCATTCTGTTACCTCTTATTCTCCTAAAATCACAATACTTCTAAGAATTATTTTCCCCCAAGTAGTAATCATAACAGCACTGCAGTCCCGAGTTTGGGTAAGATGCAGTTATTATAGCAAAACCTCCTGATATCAGACATGGAAACATCAAGGGAGAAGACATCAAGAAGGGCTTTGCATCATTCCATCTAATTTTCATTGTAAAAATGTAAACTTCAGTCTCAAGTGTCTTGTTAAGCAAGTTCAGCAAATGAGAATCTTGAGCAAATAAGTTTCACTTTTGCTTGCTGAGATTGTTTTGGCAGCTGAAAATATGCTTTGGATGATAGGAACATGGTTAGGAATTTGAATGCTTTTCTTCCCCCTAGTCTTGTAACAGCCTCCTTGAGCAATGCCTTCAGACTCCTGCGTCCATATTACCGGTCTCAGATCATTTACATCTAATCTTCAGCGCTGTTAACAAAAGCTGAGCTAGCGTGTGCAAATGTAAATAACATTTTTTGATGTGAAATCCCAGTTTAACTTCAAAGTGGGTTTACCATTAGAAATGCCTGCCACACTAGTTATTAAACTGCTTTCTGTAAGAGTTACTGCTTTAATTTATTCATCTGTTTTGGCTGCATTGAGCCCTGTTTCCTCTTCCATTCACTGAGAAACATTTTCAGATAAAATATTTCAAAAAGGACAAGTGATGTACAAACCAGAAGATACAGAAGAGGATACAGTTTTAACCTAGAAGTTGGGGGGCAGAGGGGGAAGGAGAAAAAGAAAGGAAAAGGAAAAAGAAAAAAAGAAGAAAGTGCTATTAGTGCTACTATTGTTTCAGTTTATGTTTTGTGAATCCCTCCCCCTCCAATATTTTAATTTTCCATTATATAAAATGACAGAGGAAGACAGAATGATGTGACTGATTTTATTTTATTTTATTTTTTTACATTCTAATGAATTTCAACAAAACATAAAACATTCTAGTCCATAGCTGCCAGGACATTTTTTACACATGTGAAAATGCAAAGTCAACAGCAAAATATGCACAGCATCTGCCTTGAGGCACAAAGGTGTTCTCTGCAGTCTCAGTCACAGAGCTCATCACATACAGCTCAAGCTTGTTCCTCCTTGCTCAGAGCTCCAGCTAAAGAGGCAGCAGAGTACAACAGCTTCAGGTGGCACAGCAGGTTCAGATGAAACCCCTCCTGGGAAAGTCTTGAATGTGGAGGGAGAAGAGGACTTGAAGGGGGGGGGGGTAGCCTTTTGTAGATGGGGCCTCCCATGCTCTGAGCTGAGTCGTTAGAGCAACCCTCATCAAGTCAGTCAGAAACAGGAAGAAGTAATATTTGGAATCAATCACTACAGAAGAAAAGCACTAGGCGGTATATTTGTGGTTTTCACTGCAAGGCTCTCCTGCACCTCAGAATGAGGCAGTGTACTGTAACACATAGGTTTCCATGGCAAACATCTGATTTCAGTATAAACAGAGTATGCTAAAAACGCATCTGGTAGCTGCTAATGCCCAAGGGCTGTAAAGATCACCTTCCTCTTTTCAAACTACATTCACAGTTCTTTATTATAAGCAGACATTAGAATGGTTGCAGAATTGTTAAATGAATATCTCATCTACATTCACTGGCACACAAACAAATATACAATTTTTTCCAAATGTATTCTACCTTCTGTTGAATAATTCCCAAGAATGTTTACTTAATGTGGCAAACTGCTTGTGCAGAACCAACGTGTTTGTATTACTTCTTACTAATCTTCAACTTTTTAGTTCCTGCACAGCCTTGCTACAATAATATTGAAAACTCTAACTCAGCAACACCAGCAAAACTGAGTGCTCAGCAGGAGATGGACAGACTGCATGGAGCACAGGCGTTATCCCAGATAACACAGATTACTTGTTTGAAAGGGAAAAAAAAAAAAAAAATCAAGGCTAATGAGTAAAATGCACATAGTGCCTTGCCTTTTACTTATTTTAGAAAATACACATGGAGAACAGGAATTGCATGATTATTTCAGCTCCACATACAACCAAAAAAATCAATCGTGTAAGCTAGGAGGTAACAACTCCTTTCTCTTTGAGGTTTCCAATTTCAAGCAGTAAGCTGAACCTTGCTCTTAACTACAGTTCTCTTCCCCTACTCTTGTGAATAGGGAAACTGCAGTCTGCAAACAGGCAGGCTGGTTGCAGGCCCTTCCCATCTTTAGGTTACCATCATGAATTGAATCATGTCACATCCCACAAGTAACAATACTAAACCTAATTTTTGTTTGACTGATACCAATGAGGATTTTCTCCATTTAAGGCAATGCATTTAATTCAGATCTCATATACCTTTACAGACCAGATATCCCAGAGAACACATACAAAAAAGTGATTACAAGAAGATTAAAAAAATAAAATTTCTGCAGTTCTCCCAGAAATAAAGTGTTAACTAAATCTATTCAGTTTCATGGATGAATGACTGAATTGGTTTGGGAAGCCAGCAGACCAGAAACAAACTGAGGACAGCTTCCAAGTTATTCTTCGAAATTTGCCTCCATTTTATTCATCACAACCCTGAGAGACTTACTATTCTTTGCTATTTTCTTCACCAACCTGGAGACTTTTGCCCATCGTTTAATAGCCACATTCTGCATCTCTCCAGCTACAACAGTGGCATTTCTGAGCAGAACAGCATCAGTCCTGGGAGCTGACAGTGACAGACAGGACAGCACAGACTAAAAAGACAATTTTTGCTCCACTTCCAGACCTAGGGCATCATTCTGCTCTCAGCTGGAGAGAATGGACAGCAATGGATAAAAAGGGATTAAGAAATCAAGCGGAATATTTAATGCAAGACCAATTTTCAAGCAACTAATTTATTCCAGCATTCAGGACTGCAGAATGGAAATAAGATAATGAAGGAAGAAAATACTTGAAGAGATGAGACAGCAGAAATAGCCTGAGAAAAGGCGCCTAGCCAATGGGATGCGCTAGTGATGTTAGTGCATTTCACAGATACAACACGGAATTAGTCTCATTATCATTGTTGGCCCTTACACAGAGCAAGACTGAACAAGTATGTAAATGTATCACTGACTGGTTTTAATCTGCTGTTACTACTGTCAACACGTCAGCTCCTTGGTGTGCCTGTTTGACAGTGGCACCTAGAGCTGGTCAAATACTGCAAAATGGTGTTTACAAAACATCTGAATGAATTCTCAGGAGCAGCTTGGTTCGACCGTGTTTGTGCCCCTTGATGTTCATGAATATTCAAGAGAACATGTTTTTGTTTGCACAAATGGTTGGGGAGTGGCTGTTCCTGTATGAATATATTCTCATGCAAACAAAGATACTCCTGTGGGATCAAGAGAGCTTGCTAATTCACAACTCACTGCCTGTTACTCCCTGGTTTACAAAGTTTTGGGCATTTAGTCAGACATCAGAGACCACATCACCTGACTCAATTAACCAGGCAGATCCTGCCACACACAAGTAGTCAGCAGTGAACAGCTACGAGTGCAAAACTCACACCACTGAAAAGCAGGATCTGAGCAAAAAGATGCATGGAAAAAATTGAAAGCTCTTTGTTAACAGAATAAAGAGAGTTAAACAGCAACCAGTCAAAAATGAGCAACTTTGCCTGACTTCCACAAGGCATCCCAATTTGAAATCATCTAACAGTTGTTGTTAGCGTTCGGAAGAGTGGGGGCTAGTAGATACTCTCCTTAAGACTGCCTGCGCCATCTCTTCATGTTCTAAACTACTCTTTCTGGGTTACATGTGACTCAAGAAATTTATTTTGTGCTCTGTGTTTCTCCCAGCAGGAAAAGACGAAAAATGATGCAACAATGAACCTTGCTTAAAGACGCATCAGCTGCAACAGATCGGGGCACGCCTGGCACTGCAGAGCAGGCAGCAAGTGGCAGGAGGCTGCTGGAGCTCTGCAGCAAGGCTGGGAGGAACTGCCCTGCCTCTTCTGTCCGCTGAGCCGCCAACAGATCGGGGCTGCTCTGAGCTGACTCTCTCAGCAGCGATGCCCAGCTTGGGAGTTTAGTTCGGGGAGGTTCCTGCTGATCTCCAGACAAGATCCTTGGAAGTCAGAAAACAGGTTACAAAGTGCCTAAATTTGTACGATTCATCACAGGATTTTTACTACACAGGAAGCTGAACTGGAGAGAGACAAAACACACACACCGAGGCTATTAATTATGTAGACTTCTCATTTGCAAATGAGAAAGTAGCGAATTTCCATAAATATAACGAACGTGGCACAGCTTCCTAATGCCAAGTCAGACCTCGGTGAGCAGTAACAAATTTATAGCTGGTCCTGAAGGGATGGCACAGGCTGGTTCTTGTGGTACCTCCATTTCATTTTCTGGGTTTCAGGAAGCCCTCATAAAACTGACTTTGCTAAGCTGGAAACGAGCAGACACAGTCAGGCCTGCATTTTGCCTTGCTTTTTCTACAATATTTGAAGTTTCTGGAGTCTGGAGATTTGGGATAATTACAAAGAAAGACACAGAACACCACACTGCACCATTTTTATAAGAGCCCTGGTTTATCAAGACAAAGCTTATGCCATTGCTGCTCAACTTGTAATGATTATGAAAAACACTGGTTTTGCGATACTAATCAAGGCATTAAGGAGGTAGAATAGCTACACAAAATGCAGCATTAATGCACTACTGCAGCTATGAAGACTCTGGCACCACACAAAGCCTTTTCCCTGTGTTTTTTTTTCCTCCATGCTAGTGGTTGTACACTGTGGTAGCCTCCTGGCTAAAGGGAAACTTCAAAGAGCCTTCGGCAGCTCTGCAGAACAGCCTCCTGCTAGCACATACCTGAAACTTAATACACCCATCTACAGATTACCTGAGAGAGTTTAATGAATATCCTCGTTCCTGCAGTTAGATAGTGTTATTTGAACCTAGGGACTCCGGAGCGCATACACACTGAGAAGAAATTAATATTTATGCTTATAAGCGTAATTATCCTGAAACATGAAAAAAGATATGAAGATACTATTTGATAATTGACCTAACAAGACCCAACTCAAGAACTAACTACACAGATTTCAGGACACAGACTTAATTTGTGAGGAGGACAGGATTCACCCTCTCATATTCTAACCAGACACTTCAGTGGTGTTGGGACATTGTCAACCTTTAGAGCACGGACAGCACTTCGGCCTCAGAGCTGGGAAGTGTTCTTCCTCAGGGCAGAGGTTTTTATTAGTTTATGCCTTCCCAGGTGTTCATCTCGGAGAAATTCACCCATGTACAACAGACTTGTTTCTTTGTGGCTCAAGCAATAACCAGACAGCGTTTCACTACTTTTATCTGGACGGAACTCAGCCGCTGCAGCTCCCACAAACTCGAGGACCGCGGGGGAGCTCGGGGCTTGCTGTTTGTGCTGCTGCAGCAGGAGGCTCAGCAGCAGAGCCACAGCCCTTTGCCTTTCTCCTTCCCCTCTCCGCAGTGCCAGGAGCAGTCAGCCCTGCCTGGCTGAGCAGGGTTCACTAACTACAAACCCTGCCTGACCCTTTAAAGGCCCAAAAGGCACAGGGCAGGTGGCATACAATGAGGGTTCTGGGTCCACTCCACGATTCCCCTTCGAGTTCTGATGTGGAAAACACGCAAGGACTCACAGGACTATTCTGAGGAGCTCACCTGTGAGCCAGCCAGCAGTCTCTTGGTGCGTGCAGGGCCCTGGGGCCTCCCTCCTCTCTCAGGGAGCCAAGCCAGCCTGCCTCTAGCTCATCGTCACAGGTAGGGGCTTCAGCTGTGTCAACAGCCTCTTTTCAAGTCCTGCTTTGAATTTTTGCTAGCAACTGGCACAAAACAAGGCTGACAGAAAGGGACAGCAAGAAGCCTTGCTGCAAAGCTGTGAAAACACCAAATGCTCCCACATTTACAGTTACACAGCAAATAGGCGGCGGGATTAAAGGGGGCTGGAGTGCTCTGGATCTGCATCTTGTGGAGTGTCTTCCTGAGGTCTGATGAGACGCCCGCTCCAACTGCAGATTCTCCCTGCATCTGAAGCTTCCCTAACGTCTCCCTCTGTGCTGATTACCTTACACTTTGAAAGGGGTCTGGGCTCTCATGCAACCCCTTCCTCAGCGTGCTTGCAGTGACAGTTGCCCAGCCAGCTACTCCCTGAAATCCACAACAGCTGACTGCCTGGACAGCTCTACCCTTCTGCTAGGCTGGGCAGAATTCAGTCAATGGACTCTGATCACTGAGGAGAGGAGTGGGGGTAAAGGCAGAGATGAGCATCACTTCAGTATTGTTACACAGGAAATTAGTTTAAAAATAGAAGCCTTGCCGTAATAGAAGAAAATAGATTCTCTACTAGTAAAAAATCTCTCAGGATGAAGAACAGCAATATCAATTCCTATTTTAACAAATTCAAGCTGCAGGAGATTTAATTTTTATCTGAAGACACATCAGAGAAAATTAAAAGTCATTGATTCTGTTCTACCTTCCTTTCTTCTTCCCCTCCCTCCCAGTTTCAGATTTCAAGCACTTACCAAGAAAATTAAATGCAGTCATTAAGGAAGCACTAGAAATCACTTGCCTCTCAGCATCTTATTTGCTGAAAGGGAAAGCATCAAAGAAACCTTTGAAAAGCAACAAAACATCCCTCTCCCAGTCCCCAAAGCTTTTATTGTTTTGGGAAAGTTGTGGCCAACTGCATCCCTCTGTGCCCTCTGAGGCAATTACTCACAAGTGTGATGACCTTAATTTATTCCCCAAGGCCTCCCCTGTGGCATTGTTTAACTTGATCTTGTTACTCACTTATGGCAGATAAGAGGTTTGAGGATTTCCTTCTAATCTTCCTTACTCAAGTCACTGAATCCTAAGAAAAATGAGTCGTATCGGAACCATTTTTTTGTAATGAGTTGAGAGAAAGGAGGATGGCTTTTGGTTTTCTAAAGTTTAGAAATAAAACAGAGAGAAGAAAGTCCTCTAATGTTAAGAAGTCAAGCCAATAACGGACCTATTTTCAGCACTCTCTCTTGAATTGCACAAGAACACAATTTTGTTTCTTTTGAAAATTATCAAAAAAATGTTGTTGTCATGGAATATCTGCTCATTTGGATAACTGCAATGTGTAGACTTCATTTTTTTTCTGTCCTTAACAAAAAAAAAAAACCCTCAATTATAGCACTGAGCATTTGGGGGAGATCTCATATTAACTGGACTACGCTTCCCTAGAGAGATCAGCTGTGCAATATGAAGATCATGACAACACTTAAACCTGCCCAGCTGGGTTTGCCTTTACATTTTGATCCCCCCAACTCGTTCCCATGAACACATCAAAAAAGGTACCTTATCAAATAAGGGGAAATTGGCCAGGTTGGAGAAACACCTTACGCAGCAAGATGGTAATAAAAATGGAACAGGAGAAGTCTGAGGATCAGATTTTCTCCTGGAAATTGACTTGGATCATATTAGACCCAGATGATTGCACATGAACCCGAGAAACTTTTTCTGTAATGCCATCAAATCAAGTTATGCCAGCTTCTGGCAACAACAACCAAAGAAGAAGAAAGAAAGAAAAAGAAAAAGAAAAAAAGAAAAAAAAAGAAGTCTTAAGTACAATTAAAGTGAAGGGGAAAATGTGCTGCTTCTGTTCTGCCTTTTACAGATGGAAAATCTGGAAGATCTTGTGACATAAAGCAGCAAAATGTTTTGAAACTCTAAAAGAAAAGAATTCCAATCGTATCGTACAGTCGCCTTAGAAGGCTTTAGGGACTTTTATAAGCAGCCAAAAAATATTTTATTTTCAATTATTGATTATTTTTTTTTTCCTTACTATTCCCAGCCCCAAAGGTAAAATGCTTCTTTTATGCATGTGCATTTTGCAGCTAGGTATTAGGTCACCTACAGTACATCTACAAAGGGAAATTAAGGTTCAGCATTTTTCTCAGGATTATTACAGTTAAATAAAATATAAAAGAAGTCCACAGCATAACATAAATACAGGCAATATCCAGGTAAAATTAAAGCTGAAAGTCGAACATCACCCTCTGCCCTCACGGGACTTGAGTGACCAGGAAAACTGCCTGCATCATTACAGGGTCACCAAATTTAGAATGCCTTAGTCACAGTACAAAAGAATATTTTTGCTTCCCAATTAACCCTGCTACAAGACAGCACGCTCGCTCTTATCGCAGGCACATACACTGGACGCAGAGGCAGATTCCCAAAGATCTTTTTGACACTGAGGCTATGCTGACTTCTGTGGCAGTGTGGTTCTTAAATTCAGCTGTATCCAGGCCTCAGTCACTGAGGACTTCGCATCCTTTAGGCCAATGCATGTGCTGGCTTGCTTGGCAGAGTAGCAGAGTGCACAACTGAGTGAAGTTGTTTTGTATGCAGGAATCATACAGAAGAACCTGGAGAGAAAATCTGTAAAAAATTTATCAAAAGTGTTGAAAAATCACTATCTCAAGTGAGGCTAGGCTGCTTGCCTTTCTTCTTTCTGAGGGTGAATTGGTAAAGAAATGAACAAATATTATCTGTTTTATCTTCAGGTTGGTTTTCTCTCCCTAAGAAGTGCTGTGTGTGACTGATACACACAAAAATTAAAAACAAAGTGAGATGAGTCACCAACACGGCCCCAGCCCGGCTGAAGCTGGGTTTGATGGCACTCAGGAATCACAGTCTGTATTTTTTCCAAGGACAAGTGTTCTATACCAGGACTTCTGGTACATGTATTCAGAATTACTCTTTTGGAGTATAAGGCACTCCAAATACTGACTGTTCAGCTCTATTAACAGATAATTGTGTATTAAAATGCATTGAAATTGCATTGTAACTTTAATATAAACTACAATTTAATTATAGTATTTGTAATGTAAAATTATGACTATAACACAGCAATGAATTGAAGATGAGGAGTCAGAACACAGACTAGTTTGCAGCTACGTTAGACATTCCCATACCTTCCCTCTTGTGGTGCCACTTTCAGGAATAGGGCCCAGCTTTCCTTCACCCCCACTGGGCTCAGAGGGCCAGATCTGGGAACCACCAGAACCAGACCCGTGTTCTGCGCAGCCACGTGTCCTGTTGCTGGGTTTCTGTTACAGACCTAGGACAGGTGACTGCCCTCTGCTATGCCCTCCCCCTCTGGAAAGAGCTTCCTGGATAGTTCAGTGCTGGCACTTTTCCCCACCACAGTGCAAGCATGAACGGAAGCTGCTGCTGTAACAGCACTGCTTGGCAGGCAAATGCGTCAAACTGTATTTTATTTTTTAAGTGGTAGGGAGATTACAAAAAAAGTTGGTCTGCCCCTGCTCCCCATTTGGTACAGATATTCCAGTGCATCTCAACTCACTCTTCAGCTACAAACTCCTAAAATTTGCTTTGCCAAGAACGCTACTGGCTGCGCAAATCTTTGCCATCTGCTGCACTGTGTAACCGCAGAGACAAAAGCAGCATAATTTGCCATTGTAGCATAATAACATTAGATCAATGATTTATGGGCCTTGAACGTTCTTTACTCAGAGCTGTGTGCTTTTGTTGGCCTTTGCACCGAATCCAAATACAAACTCAAACACAAAGCTGCTCCCTTCCCTCTAGTGCAGCCTCTGCATGTCGAACACAAATCCTCCAGTATCAGACGCTGCATCGCTGTGCATGCAGCCCCCAGCTTACAGTGCAACAAGTCCAGGGAAAGGATGCTATTAAACTCTGCCATCCCGGAATACATAAATAATTCACATCTTCCCCGTAAATATTCATCCTGCAGCCTCCGTTGCCATTCCAGCAAACGTTACCATCTTCGTCCATGTCCGTTTCCCATTTACCAACCAAATCATTGGGGTTTTTCAACTATATTCTTCACTTAATCTAATTTTTCTTAAAATTCAGATGTACGACATATTTTCTCATAGCAGTTCAACTAGAAATACTCCTGATTTCACTTCTGCTGTCCTTCCTTTTAACCAGTGCTTAGTTCAATGAAACTCCTGTGCACTTGCATGAAAATGAGAGCAGAAGCAGGGATTACAGATTTCAGTTAGTGCCCCATGGCTTTAACTAAAAACGTCACATTATACTCGTATCTGTACAGTGCAAACATGTTTGAACTGTAACACAGGGGACAGAAAACATCCGTGAACATTCTAAACCCCTCCTAAATGCTAAATACACTGACTCAAACTTCTCCCCCACTCCGTGCAGCCTCCTCCACTGTCTCCTGAAAAAGAAAACACCCACAACAAAATCATCCTGAAATTTGGCAGCTTTATAAGCCAAAATTAGACTTTTCTCTCCCATCATCACCTCAGGAGTAAGAAAGGGAAAATAAGGAAGAGAAGCAACGAAAGTTATGAATATTCACAAGGAAGAAGGGAACAGTCAATCAGTTGCAAAATGACTCCCTCTGGGCTGCAGCAGTTTGGTTTTCCCAAAAAGCCAACACCAAAAAGCATCCTGGGAATAAGATAGTTCCTGTAAACGGTCAGCTTTTTGCTGAGGAGAGATATTACAGACCGTAAAAATTATGTGCAGCTTCTGTTTCATGAACATTACATAATTGCTAGACTAAATAGCCAGAATAAACAGAGAATGGGCATTTTTACTAGGCTGTAGAAGAGTAAAGCTATAAAGAAAATAACTCCATGAAATTTACAGGAGAGACACATTTCAGACCATATGTTGGAAGGATCTTCATCCAAATGTATGAGTCAATGTGTTAGCTCAGTGTTGCATGCACAGTTCGTGAGTTTGGGGCTGCTGGAGGTTTGGTTTCCTCAAAGCTTTCGCACTGGCCTGCTTTTAGCCTCCAAAACATGACACATCTACTTGACTTCCTGCATCACGGATGTTTCTCAGCTCTCTGCACTGTGAATCTGAGCAGAAGAAAATAACTTGCGTGAATTGCTCATGGTATGAGCACTTCAGCACATGGATCGCTTTTAGTTTTTAAGTTTCTGAGCCTTAACTGCTTGATTCTGCAGTCATCCAAAGAGGCACCACAAACCACTCAGACTTCAGGCAGTCTTGGCTATCAGGGTGCTCCGTAACCCGGCCCCCACCTTTTTCATTTCACCAATCTCTTCTGACTACACACTTGTCTCTTATTTTTATTTATTTTTATGGTGATTTATACACCTTATAAAATTATCATTTCAAACCTGCCTGTAGGCAACAGCTGTATGACTGGATAATTACTACTAAAAGATGGCAACGTTACAAAAAGATCCTCTCATACAAAAAAACTCATCTGGCATAATCACTCATTTATTTATTTAATAGATGAAATTAGTGAGAGAACAGAACACAGACAATAATGAGGGTGTTACACAACTCTGCCAAGTGCTACCCCCAGCTCAGCATCCCCTCCCTTGAACAGAAACTGCCAAGTACAGCTGGCCCCAAAATGACTGTTCTCTTTTGAGAAAAACAAAACCAAAAACTTTCCAAAGCTTTAAAAGTTGTTTTTCTTCCATACTGAATATTGGAGCTTTTCAAAAGACCATCAGGGGTTTGATTTGGGAAATGCTTCTCTAAGCACATCAGAAGAGCTAACAAGACTCGCCGCTAGATTGGGATCCAGACTGTGCGGGGTGAACCCATGCAGGGTCACTGGGGTCGTACGCAGCAAGCACTGCCTTGTCCCACAGCTGGAGCCCTCCTGCCACCACCACGCTAGTGCCCAGCTGACACACCTGTGTGTGGTTTAGCTGTGAGCTGTGGTTTTTCTATCGATGGAAAATTGCAAGTTTTTAATAAACAATAAAACTACAGTATGGTGTGTACACGTTCTGTAACTCAGGTGAATATATTCTAAGGATGACAAACACAAGCAGAGGACTTGCCCAGTTTGGGTGTTAAGCCCAAAGGAAGCGGAGGTACAGTGTCTGTAGGGTTTCGCCTTTTTCCCATTGAAACATTTCCTGCTTTTAATCAAATTTGGTTAGGGTCAGTGATTTGTTTTATGATTAAGGGCATTCTTCATTCATGCTTTATCCAGCAAATGCTGCAGAATAGCTGCGTTAGTCAAATGTGATTTGAACGCAGAGGTCATTACCCACTTTTCTAATGGACCAGCAGGCATTCACTTAATTAATGTGAAGAAATCACTGGGGGTAACAGTAGAAGGACTTCAAGCTTTCAGATGAAGGACTGAGATATCAAATTAAATGAGCTGCACCAACAGTTAGCAAACAGAGACTGCCGTGCTTAGGAAGGCTACAAAAAAATGAAACGAGTATTTTTGCCATGCGAACCGTTACTGAGAAATGTAGCCAATTTCCATAGGGTTCACAAATCTGTGTGTGTGGAGCAGAATTTGTCTTTTCTCTTACTGAAGTATTGCTGTAGGTTTAGGAGTTTTTATGGAATGTGGCTACTGCGGAAATATTTCCAAATTCCATATATACCTGTATGGACACACACTATTAGGAGGGAGTTTTTAAGACTTGTTTCAGCCCTTGCCCCATTCTTGTTCCTTTCTTCCTTGTTGTATACTGTTGAAATTGTGTTTTTCATTATTATTTTTTTAAACCTACATTTAAACTCTGTAACAGAAAAACTAACAGAAAAAACAATAAAGTCCAGGCCATGAATTACTGAAGGATACCTGGATTCTGTTTTTGCCATGGACTTCTGTTGCCCTTATCACTGAGCTCAGTGTCTATTTTGCTTTAAGGATGAGAACTGTTTGAGATTACAATGGGAAAAAGATACCCCCAGGTTACACTTGGACACGAGGTACTGAGAGCAGCTGTTGGCAAGGGGTGATGTGTATTTGATGATGTGAACAAGTCTTCTAAAGTGTGGAGCGCAGATTTCACTAAAAATCTCCAAATAACCATCAAAGACTAGCAAGCTGGAAGAGACCCCAAGGTTGCAATCTGGAGCAGAACAGCAATCTCAACTATGTGAAATTTTGCCAAGAACAACTTTCTGAGCTCCAAGAGACCAGAACTAGTGCAGGATCCTGAGAACATAATTGCTCTTTTCTGTTTGCAATAAGAAAAGCTGTTATTCTCAAGAATACCGAGCTTCATCAGACCTCTGCTGAGCATGAAAATCGTCGCAATAATAGTAACTTAACTTCAGTCATTGCCATATTCACATACCTCTGACATGAAGTCCCCGCTATTGATCACTGTCCAAGAAAAGACTACAGAGGGCTTGTGTCCAAACCCACCCAGACATATTTTCTTTTTCTACTTAAGCTTCTCCACCCTGTATTGCAGGGTAAATGTGACCCTCCTGGTACACAGAGAGCTAAAATTGTAACTTCACGCTTGCTGAAATACAGCAGAACCAAAAAAGCTGGAAAAAAAATTACATTTGAAGTACTGAAATGGAAACTGCTTGGTTTCTATGCACATACATAACTAACATTTTAAACTAACATTTCAGAATTTACCAGATTTTAGGAATATCTTCTCTCAGAAAAGATACTGCTTATCCCATCTTTCTTGTTTTTAAGATACTGCTTGGCAGGCATCATGAAAAAAAAAAAAAACAGGAGCAGGAACAGTACTGTAAGAAAACAATAAACATGAATAGAACACTACCCCTTCAAAGGGGAACATGTGAGGTTTATCTAACATGAATACTGAGTCAAGCGGAGCCTAGCAGCTGAAAGAAAATATAGGAAGAAAAGAGGAAAATCCAGCAGAAGAAAATGAGAAATATATTTTGGGCGCTTAGGTCTCCGGTGTCGGACTTGTGACATGGTTGTGCTTTATTCCAGGCAAAATTTCATATCTACAAAGTTATTAGAGTGATGGAAAGTGCTGTGAAAAGCAAGGTAAACTCAATTCCTTCCCACTATCATATCCTCACTGCTTTACAGCTGGGTGAGATCAATGCTCCGCTCTCCGCTGAGACAGAAAACAAAGTAAAGTTCCCTGGACCCCCAGCAGTGCCGGGGCCCCCAGCCAGCAAAGCTGCACAACTGCACACCTGTACCTGCCCGTGTAACCCTCTGCTGCGCCACGCAGCACAGATACCCCGTGTCTTCCTAACAAACACATAAATCCAGCACCCAGTCCTGGGCTACGCAACATGTGAGCAGGTGTCTTCCATGGTATTAACGATGGAAGAAAAGGCACGCGTGTGCTCCTCTGCTTTGCTGCCTTAGGTTCCCACATGTCTTGTGTGTTGCGATCGGAGCGATGCCAGCTGTGACGTGACGGCATGGCCACCTCCCTGCTTTGACGGCTGGATCTGGAGTGACCCAGTCCTTGGAAAACGATGACTTACACACTCAAGTGCCAAGCTGAGGCTGGTTTTACATATTTTTATAGGCTCTGAACAGATCACTCTTTTTATATAGTTCACACAATGCCACGGTTGTGCTGTGTTTTGCCACTTTTTGTTCATTTTCAGTTCTTTTTTAACTTTCAACTTAAAAATTACAAAGGCACAGTGTGTGTTCGCATGGTGACATACCGCTCTGTTCATACAGCACTGCAGGAGATACAAAGGATTTCTCTGTTTGTTTCTACTTGCATTTATCCTATTTATAGGCAATCATCAGCAGATAAATGTCCTGTTAAATTTATCTTCATCTCAGCTAAAGTTGAGCCTGCGATTACGATAAAATGAAAACAATTTGTAAATACGCTATGCCAGGGATTTATGCTAATTCAGCCTAAATCATATCAATTATAAGTGACAGTTTATCCAGAACATTATTCTGTGTTTCTAATTTTACCCTAATCATTTTGGTTCAGCAGATTTATACCAATAGCTGTTACATATCTCCATGCCTTTGTCTACTTTTTTTTTGTGATCCCAGCTTTCTAGCAAAGGGGTATACACTACATGCAACCTATTCTTCTACCATAGTGCATAAAAGCATACTGTAAACATTTTCCACAGGGAAGGCTACTGGTGAAGAAGCCCACCTTTCGGCAAGGAGAAAGGCCAGAATTAATTGCTGCTGCTGTGAAACATGCCATTACCATACAGGTAACACTGGCGTGTCCCTGCAGGAATGCTGTTTGCGGTCTGTCAATAAAGATTTATTTTAGTCAATAATATTTACCATATGGAAATGGGTGCAACTTTTTTTTTTTTTTTTTCCTATGAGTCGATAATTAGGGCTTGAGGTTTTTCTGTTTGGTTTTCTCTCTCTGATCAAATGTCCTCTAAACTTAGTGGATATCTTTCAAGAGAGAAGAATGCATTTTGGATTGGTACTTCATGGCAGCTGGTATAACGGGCTACCAGAAAGAAGCACTCCTTACTCAGAGGTCAGAGAACATCTTCACATCACTTTAAATGGCTTAACAGCTCTGTAAGAATAACAAATCTATTTAAAATAGGAAATCAGAAGGCAATAAAGCTGTGTCAGGAAACATTAACACTCCCATGTGCGAGTTGACCTTGGACAGCTTCTAAGATCTCTTGTTCAGCTCATTCATCATTATTCTAAGCTGTCATCATGAACACCCTTGCTCATTAATTATCCATTAACCTCATTCATGACTTTTATAATCTATAATTGGGTCAGGATGTTTAAAAATGACTAAAGAAGAACGTGCAGTGGTAATAAGGATAATACCTTTCCCAGAGCTTAGGACATCTGACGGCAAATCAAAAATGGGTGATGCTGAACAATTAAAAGGAAAATAGAAACAAGAAAGGAGAGTTCTCCAAACCTCCAACCTTGCATTTAGAATCTTAAAAAAAATCCTAAAATAGGCAGCTTGTCATCTGACTTTTTTTTCAAACTTGCAAAATGAGCACAGCTTTTCAAAGCAACACTAAATCTTCATGATTAGTGGCTCGAGCCATCAGGCACTAGCTCAGACAAAACACGGATGGTTCTTGACAATATTCAGATTTTTTTTTCAGGTGGTTGAGCTGACAGTGATTCACTTTGCCGGGTGGAATGCGATGACCCTAGGCAACAACACTGTTTTCAGAGCACGCTGTGTTCCCACAGATGCAGCTGGTGAATCCAACCCATAGAATCATAGAACAGTAGATCACAGACCTCCTGGAGAATAGCAGAATCATAGTAGAACCCTAGATCTCCTGGGGGTTGAACCGGTCCCCAGGGGGCCTTTCTGACCTCCACAGCAACATCAGGTGTAACTCAATCTCCACGCAGAATCAGGTGAGAGCAGTCCTCTGAATCTGTCAGCCAGTTCTCTACAGTGCATGCTGGATCCAACAGACAACTCACCTCCATGTTTCTAGCACTAATAATGTTTTAATTCTGAAATTGTAACCTATTGTTTTTTCCTATAACGAAATGAGTTTTTATACCACAAAGCACTGGGGCACCTTTCTCTCCAGCACCACAAAAGACTTTTCATATTGTGGAAGTTGTTTGCAGCAAGCTGAAAGTGCCAAGG
The DNA here is from genome assembly GCA_013399715.1 of Alectura lathami. Taxonomy (NCBI): domain Eukaryota; kingdom Metazoa; phylum Chordata; class Aves; order Galliformes; family Megapodiidae; genus Alectura; species Alectura lathami. The sequence goes on along the minus strand of VXAV01010096.1, from coordinate 129,345 downwards.
TTTCCAAAACAGGTTTGAAGTAGAAATAAAATTTTATGCCAGAGGAAGAATTACTACATGCCACATAACATTTCAAGCTAAAATAATGTTTTGTCAAAGATTTAGGGAACAAGGATTAGTTTTTTAAACCTGGCTAGGTCAATGAATCTTACGTCCCATCTACTGCTACACGCGATGTTCAGAGATACATTTCACTATGCTAACTCAAGGCTGGTCTGGGGAGGTTGGTTGAAAGAAAAAACCCTCAGCTGAGAGGACATTTCACCAACCTAGATTAAAAGAACTTGTGAAAGCCAGCAGCATAAGTACCCAGGAAGGCGGTCAGAGAGTATTACATTGTGAAGTATGCACTGAAGTTTAGAATGGAAAACTGCGAAGTTCAATATTAATAAATTATGGAGCCTCAAACATATACAAAATGATCTATCTCAGAAAGAAAAAAAAAACAGAAGACTTTCCCAGCTGTAAGTAGATCCCATTCCCAGAGAAGCTACAAATTTTCATCATTTTTGATCAAATCCAGGATTTTCAAAGAACTCCAAGAAATTTACAGCTAATATTTGGTGTCCTTCTTTGGAGGCTCGGTACCTAACTACCTTGGAATTCTTGGAAAACCTCTGTCTGGATTCTGCTCAGCTCTAGTGAAATAGCATGTCCATTAATCAAACTCTAAGAGCTTGGTAATAAGGTGAGATGCCTATTTTCTGCTGTCCCTCAGGTAAAATAGAAGTTTTGCTTAACCATGAGCAACAACCGTCTTTAAATGTGCATAATCTGTTTTTATGAGCAATCACAGATCTGTATGAAGTAAAAAAGTATGATTACCTGGGATGGACTCAGCCTGTGCTGAAATGGGAAAGGAGATTACTTTTTCATTCAAAATACCTTTAATGTATTTCTTTCTTAAAGTGAAGTGAGCACATTAGGCTATTTATTCCCAAATGGAATTCCAGCAATTGGAGATACTGAGAACACAGACCCTGAAATGTATTTCTTCCTTAAACCTGTTTCAGAAAATTGTGTTCCTCACATGATCAGAATGATAATTAAAGGACTTTTGTGTGTATGTAATGCTTCTGCCTTACCCTGCATTAAGGCAATGTAAAATGAATGCAACACCAGTAGAGCAGAAGGAGTCTATTTTTTTTTTTAAACAGGGTGTTAGTTCACACCTTATACCACCAGCTTGAATTTCCACTGGCTGGGAATATTGTCTTTTGTTCAGAATCCTGCCTTGAGGTGCAAGAATAACGAATAGAAACTCATACAGGCAGAATTTCACCTCTATCGGAGGCATCAGTATTTTGGAGAAGAAAGTTACTTTTGTAAGGAGGAGGAGTATTTTCAAATGTTGTCTGCATGAAAAATAAAAGAAACCATATTTTAAAAATAAAGAGCCTTATCTGAAAGCCTAATTAGAGGGTTACCGTGTTCCAAGCCTCAACATTTCATTCTCCCTCTGTGCCTCAGTATTTTCTTCTCTAAAACACACATCATGATGGTGGCCTGCCGTAGTTACACAACTGACAAACAGCATCACGCAGGAGCTTACTTACTGCTGTTCAAAGTGGATATGAGTAATTCTCTCACAGAAAATAACAAACATCACCACATCCTTCCAGCGAGACTCCCGTAACACCAGAAGGCACTCCCTTCCCATCACAAGCCCACACTAGCCCAGCCGTGACCTGTTAACACATGCATGGTGTAGCAGCAATTTCAGCTGGTTTACGTGTACTTCTTCTGTGTGAATGCACAGTATTTTTCTTAATTATTTCTGACCTTTCACCAGCATGCTATAAGCTTCTTATACAGTAAAGAAAATAAATAATTCAACTTCCACTTATTCCTGGAGGAGACTGGCTGCTCTAATCTATCCTTGGAGAATAAACAAGCTAGCTGTTCACATACAGCTTATTAGAGAATGACAGATCAACATGTACACAATCCTGCAATGACAACAAGGGTGGGGAATACCAGACTGCATTTCAGGCTGGAATCTGAGGCTGGGACAATTTCCAGTTGCTTCCTGGGGGCCTGAAAGTTTGTTTACACTTTTGCTTGTAACTGCGAGCCAGAGACTGGAAACAAATGTCAGTGCAGTAAGGAGCGAGGAAGGAAGGATGGAGCCAGGGAGCGTGTCAGGGAGCGGATTAATTCCCCGCCATGCGAGGGCTCCGGGCTGCTTCGTGCAGTGAGCTCAGAGAGGAGCTCTCAAATGAGTTAAAAGTCTGATCGAGAAATACAGGTCCTCAGCACCCCAGCAGTGACACCATCTGTTTAGGGTGGTCTGCTGGCAATACTAATGCATTAGGGCAGCTTCTGCACCTGCTTTAGAGAAACCTCTTTGAAACATGCATTACTTGCTGCCTCCAGGAATCCTTCTCTTTCACTTGGAACAAGGGCGAGATGAACTATTTGCAGCAGTTTTGGACCAAAGGGAAAGGATTTCCCCTTTCACAGAGACGGGGTCTATGAATATCTCATGCGTTCTTTCTGGCATTAGTAAATCCTCAATTTCAGCTTTCACTGAAGGGTGATCACTGCTTTGTCTTGGAGGAGCCCACAGCTTGACGGATCAGGTGAAAGACAAGAAATGAGCTTGAGTCCTAGGTCAGAGGTCTTACACCACCGTCTCAGCAGCTCCACAGCATCAGCACCTTGCCACCACCTCGGGAGCCCTGTGAGGAGACGGCTGAGTTCTGACAGCAGCAGAGCAATGGGGGCCTCACTGGAAAGTGTTTCAGGAGAACATAAAACTTTGAATTCTTTCCTCTGAAACAGTAAAATATGCAACTGGATTGGAGTAGAGTGCATCCACAGGAGATACCTGACAGTCTTGCTTGATGAGAGAGAGCTGTGTGTGTCACCAGAGCGAAAGACAGAGTATCTGAAGAAGAGGAAACCATTCATCTTACCAGCTTGACCTTTCTGATAGCCAGCTAGATGTATGGGCATAGCTCCCCAGATCACTTCAAAGTTTACTGCTCTGTTAGTCCTCTTTGACTGACAGATCACCTAATGGATAATAAATTACTGCTCTCCACTTGGATTGGGGGCTGCCCACGTCTTGCTAACGCTGATTTTTCAGAACCTACTATCACTCACATGCTGTTTGTGCAATTTAAAGGGATGCAAGTTCATAGACAACAAATAAATACAGAGGACTAGGATTTCAAGGGGACGTGTGGGGAATTAACTGCACGGTGCCCTCTGAGCTCCAGCGTGATGCAGGCTCCCAGCTCTCTCAGATCTCTTCAAAAATCCTGCACCGCTGCCCCAGCAGCAGTCGGTGGGCAGATCGGGGCCATTTTCCTCAGTCCCTCCACAGCAGGGAGGCAGTGGGTTTGGGGGACACTTACCTTGGGTGCAGACATGAAGAGGATGAGACAATCTGCTCTTCAGAGCAAGGAATCCGAGGAGACTTCACCTGAAACCTGTGGCTCCTAGGCCGCCAGCAGGCTGGGGCCTGACTCAGCTTCTACTTCATTCCAGCCACGGTGACTTGCTTTGGCACAACGAGCAGGCACCAAGCAGAGAATGAATAAAGATCTCAGGGCTTTGCCCATAAACAAAATGAAGCGGAAGTACCTCTCTAGAGGCTGGAGGGGCCAGGCTCTATTACAACTGCTTAGGGTCTTTGAGAGTGCTGCGAGTTAGTGATACTCTCCTCAAGGGCTGCTCCCAGCCCAGCACTCCCATTAGTTCTGCCATGTGGCAGCATGCAGTTGAAAAAAGACCTTCCCTCATTCACAGCCTGCTTAGGGACCAGCCAGCTTGTTGCCAGTGCCGGGGATAAGGCTCTCCCAGCCACCAGTCCCAGTGGTACTCGCTGGGTGAGAAGCACATGTGAGGCAAAACAAGCAACAGAAAAGCTCAGTTCTCACACAGGCCAGATTTTCCAAAGAGCTCTAAAAGCTACTGCAGATGGAGCAGCACATCTCGACGCCCCATAGCATCCCCATTATTCCCTCCAGCCACCACGAGATCTCCTAATTCCTCTCCAGTGAATCTGTAAACTTTTGGGACAGACAACATCTTTCATTGCTTTCGTGGATGTTTGCAGCTCATAAAATCTAGCCCAGTGGGGTTTGGTGCACGTCTGCATCTCCAGCCTCTACCACACCGCACGTCAGAGCTCTAATTATACTCTTTTTCCCTCTTGACTAAGGGAACAGTGAGACCTTCAGAAACTTGTTTATTTATGAAATCTGTGTTACTTGTTCCTACAACATTTATTTTTCTCTCTCTTTGGAAAGCACAGAAGTTCAACACGGGCCCTTAGAAACACAGCTGCTGTTATTTTGCAGCTGGGTGCTACTATATGGAGAGCATCTGAAAAGGGAGGCTTGAGCATAGGAAATTAGATGTGAGTTTACATCACTCCAGAGGACAATACATGAAAAACTTGAGATGTAGATTTTAATACAAGATTTTTAATATGAGGTTTTCATCCTACAGCCTTTATAGTTGAATGGAGGACTGGAAAAGCCCATCTATGTACAGATCCGTCAAGGATAAGACACTATTTACTCTTGTCTCTTTCTCAAACAATGGTAGGCCTGGTAGGTTACACAGCATCCCCTATCTCTAAATCCTCAATGCAGGAAAGTGCTGTGGCTATTCAAGAGAACATTTATATACACCAATAGACTTTAAGTGTAAGCTGAAAGTTTAGGACGTATTTCAGTGCTGTCTTCACAGCATGCTCTATAGGCACTGAGTTCCCTTTACCCACACTTCTTACATTTTTGCATCCTTATATCAAAGCTTAGGGCTTAAAAAAAAAAAACAGAACTATGTTGCTTCATTTACCAGTATCAAATATTTTTACTGAGAGAAATTGCTTACCCAGAGTTTGCTTACGTAAGAATTAAACATGGTATTCCATTAAAATTATTAAAAATATCTTTCTCTAGCTCTGCTCTCTCCACTTCTCCTCTAATGTTCAGAATCACATAAAATAGTAATGAGCATACATAGCCTTCTGCTGTTTTCATAGACAAGGCAGTAAAACAGACAGTTGCTGTTCCCTTGAGTTCTCCTCCACGAATCAGAAAGTCTAATCAGCCACAGTGTCTGACACACTAGATAGCCCCTGTATTTCATTACTGCTATATTAAAATCTTTGCTATTTGAATTCTGTATCTTCTATTAAAAGAGAGAGACAGAAGAGATAATCAAAAGAGGGTAAGAAGAAAGGACTTACAGAAAAGTATCTCCTTTAACTGCCCCAGCCTGATGCTCTGTAATTCAGTTTCCAGTGCAAAGACTTGGTCCAAAACCACCCAGAGCAAGTACCCGGCATGCTGTGCCTGTCATACACCCCAGGGCTGTTTGTACAACTTTAGTGGCCTGGGTAAGACCCAGCACCAGCTTAGGTGGCTCAGCCTTAGTGGCAGCAAATGCTCACTGAAAAGTGAACAAGCAGTGGTGTTTTTTTTACTGCTTGCCCACAACACTTGCCTACGTACAATTAATGTTCAGGGTTCCCTTTGTTACTTCTGAGGACTGTAGGGGGGCAGATGTTATGAAGCTGTGCTGTGGATGAATTCAAAAGCAGTCTTCCTGGGAGAAACCTGCTGCCAGGTACTGCCAGTCTTCAACTGTCCACAGTGTGGAAGATGCAGCATCGCTGCAGCCGTGCCAGTAACGTGGCTGGCATGCAGCTTTCACAAAGCAGCATCTTCTGACATGCTCAGCAACAGAAGGTGCCTCTTTTTGTGCATCAGCCTGCATTGATCTGTTAATTACGCTGTGACAAACTGAATTAGACTTAATTTTGCATAGCTGTCCAATAGCATTACTACATGTGTTATTACACAATTCTTTGAATCAATAATTTGACTGTGCATGTTTGTATCTTATGAAATCGAGAATGATCAGTTCAATACCTGTAGGCAGTTGCTCAGCGTGTCACAGATGTATATAATATTGAACAACAGATGTCACTGTTCTGCCAATAAAAAATGGGTTATATTTACTGTTATTGATAGTTTCAACCTCCATCGCACAAAGCTCCCAAAGCCAGGGCACTCACTGACATGTGATACTTTTTAAAACAGGGTTCTTGCCCCTCCTTGTCATTTTTCATTTATCAAAATACACACAAAAACTGTAAAATATTTTAAAAGCAGTTTTAAAAAAGGTTCAGAAAGATATTTTCCTATGCCTTTACGCAAATTGGTCAACACAAGAATAGGCCTACTACCCACAAGTTACCATGAGTAGAAAAAAAAGGGATGTGCAAAGCTTGACTGCAGAAAGATCAGACATTGAAACATTTCTGCTGAGACCTCTTTCTTTCAGGGGTGGGTGGCGGTGTATTTAATCCCCTCTCCTTGAAATGATTACATGGAATATGGCAGGCGTGAACTCACCCAACAGGCAAGATCAGGGATAAGCTGCGCTTCGCTGAGAGACAGGAAAAGAGGGAGAGGCACCACAGGGAACATCGCACAGCAGCAAACGACAGGGAGAGTCTGCAAGAGGAGGGAATAAGTATTCAAGGTGAAGTCTGAGCTCTAATGTCCTGTCTCAAGAGGTTCTTAGCACGGCTTGAAATTGGTATAAAATTATGAAAATCAGCCTGCAGACAACAGAGACCAGCATGGCACCCTTTTGCTCTGCTATAAGCAAGGCCTGTGCAGAGTCAGCTCTCAGGTGATGAACAAAACCAGTGAAGTCTAACAAATGAGAATGAGTTCAAACCTCAGTTTCAGGATGAGGCACAGAGGAAACTAGGCAGGTTATTACCCAGCAGCTGTTCACCAGCTACTGCTTTGGCTGTTTCTCAGCACCAAGAACACAGTACACAGGATAAAAAATGTCTGTGCTCAGCAGTTGTAGGACCCTATTTGTAGTCAAAACACAAGAAACACAAACACAAAATTATTCTTTTTGACCAACTGATTTAACCAGAGAAAGTGGACAAGCGTTTTGGTGCATGGTGCTGTTCAGTTGCTAGGACTGGGAGGAGGTTTTTGTTTCTTAACACAAGTTTGGAAAACATACATTAATCCAAGCAAAACCTAAGTTTAGAAGAGTAAGAAAAGCCACAGGATAGATTGTCAGCAAACTTCCTTCCTCCACAACAGAGGCCAATTAACATTTCTGGATGGACAACATCTGAACTACACACAAAAACAGATATTCTTTCCAACAAAACTGCCTATGGTATGTGCATAATGCCGAAATTTCACTTGGGTATTTAGGGTGCAGAAGCAGATAGTCACGTAGATTTGATCACACTCAGTAAAATCTTCCTCTGAACCGACCGAGTGGGCTGCAGGGTGGGCTGACCTTCCCTTTCCAACAAGGGAAGCAGCAATATACGGCTCCCACCAGGCCTGGTGGAGACCAGGCACTTGGCCTTGCAGGTATTCCTTCCTCCTGTTTGCTTTCAATGTAGTTACATTTTGCTGCTGTGAGCTGAACCTCAAAACAGCATTACCACGAGGGGGACACCTCTCTCCCTCCAGTCCAGTGCATGAGGGAATTGCAAGGAATTTTCTTTTTAGTTTGCAGGCAAGTCTGTGCTTGCTATTTGGACAACACTGTGATGCAGAATCAAACCTTCCTGTGTTTATTTGTCTATCTACTGAAAGTTCTGCATGTAAACAGCATCCTTACATCTCAGTTTTCTTCCTTGGTTTATTTTTCCCTTTTCACTTGAAGTAATCTCCTCACATGTCACATCCCAATCTCTTGCTGAGGAAATGATTAGGAGGTCACAAGAAGAAGAATGACTCAATATAAAAGCAGAAATAAGAGAAAACTTCAAGGAACGTTCTGAGGAATAACAACATTGTTTGCATTATGTATTCCTTGTAGTGTTAAAGGAGCGAGGGAGGCAGAATACCAGGTGAATTACTTCAAAACACAACAACTTTCACCATACCCTGGGAGATATTACCTGCTTCTGTAGAAAAAAAAAAAAAAAACAAGGAAAATGATACAAATACCTCATAAATCACAGCTGAAGTTCATATTTCAGAGACTCACTGGATTCTGGTACAAACTTAGAAATGGTATGGTTTGCAGTATAAGGTTGCCTAACAGCACAGATGAATTTCAGCCACAGGCTTCCAGCTTGAGAGGTACAGGTACGAAAATTCAGTATTTCGTATGTACTTCTGGAGCACCAAGATTAAGCATGCTCCTGGACATGATGATACCCAAAATGCAAAATCAAAGCATCTGTGAAAGTAGAAATATTGATGTACATCACTAAACATATGTTGCTGACTAAAGCTGTTATTAGCGACAACAGTCAGTCTCTCCTCCGGAAAATCCCAGTTGCCTTGGGCTTTGTCTGAGCAGAAAGACACAGAAAAATCTGAATAAAACCTTGTGAGTTAGCCTCATGATAACAGGCTGAGCTGTAATACTCAGATAATAATAAAGCCAAAAATACTGGGCTAAATTCAGCCATGCTTACTTGATGCTAAATTGAGCAAATTGCATACCGCCTGCTGCAGAGGCAGTACCAGAAGGCATCTTGTTCTCACAGATTGTCTTTGCAGGGTACAGATTATTTTGATCCATTCATCACAGCCTCCATTTTGCCTGACACCTCAGAACTGAACTGGAAACTCCAGATGTTGCAGTGTAGGAATCTGGGGGCTCTTACTGGGGTTGTACCTCACTTGTCTCCAATTGCATAACACACACAAGAATGAGTTTCAGTAAATACATTTTTTTTTCAACATGGTCTTCCAGTTCAGAAGCATTTCAGTTGCACCTTTTCAACTTTTTTTTTTTTTTTTTTCTGCTATGAAGAATTATAGAAGATTAATTACCTGCCACTCTCCCCAAAGTAGGATTCCATCAATTAAATAATTCTAGAAAGAACTAGAAAAATGAAGAAGCTATGTTTTGTGAGACATGACAGCTGGTAATGTTGAAAAACCTGAAAGGAAAGATTTTCAGATATACTCAACAGTATTACAGCGTGATGGCATGATGTGGAGAATCACAGCTAAAAAGGCAGTTTGAATGGGAGAAGCAGATTGGAAGACAAGTGAATGTGAGAGCAGAGGGCAAAGCAATTGAGTATTTCAGAAAACTAGTGGATGAATCAGTTGTATTTTTCAGCTGATGTGCAACATGTTATGGGCTCAACTGTCCTGACTGTTCGAGGGAACACATGGCCACTGAGCTCCTTCAGACTGAGGGAACTCAAGCCTTTGAGGACTGCAGAAAGAGAAAAGTTGGAACAAACAATGAGATAACCTAACACGGAGTTGAGCAGAGTCTCACCCCCCTGCCGTGGACAGCAGTTTTCCAGTCACCGGGGACCTCGCCTGACAGCCATGACTTTTCAAATATGATGGAGAGCGGCTCGGCAACCACATCAGGCAGCTCCTTCAAGACCCTGGGACGCATCCTGTCCGGCCTCATAGACCTGTAGACATTCAGTCTCATAAATTGGTCTCAGACTTGCTCCGCTCTTACACTGGGAAGGATTTTGCTCCCCCCATCCCCACTTGGATTTTCAGGGGTGCAAGAGACCTGGGCAGCCTGACCGGCAGTGAAGACCAAGGCAAAGAACTCATTAAGTACCTCAGCCTTCTCCGCATCAGAGGAGGCCAGCTCTCCCTTTCCATTCATTAGAGGGGGAACACTCTCCTTCACCTGCCTCTTCTGCCCTATGTAGCTAAAGAAACCCTTCTTGTTGTTCTTCACAACACTCGCCAAACTGAATTCTACCTGCGCCTTGGCCTTCCTGACCCCATCCCTACATACCCTGACAGCACCTCTCTAATCCTCTCAAGCCACCCATCCCTGCTTCCACTGCCTATACTTTGCCTTCTTTTCCCTCAACTTGACCAGCAGGTCTTTGCTCAGGCACACTGGTTTCCTGCCTCCCCTGCCTGATTTCTTATTCCGGGGGATGGAGAGTTCTTGTGCTCTCAGGAAGATGTTCTTCAAGTGCTGCCAGCTCTGCTCCAACCCCTTGTCCCTGCGGACAGTTTCCCAGGAGACGTCTTCCAACAACTCCTTAAACAGCCTGAAGTTTGCTCTCCTGAAGTTCAGTGTCCTGACTCCACTCCTTGCCAGGCCCACGCTCCTCAGGATCACAAACTCCACCAGGGCATGGTCACTGCAGCCCAGGCTGCCTCCAGTCTTCACCTCTTTGACCATCTCCTCCACACTGGTGAGCACTAGGTCCAGCAACGCATCACCTCTGGTCGGTCTGTCCAAGACCTGAACCAGAAAGTTATCGTCGATGGACTCTTGAACTTTTCGCAGCCTCCATGTCCCTGCCTGCCTGGACTCCCAGCATTGGGTAATAGTCTTTGTCCGCCCGGGGGGAGACGCGGGCACTCCTGGCTCCGTCCACTCGCGTCAGAGCCTCCACGCTGCCGGGTGGGAGTGGGGGGCTGCGGGAGCTGCCTCGCACTCCTGGACAGACCTGGCGCTTCCTTTCTGCGTTTTTTTGCCGCGATTGGGACCCTCGAGGAATGGTCCCACGGCACGGCACTCTGCTCCTCAGCTGATCCGCTCGAGGTCTGAATCAAGCTATGAATGCGCTGCAGCACTGCTCTGATCAAGTTAACGAGCAAACTATAGAGAAGTGTGGGAAACACGCCTACATTTTACAGCCAAAGGTGTTCCAGGCCCTGTTGTTCTAAGCGCAGGAGTAGGAAAACAGCAACCGGAAAATCAGACCAACAGACACATGTATATAGCTGGAACTGTTGTCCATATCCGTGAGGTAACTACTGGCAGTTGCTGACAGCGGAGGTGCTCCGTGTCTATTGTTCAGGCCTCATGAAACACTGAAGTCAAGCAGAGGTATCTGAAGCACCAAGGAAGACGTAGAGCTCCTAGGAATTGTCTCACATTAAAACTAACAGTGCAATCTCCCCAAGAAATGACAAAGGTAGGAAGAGAACAGATTGAAATCCTTGCAACACAGCAAAATAGCAGTATTTATGGTTAATTGTCAGGCATTAAATGATTGGATTAGCCAGGCTCTGTATATACAACTGCTTTTCTTGTTCATTCAGCTACCACCAGTTATAAACAGAAATACACCCCATAAAAGTGTGTCATGTAAGTACATGATAAGTACTTACTTATCATGTAAGGGGTAAGTGAATGGGTGACCTTACTGTCGTTAATTAGGGATCTTTATTTAGTTGAACATTCATGGTCACCAGAGCAATGCAAACCTAAACCTCAGCACACTTATCTGATTCTGGTTTCATTACAAAGGCATGCCTGGTCCAATAAAAATTAGAAAGGATTTTCACTGAACTTCTGAACCTGCACAGGCTGGGCTCTGTGTAGGCACGTGAACACGCTTAACCTACATTTCCAAACCCAAAATACAGAGGGGTGTTCTGTGGCTACAAACTCATGGAAACTAGACAAAAAGTCATGCTTAAAGTCCAAGAAATGAGAAGAATGGGCTTTGCGCTCTCTATATACACAGGATTTATGCTTAGAAAGCAAAGGAAAATATGTAAATGAAGATCATCAAAGAAAGAAAAGAGGTCAATCAACACTTCACATACCACAAAAATGAAAAAAGGCTGATTTAGTTAATTCTTTTTGCATCTGCTTCAATGAGCAGTGGGGTGTGCTCACGAGTCACTTGCTGAGCTTAGTTGCAGCCTCCTGAATGTGTGAGTATAAACAAAGAGAATAAAATTCATTTTCCTACTCACTGCAAACCATCGCACCCTGGTAAGACTTTGTTCCAGCTCATTAAAACTGTGTTTCTAGAACTGTGCCCAACTCAATTAATTCATAGTCCCTTTTTGCCAGAACAGTTCATGCTAATGATTTATAACTAACGCGCAGCCACAGCATGTGAACAGCAAGAACTTAGACCTGGAGCAAGCACAACAGACAGCCGTAAGGGTGAATCCATCCTGCGCCCTGCATGGAAGGCACTTCCCAACCAGCTGGAAGTGACCCTGCCAGAGCTTCAGGCAAGGGACAGCCGAGACAGCGTGCTTTCACCTATGGTGCCACACGGTGGGGTACCTGGGCTTTACAACCTGGTCCCCTCCTTTATTCAACGCCTCCAACAGAAGAATCCAAGGGAAATGCTAAGGAAAGAACCTCAACGAAGTTTCTTTTCAGAAAGGACAAAACCCGTCCATGGTAAACCCCGCTGAATACAACACACTTTTATCTTAATCTGGCAAGTACTGCCTATGTCACAGTGCATCTCTGGGTGCTGAAACTAGGAACACCAAAACAAGCAGAATGCCAAAACACAAACGCTTGTGAAGTGCACTGAAGCTGAAAAGCACAGCCTGTTATTACTGCTAGGAGATGACCAGTATTTAATAATTTCATTGCTGAAAACAAATTCCTGGTGTCCTTGAAAGGCTGCTGAAGTTCTTCCGTTAGCTTCATCACACTTTGGATCAGATGATTAAAATGTTCAGCAGGATAAACGGGTGGATGGGACCAACAGCCAGAGAGAGATCAGACAGTGGGAGAAAATGGAGGGAGATTATCACCCACTAATTAGATATGATTTATACTATTTAATTTCTTCCACTTATTTGTTTCCCTCTCAATAATTTATACTAATTAATTTCCACACGGAATAATAAGCATATAGATGAGCCTGATGCTTTAACCTCTAAGAAGAGCAGTTTTTGCAGGGTTTCCCTCCAGGGAGGAAGCACCGCCTCACCCCACGCGCAGCCGTTGCACTGAGACGCACTGCATTAGACAGGGCTTTGCTGGACGCAGCTTTGCCGACCCTTTAAGCCTGGCAGATCTCCTCTAATTTCTGACCGAGGGCACTGACTCCCCTGCTTCCCTCTGTAAACCCTGCAGGCACATCTTCTCCCCATAGGCCTCGCTCTTTAGTCTGCGTTTTATGAAGGTGGGTTCTAGATTTTTTTTTCCTTTAATGTCTCATGAGAACATAGTTAAGAAAGAAAGAGGGAGAGAAAATAAAGTGAGCAGATGCTACAAAGAAGCCACTGCTTATGTCGTGACAAAATAATCCTCATTTCCCAAATACATCATGCTTACAAATGATGGTGCTTTGCACTCGGGCACCTTTTAAAATCTCTTGAAATGCTTCCTAACCTGGGAATGCAACTTTAATTTCCGTGGAGTTTGACCGAACTCAAGAGCAGGCCACATCTGGGCAGATAAGCATGGATATGTATGTTTATATATACACACACAACTTTACAAGCAAGAGAGGGAAACCTGCCCAGATGAGGTGAGATACATCCTTTGTAAATTCTTGCCTTTTCTTCCAGGTTTGCTCACAACTTTTCCTCATAACTGCACAGTTTAACTTTCTGCAATGAGAAACACCTGGAAAAAACACAGGAGTATTCTCCTACAAGATTAAACTGTATTTTTGAGAACTAAAACAACAACCAGAATATTCCTGCAGACACTGTTTAAGATTTTTGAAGCATTCCAGCTGTTGGGCAGTTGAAGCAGCGGCATCCGACAGCTCTCCTCTCCCAGCAGACTCAGGGGCCAGAGCTCTCCAGCTTACAGCACACGAGATCTGTTCGTGCAGCTCTGGTTACTGTCCTGGCCTGTCTTGCAAATAATTGCTCGTAATAATCTGACTCTTTCTTGAATCTCAGTCAGGATGTCAATTTTTTGACCCAGGACTGATTCAAACTCTGCAGCATAAGAATCCGCATTATTGTCAACTTCTGCAGCCACTTTGAAGAATGCTTTCAACCACTGCAGAGATCCGTGATGCTCCTCCTTAAGCGTCTTCAGGGTATTCCTCCTGGCATTTAAGTAAATACCTTGGGTGGCGCTTCCTTGTCTGCTTGCACCCCAAACGGCGGCCGCTGTGGGAAGCTGTTGGGAAGCCCCAGACTCCTTGGCCACGCTGTGCCCAAGCTGTGGCTGCAGTTGGAGAAGGCGGGGACAGAGCTCACCCTCGGCCACGGGCATCCCCCGGAGCTCAGTGCTCCTGCGCCCAGCGCCATGTCACAATGGCCCCAGTTGCTGTGGAGCTGGGGTCGGCTTGGAAGCTGGACATACGTGTGTTTTTAGTAAGTTCCTACGAGTGGAAGGAATGTACAAAGCTGCCGTCACCTGAAAAGGCCTATCTGAGTATCCAGCTGCTGTGACACATCGTGTCCAATTAGATCAGTCATACTGCGTTAAGCCAATGCCAGTGACACAAGAATTTACAGCAGTGACACAAGCACAGAAATTCAGGATGGCATTTTTAAACTGCAGTGGCCACACAAAAATGCAGAAAGCAACATGTTGTTTTCAATTACCTTGGATGTAAATTGTGAATTCTTTTAAAAGCCTTTGCATGCCTTGAAATCCTGCTTGAACAAAATATGGGCTGAATAGAAGAGGAATGAAAAAGAGTTGCGGAGTGAGTGCAGTGGGCCTATCTGCATCCACAATAAAGGATTCTGTATCATTCTGATAAGTGGAAAAACTGATAATATTTTTAATTCATTTCTGTAATGCTCTTCAATCACCTGCATTCCCAAACAGAGAATTTCAAAGTTCTGATTACAAGAAAAGCTTTTTAGCAGTTTGGCTTACATAAAACTTTTGGTTCATTTTGGCACGTCGATACCGACATTCGGTGACAAGGAATGTTATTTGCAAGAACATCCAATGACATAATAGCCCTCAGAAGAATGCTTGCAGACATAGCGGTAAATTTACATAAGCTTGAAGTAAATAAAACCAGTCTGGAAGGTTATTTTGGAAGGTAACGAATTATCCCCATTTGGTTTTGCCTTGTGACTGGTAACTTAAAAGGATGAACTCAAGCAGGTAGAGCTCACCAAATCTTAACAGCAGGGACAATCCTGATATCCTTATTTACCAACCCTCTTTTGGAGCCAAAACATCAATTAACATGTTGTAATTTCTTGAAGAAGAGCAATTAACATTTATATTTCTGTCTGGGGACATAGCCACAGTGACTACTGCTCCCTTCAGCTATTTTTGCTCCTTTGCATGTGTTTTAACTGTAATCCGAAACATTTTTGTTGGGGGAAATGATGTCACCATTACAGAGAGATCTAGGAGATCCAGTTCTTGGGTCTCTATCTGAAAACAGCAGCCTGATGAAGGATGCAGAGAAATAAAACAGCAGCAACTTGTTGGCTAGATTTTGGAGATAAAAGCCTGCCATGTACACTGTGAGATAAGCCTGAAGAAACACAGAGCATCGAGGATAAGGGTAGAGCAAAGCTGTGATTTTAAAGGCTCGTTCAGCTTTCCATGGCAACGTTGTCTGCTTTAGTACCAGCCCTTGCTCAAATTCTTTTGTCAGATCTAGAGGTCAAAACACCCTGGAGTAGCAGGCTGAAGCAGTATCCCATGAATGGGCCAGAGGGATATAATGAAATCAATCCTTGTGGCAAGCTGACTTTTCTCTTTAATGTTTGGAGGCCTTTTTAGAATCTCCAGCGGGCATCAGAGTTCAGTCAAGCTTTTGCTTGAGGAATTCAACATTTGCTCATGGATAGCTTAACTTCTGTTCATCGGATGCTCCTAGAGGACACAAACGCTGTAACATGCGCTTGAGTACCGCTGCAGTCATACCCACCATGCTGTGCCAGCAGTTGCTCATCTTGGTTTTAATTAGTGATAAGTTTGTAAGAGATGATGATTCAATTCCATAAAGGTATGGAAATAGCCCCAAATAACCATAACAGAAATCTAATTTTGGGATTGTTACTAAGCTTATTAAAGCCTTGTTCATAGAAAGATGGCTTCTTAAAGAAGCCTGGCTGACTGAGGTTTGCCAGGGAATTTCGTTTAGATATAGATTCTTTCTCCAATGCTCCTCTTAGAATACATTTTTTCAGCAAAACTAAATAATGAAGAAGAACCTGGGACTTCCAGATGTTACCAGTTGCGCATTGCCTGGATAGAAAAGGTGACAGAATGCCAGTGCGTGGCCAAGATTGTTTATGATATTTGATAATATACTTAGTAAATAACAAGTGCAATTCAAATAATCTAATTTTCTAACTGTCTGGAACATAGGATAAGTAAACGAAAAGGTAACAATGGTACATATTGTTTTCTCTATAAAACCTGCAAATTATCAATGGTGCAACTTAACAACAAAAGAAATCCCTCAGCAATAAGGCTATTGATCAGGGATAATTTTTGACCTTTTTAGAGGAGCATTCTGGAGAATATAAATACCCAAATATGTGTTTTAAATATGAAACTCCCATGAGACAAAACATCAAACTAGTTTTTTTACAGCACTGTTGCAAATTGACACCTAGCAGCTGTTGAGCTCATTACATCGCACCAGGCTTCCCTGCTTGCCTGGCACAGCCACACAACCTGAACTTGATTTAGTTCTTCATGAGGTCAGCCTACATCCCAGCCTCTCTGTCACAGTCAGTGCTCATCAGCTGTCCCTTCTTAAACCAGCCACTAACTGCTCTTTCCTGAGAGCCCGTCTGTTGAAATTGGAGTATTTTTATAACAATAATGTGCTTGGATCTATCAGCATGTTTGCTTTTAGAGGGGGTGGCTTTGATTTTCGGGTTGTATATGTAACGATAGCAGTTGACTTGTCATTAACCTACAGCTAAAACATTTTATCGGGAAATGGAGCGCCTTATTTACAGAGGCTATGGATACTTGCAGCCTTCTCTGAGCTCTGCTTCGGGTACGAGTGAAAATTCATCACAGTATTAAAGGCAGGTACTCAAAACCAGAGCACACCTCTGTCAGTACTGTCGCTCTGCTCCAGTCATTTACAGAATGAATGAATTAATCTCCGTGAGGGAGCTCCCAGAAAAAACGATCAGAATCCTGGCTTTGTAAGGATTTCAGCTGCCTCTGCATGGAAAAAAAGACTCCAGGAGGAGAAAGCTGACATGGGGAGTTATGGAGAGCTCATGACAGGCCAATGCAGTGGCTAAGTGAAAAAGCAGACAACATGGAAGTAAACATCTTAAATATAGCCATACTTAATTGTTT
This sequence comes from Alectura lathami, assembly GCA_013399715.1. NCBI lineage: Eukaryota > Metazoa > Chordata > Aves > Galliformes > Megapodiidae > Alectura > Alectura lathami. Next base: position 112,401 of record VXAV01010096.1, on the reverse strand, counting down.
CAGTAAGTTTAAAATAAGCCGTATTTTTTCCTTGACTCTTCTGATGCAATACCTTGTTGCTGTTTAAGATTTCAAGATCCTTAGGTGAGGTGTAGCCCCAGTTATGTCTCACTATTTGTTCTTGCATCTTTAAAAAACACTTGCACAGAGCTATTTCATAATTCCAATAAGACAGCCGAGCGTGTGAATTACAGCGCAGTAATTCACACCTGCTGCACTTAACAGCTCTCGGCCTTCTGCCTTTCTCTAGCAGTACCTTCTCATGAATTACTGCTCCATAATTCACCCCAGCAGTGTCTTGCTGCTCTCTCATCATGTTGGCATCTAATTGCAGCAGTTCTCAGGTGTGATTTTGTACACAAGAGAGCTAAAATTTATGCAAATGCATCACATATAAGGAGTATGTTTTTAAGAAAGACTGTACTTGTCTTGAGACTGCACGTGTTAAGCTCTGACAAATATTCATGGGTTGGATGGCTCTGCATCAAGCTTTTATCATCAAACACAAATGGGGTAACTGAGAGATTAAACCAACACAGTGGTCAATTAACCAGTAATTTAAAAAAGGAGTGGAAAATCCTCTTCCCAAAGTACAAGGGTGCCTGTATATAAGAGGTGCTTAAGCCCTTGATAAAAGAGGAAAGCCACAGCCACAGCCCCAGTCTGAGCAGAGGGAACCACCTGCTCCCAGTCAGTCTGAGATACTGGAGCAGCTTCCCCTGCCAACCCCAAGCCCCCTTCCAGCTCCCCCAGCCAAGTGCAGTCTTAACTCAGGGCTCAAAGGAAGAGGGTGTTTTGATGTTCAGTTTGTCCAGTTTTCAGATCCCAAGTAGCAAATCAACTGAAACTACTGCCCCCGTGCTCCGATTTCCCTGCGGCGTCCTGGAGCAGAACAGCACACGTCTGGACAGAAAAGGACCGACCGCTGCCATGGTAGGAGGCAGCTATCCCCACAACGTGGCAAAAAGTTTGTGCTGCATTAGAACTGAAGAGCTGTCAAAAGGAATTTTTCTCATGGACCTCAATGCTGTGGTTTAATCAAGATTCGTGCCCACAGATATTTTTAGGAAAGATTATTTACCGACCAGCATTAAGGCAGCATCTAAAGGCCTTACATTAAAATCGGGACTCTGCTGTGCTAAACGGCATGTAAATATTTCCAGAAAAAGGCAGTGTTTCTTCAATGCATTTTATGGCTGGGGTTATAAGCAGTAATTACAAAGTGGAGAGGAGAGGAAATGGAAGAGGATGGTGTCTCCTGGGAGGAGAGGGATCAGCCTTTTTCCAGAGTCTTTAAAGCTTTTGTTTATCTACACAGAAGCCCTGAAACAAAGGCTAACATACTGTGCAGCAGCTTAAAAACTTGTAACTTATTCAAATACCCTTCAAATGATTTGCAAACATACATGAGTTTTTCTGTTTGTACTTTATAAAATACTAGCACACCGAGGAAGAAAGTAAAGGATTTGCTCCCGCTCTGAGTCATCAGAGAATAAACACAATGTGCAGCAGCAAAGATATAGCGCACGGTCTGTTAAAAGAAGATGCTTTAGTATCACAGGATGTAAAAAACGTCCCACATTTCTTCTGTCGCTTTTCCACTGCTACCCAGCTAACTGTCAGCTCGCCCTGCGTGCAATGAGATGTGGTCACAACCCTCAGCACTAATGCAGACAGCCAGTCCTTTCTGCCAAGAAACACGGCATTCAGATGAAACGTGATGAGGCCAACACCAGTTTGCTTTTCACACTCCATGGGAGCTGTATGGCTGCTCAGATCTGCCCACACAAACTCCTTGCAAAACCAAGATCCTGATCACAGTTGGGAAGGAAAAAAAAAGCCACCAAAACCACACACACGCAAAGTCCCCCAGCCTTCATAAGGGAAACAACTGCTGTTCCTTGAGTAGGAAAGCACAGATGGGGTCTACCATACTGCGGGGCCTAGAGGACTTGCATCCTTATGCAGAGAAGTGGGACCATTGCCAACTCCTTAGATTTCTCACAGAGCTAAACTGTGCTTTTCTGAGCAATGGAAATGACTTTCATTCATCTTACGAAGTAATAAAAAATAAGATCATTATTGGTGTCATTATAAAAGAGGATAAATTCCAGCAGACTCGATGGAAGTTGTGGATTACAATGAGTTACCAAAACAATGAAAGCAGTGTATTCTCTTCTCAATGTTTTAATGAGACACAGTCAATTTTTATTATCACATATTTACTAGTCTTCCAGGCAGAATGCCGTATTTAAAATTAATGTAACTAATCTGAAAATCAGAGTGAATACTGCTAATTCACAGAATAGCTGAGTTAGGCCTAATTCATTTCATAGCTAGAAACATTCTGCTAATGTTTAATACATGGAGAAGCTTTTAGTAACAAACTCCTTCTAATTACTGAATCCTTCTGACTATCCTCAACTGGCTAAACGTGTAAACAGTCTTGTGCTTAAATACGCCAAGATCCCCTCTACACGACTTTCATTAAAAAAATGACAGAGCTCTGCAGTCATGTAATTGTTTAAAGCCTTAACATTTCAAAGGACTTAACCGGTGTTAATTAAAATCTGATCCTACTCCAAGAGCCATGCAGATACAGCTGGTTTTTATGGTTACCTGGATCTCTGATTCTAAGCCACCCTCCCTGCAGTTAGGGACCAAGTCTGTGGTTAAGCTGCAGCAACCAGTGTCAAACCTGTGCACTCCCACACTTCCAGATCCTTGCAGCTGAAGTGTCGGGTGCCGTCACCTGCTCTGAAGTCATGGGCAATGCACAGCTTTGTAGTTCTGGAAGTCACGCTCCCTGTGGAGTGCTCACAAATGGATTTTAAGTGACTCACTTTAGATTCTTAAGTCTGAAAGATGAGAAAGATAATAATATTTGTAGAAAACTGTTGAAGGCTGTTATCCCCTCATGGTCTGCATAAGTAGGAGCTTACTTCCCAATTACCTGCCTGCCACTGTAATGATTGATTTCAGTGCTTCATGAACAGCATATGCAGCCCTTCTATGTTTAGATAAGAGATTACAGGGGCTATCAATCCTCATAGTCTTGTGTACAACATTTACACTGTCTAAACTTAATATATTTCTATCATAGAGGAGTATTACTTAATTATATTAGTAATAGTTCCAACCTGCAGCAGGGAGGAAGCACTGCCAGGGATCCAGCCTGTCAGGTACAGCTTAGAAACGTCTTTGGTTTGCTAAGTCCCTTTCTCCTGCCAAGTTAAGGACATTACATTTGAGGATAAAGAGTCACAGAACCTGCTGGGATCTGAATTAGAGCTTGCACAAAGACTGCTGAAGCAGATTTGGTATCGCTCATTGTAGTGGCTGCCAGACCCCTTTTGATCTCTTTTACAGAAGGTTTCTCTGACTCCCGTACCAAGGCAGTGCTCATTGCTTAGCTTGTCCAGAACTAACAACTTCTACCCAGACAACATGTCCATATCCAGACAGCTTCCCTGCAAAATCACAGAATCTGACATTGGATTTCACACTCAGATACAAAGTGCCTAAACATTCGCTGTGGTATGCATTGCGCTGCTCTCTTTCACTGTCCATGACAGCCCATCCACGAAAGCCACAGCCACCTTCAGCTCAGCATTTGGAAGGTTTAAAGAAACAGGAATGAACTCTTTCAAGCTCTCAGAGCTCAGGAACTGTGCTGATAAGCTGCTGATGTCGTGTGGTCAATACAGCCGTGATTCCCAGCTATGAGGATGCCCGCCTCCAAGGCAGTAACCTAACTAGTGATAAAAAGGCAAATTCTGACACCCTGCCTCACCTGAAGGGAAAAGTACTCTGATCAGTCCTACTGCAGAGCCATGCTGTAAGCTCTGCGGACTCCCATGGGTGAGCCGTGACTCCCACCAGCCGTTACCTTTTGTTGCCGTCACAGAGGCAGTGAGCTGACCTGCACGAGGCCCCGCCGGACCAGCCGTGTGCTGCACAGTAAGAAAGATGCCATCAGCCTGGGCAAATCCAGCTTTGCAAGGTGTTAAACGTCGCCTGTGAGCACTCACAGAACAGCACTGGTATTTGTCTACCTAGAGGGTGCAGACAGCAGCTTAGGAAAGTTTAGAGATAAATCCTTAAGCAGAGCACACCCTAATGCCTGCTGGAAATCAAAGTGTGGTGGGTGTCCTTAAGCCATTCACCAGTTCTTACTTACTACACACCTACATCTTAATAGTTCTGAGCAGCAGGTTTACAAATGGGCTTAGCACCTGAAATCCCCTTACAGCAATGAGAGATGAAACAGCATAGCTCTTCTTAGGACGTAACCTCGCGTTTTCAATAAAGGCTGCTGGATTGCCTGGGTCAGAGGCTATAAACCAGTTCCAACAGGAGGAGTAGCTTCATGGTAAAGCTGCCATGTTTTCTGCTAAGCATGCAGTAAATAACTCATTTCAGTGCTACAGTTCCACATATTTGCACACATGAGTGTTTAGAAGTTTCCTAAATTATTCCTAACACTTGAATATTGGACAATACATGAATCTGCTTTCTTGTGTTTTTCTTCCCTGTCCCCTTTTGTGTTTACAGATCTGCTTGCAAAAGCACCTCATACATAATGCAGTGCAATAAACTGCAGCACGGAATGGCTCTGCAGCCTTGCCCACGTGCAAATAGCAGGAGAAATCCATTACTCACAATGTATCCTTCCAAAGCAATTCAAGTTTGACAAACATTACACAATTTGAACTGACTGCAGAAAGCAGTGCTTCCTTTGAGTGCCTTTTAGGAAGCTCATCATCACGCTATTCTTGAGAAATGCTGGGCAGAATTAATGATTTCCGTAAGGTAAATGACTATGTGCTCAAACAATGCCGAGGTACACTCCAGCATTCTCCTAAGGGGGAAGTCAGCTCATGGTGCCAATGTTTGTCCTGTTGGCTTTCTAAAAAACTCTGCCTCAGTTGCAGCTGCCCCGTGCTGTGTGTGTGTCTGGCTGTGTACGTTATCTGGCACAATGGTGCCATTGGATTGGAATTTAAAACATAGCTGCTTCTTCTGTGTGGTAGCAAATTCTCATTTGTTTGTGCTTCATTTACATAACTGAAGTGCAAGTCCATTTTCTTCTAGAACACACCTTACTTTAGAACATTTAAAACAATCGGCAGCAGAATACAGTCTGTTTAATGCAGAACATTTTTCCTCCCCTATCCACGTAAATCAGGCTCACTCTATTAAAACCAAACTGTATCAAGACAAGGTTAATTCAGAAACAGGATCACCACATATAAATAAAATCTTTCTTCCATTTCCATTGACTGAAGAGCAAACACTGTGTGGACAAGACCCATTTCATATTCTAGTTGACCAGAATTCAGGTGTTTGGTGAAGGAATACGGAATAACGTTTTGAGACAGCGCATGACGACCACAGAGCACTTTCCCATTAGCTGTGATTAGCCCCAGCCATGGTGCTCTGTGCTTTACAGCACCGCAGAACCACAAACTGACCCTCAGCCACCTGGGCAGTCCCTGTGAAGCAAGTGCTGCTTGGGAACCCCCCTGAGCTGTTTCAGGAGACTCGTGGTCAGGATTTCCAGCAAGTGTGAATATTGACTTTTCTTTTTTAGTTTGGAACCACAACCATTTCCCCCAAATTTATAAATACCTCAACCATCTCTAACCACAGCTGGGCTGAAATGGTGGGATGTCTTCTGCTTGCAGTTAGCTGTGAACCTGCTGATTTGTGGTGGGGAACCAGACCCTGTGTGCGGTGGTGAGACCTGTCAGGCAGCAAGCAGGAGCCGAGTCACAAAGTGCCACGCTCAGAACAAAGCCTGGCCTTCTGGTAAACGGATCTTTAGCAAATGACAAATAAAGGATTAACTGCCTGGAGCACCAGCCCCTCTACCTCAGGATTTATAGCTTTTCAAGTTATTAGCTTTTTAATTAACGCTGAAAGATTTGAAAGCACCTAACTGCATTGTACCATAATTATATTAACAAATTACAGACATGAAAATTAAAATTCAGTTGCTCTAATATTCTGTTTAGAAATGTGCAAAGAGAGTTGATGTTTTGCTAATAAATGCTTCTCAGATGTCATGTTTCTAAATGAAAAGAGAAAATGTACCTTTATGGTATTCCTTTAAGTGCTTCTGCCCTCATTTGGAATTAATAAGCAAATACAAACAGTACTTGAGCTTCAGAAATACCCCTTCCTTAACCTCACTCCAGTTATAATAATTTCCTAAATTACAGTCTGTATATATTAGAGCCATTTTACACCAGGGTTTTGGATGCGGTCAGCTTCATTTTCTCTCTTTTCTTTCTCTCTGGTATACATAAATGCTGGTGCAGGTACACATGCAGAAGGAAGGAACTAGAAGACTGCACAATGCAAATTAAATGTCAGTTATACACACACAGAAATGCAGTGTTCTCCCTCTCTAGCTGGCCAAATCCACAAATCTCCTTTCTCCTGTAAAAATTCTATCCAGGACCAGCAGGTGTGGAATTTGACAGTCCCTGCAAATAAGACACTGATGCAAATGTGTGCTGTCTGGAAACCAGGCCCGTCCTCAGCCTTCCCCAGTTTTGCAAATGGCAGAGGTCAGAACATGCAGAGGAGGAGCTGAGCCTCTGCAGATGGAGCCGATGTAAATCAAAGCTCCAGACCTCCAGGTGTGATGCTGCAGAAGAGGTGGCAGGAGAACCCCATGTACAACCAAGCTGGTATCTCGTGATAAATGCACCTCTAACATGCGGTGAGCACTCCATGAAAGGTGCCAGTGAACACTTTGCAAAGGCCCAGAAAAGGCCCATGCATCACTCGTATCTAACACGAGGCTAATGCTGCTGATTAATGGGGCACTGTTTAAACAGTTTACAAGACCTCTTCCCTGCACGAAGTAACCACAAAGAGCTAGGCATTGGCATTTATTTAGTTTCACTGTCTGTGTGATGGTACAGAGCTACCTGAGAAGATTTCTGGCTTAAGGAGATTATATTAAAGTCTCATAACTTTGGAAAAGTTATTCCTATGTTACCCCAGCGTAACAGCAAGCGCAGACAAACACATACGCTGCCATATAATCCAGATTTCCTGCTAAGTCTTTCAATATTAAAGTGATTCAAAAACCCCAAATACCCAACACTGCTTCAGGAGTCTCAAAATCATCTGTTGGTTTGTTTTATCTAACACATAGTGGAAGTAAGTCTGAAGACTGTGCTGTAACCAGATTACTAGAAGATCTATTATTAATTATTGCATAAAGAGACAGTGGTACACGCGGTGCTGAGTAAAGCACAGCAGGGAGAGGTAATCCCTGCCTGAAACACTTTGCAGTCCAAATTACATAAGCAGCGTAGCAGGCGCAGGGACCCAGCAAAGAAAGCTTCTGTTTCAGAGATCACATTTTTCTGCACAGTATCTTGTGACACTGACTTCGTTCTAGCTGATGTGGTTTGACACTGGCAGCCTCCTTGGAATTAGCGAGTCATTATTTATCATGTGTGCACATACAAAATGAACAACCTCCAGCTCCTGCCACTGGAAATGTCAGGTTGGCTGAGCAAGGAAGGGGGCCGCGGCTTTGTTACCTGGGCTGTGGATCAGCAATTTGTATGCAGAAGATGCATGGGAGAAAGCGTGAGACACGGGAGAAGCAGGCAGAGGGTGTTCTGTGTCCACTGCCGACTGCAGAGCAGCAGAAGGGAGTGCCTGTGCAACGCACACACCTGCAGCTCTGACAGAGGACAGGACCTCCCATACCAGGCAGGGAGGCCCTGAGCTCTGCTGCTGCTCCTGTAGCTGGCCCGCAGCCTTCCCTGGACAAGTAGCTCAGAACCAAGCTCCAGCTCAGCCTGGAGGCAAAGGCATAGCCAAGGCGACCCCTGAGCATCCCTGGGGGCTGGCCCTGCTTCCTCCTGCATCAGGGAGCTCACTGTTCTGCCACTCGGCTCCAGAAACCCCTGGGGAACACCCACATGTCAGTCTGGAGCACCAGGTGAGGGCAGAGCTGGAGGGCAGTGGAAAGCAATCAGCAATTAAAGGGATTTGTCTGCATCCCTACTGAAACATTAATGATCTGTCTGAAACAAACCGCTTGGATGCTAGTGCTGCAAGGATCAAGCCTTTGCAGGACACACAGTTTGGGCCAGAGAGCTGTGTTAATGCATAAATGGTGACCTCTGTGACAAATAATGCATGGAGAATAATAACCTGTGCAAGCTAAAGGTCCAGGAAGGATGTGGGTTTAGCAGCACTCCAATGCTAGCAATTTAGGCAAGTACATGGAAAACACCAAACATCATAATTCAGAGGCTGCTGAACCTACAGGACTGTCTCCTCTCAACTGCTGTTAGTTCAGCAGATTTGTACAACGTGCACTGGCGGAAAAGAGCAGGGCACAAATTTTTAAAATTACAGTTTTACTGCCACGGAATAACGTAAGACTGAACGGAACAACTAAAAAGCAGTGCTGTGCCTTGCGTTCGCCCAGGGATGCCTGCTCCGTAAGTCTCCTCAGTATCACAGCAAACTGCAGGTAACCTGTTGGTTCCTGTGATTTTTGGACACTGTATTTTTTATAAATTTGAGCAACTGTACTTTGAAAATATATTTTTAATAATATGACAAAGGAAGGCATCCTCTCAAAAACGCAAACAAGAAATGAGCACTCCAAAGAAATGCTTGCCAGCTCAAACGTCAATGTTTTAGAAGCAGTTACAGCAATTATTAATTTGTGTTTTTGTATTTAGAGCTTTAACATATCCAGAAAACATCGACAGGTTGCCCAGCAAAGCTGTGGCATCTCCATTTTTGCAGAAAGTCCAGCTGGAGAAGGTCCTGAGCTACCTGCTCTTGCTGACCCTGCTCGGAGCAGGCGACAAGTCCAGAGGTCTCATCCAACCACTGCAACTCTGTGAATGTTCCCTGCTCAGAGACCCAATAGGGAAATATCTATTTTATGTATGCATTTAAATCAAGAAACTGCATTTGCTTTACTTCCAAATACTAACTACAGAGATATGTGATACTCATACACAGTGTTTCAGAAATGAGAACGAGGTAATGCTTTATGTAAGCTGAAAAATGAAATACAAAATTCAGCTCAGGAGGGAAATCCTGCGCTGCATATTCAGACTCCAAAAGATGCTGCTGTTAATGGGAAAGGCAGTCGCACACTGAACGGTCCCAGCTGGGTGTCCCTGGCAATTCTGAGACCTCAAGTCAGCTCTACTCAGAGCAGTTCTGCTAATGATGTTAGTTTAAGTACAGTATATCTGATAGCTGACAGCAGCTGATCCCTGTCCATCTCAGCTCTCATCAGAGTCTCACTGCCTCTAACCTAAACTTACCGCCTCAACCCACCGCTGCAGCAATCACCTGGAGAAGAAATCAAACTACCTGAATTGACAACAACCTCATCCTGTTTCTAGGGATTAATAGTAATAAAAAAAGCTGTGAATGTTCCTCATCATTGTTCCCAACATGTGCCTATCTCTAGGCTGTCCCTATGTCTAAGCCCTATTCTTGGTGTCATATCCCAAGGACCCCAGTCAAGAAATATTTTACCCCTTATTCTGTTTCTTCAGGTCTAAGATGACGCCAGAATAAACAGAGCCCCTGAGATACTACTACACCATAATTTCAGACTGACCAGAAGCCATAGACCAATGACACCCATCTGTCCTGGAAGAAACCAAATGTGTTCCCCTGTAACAGCCTCAGTCTGCATTGAAGATGGTTTAACATTCCCCTCTGAAAGGCATGGCTGTGACTGAGCATGAATTGCACTGACTGAGATCGTGGTATTTAGAATATCACATGAACAGTTCCCTTCCCTTACAGAATCAGTAGCTTCATTATAGGTTTTTTATGTCCTTTTAACTGGTTGGAATTAGTCATTGATGGAGGCAGGATACCAGACTTCCTGGGTTTATGTTCTCATTAGAAGCAGTCAATCCTGAGCACACCATTGGGACAGCGCTGCACGTGGTGAGCAGCATGCAAACTGCAGAACCATTTCCTACAGACCTAATCAAGCTTGTTGCAATCCTTCTGTTTTCCCCACATCCCCAGTTCCTTCTCCTGCCAACCCACGTCTTTCCTTTTGCTTCACTGGCAGAGTCATAGCACCGCTTCCTCCCATGAAGCTCAGGCTGGTGCTGAACTGTGGTTCATTAGGGCCCATCTGCCCCCTTCAGAATCCAGAGGGCTGGTGAGTTACAGGCGTGTGATGAAGACCTTAAATCTTAACAAATGAAATTTGATCACAACGGACCAAAAAAATTCAAGGTAAAAATGCAGCTGTGAACTTTTCTCAAGACCTCATCCATCCCCAAACGCATGACCAGCAGTGGCTGAAATAAGTTCTGAAATTTTTCCCTTTGGACCTGAATGCTCCCTTAGCTGGTTTTAATTATTGCAGTTAAATGCAGAAAAGTTTTAACTGTAAGCTTTAAACATCCTTTTAAAGATAACTTGAGGGAGTTGAGATGGGGAAAAGAATGAATTAAATAAGCTTTCTGTCTTCTCCAATCTGCATTGCTTTTCCACTCAGTGCCCTGGCTTTTTATCCTCTGTGTCATTTCAAGAAGGTTCATTAACAGGCATCTTCAGAAAGAATAAGAGAGCACACGATCACTGGCAGATTGAAATGCATGTCTACAGCTGGGCTGGCGTTCAGGAGCAAAGGAATTCTGACAAGGTTGGGGTTTGTGTGTTGTTGGGGAAGGATAACTATTTTGAAGGTGTTTTGTTTGTTTTTAACAAACAAAGTGAAGCCTTGCTCAGGAAATTCTCTGTGGTAGCCATGTGAAAGGAGTTTGCAAATCCATGCTGGCATTGGTCTTCCCGATGAGAAGGGTCCCAAACGATGCACAAGCATTTCAAGGGGTCAGCCCCCAGTTTCTACAAACTCTGGGAGATCCAGGGGGACCTGGCACATGCCCCAGGCTGCACTGTAAGCCAGGTGAAGTACATGGTGCTGGTACACCTAAAGATCTGTACAGGGATATTAACAGAATAAAGGAGCTTGGTTTCAGATTGATGCAGCCACTGAATCAATCTTTTATTTCTCAATCTTCTTTGCATCTTTCCTGAAGTTAAATTAAAAAAAAAGAAAAAAGAAAAAAATAATCTGTGCCTCTGCCTACTAATCAGTGGTATCTAGCTCTCAACAGCACCAAGTTCTTTTGTGCATCACTTCTCCTCGGGCATTTCCAGTATTTCATTCTGTGGTTTCATTTTTACATGGCAGGCTTTCTCAGGTGAGTGTTATGGAAGGCCATTATTTCCTCCTCTAACTTTTTCAGAGTGTACACCAGGAACAGCTAAAAGCAGCCTTATAATTTCCCAGGCTGGCAGAGCTCCACGGCTTTACCTTTCAGCCAGCCTAATAAGCCAGGAGTGAAAAGCAGCACTGCAAGGAGCAGTAGAGGAGAGACGCAGAGCGAATCAGGAAACAGCAAAAAATCAATACCGACATATACATGGCCACTTTTCCAATGCAAATTGGCACAGCTTCATGGACATCAATGAAAAAAGAAGTTAATATATACCAGCTGAAAAAAGGCTTTCATTCGGGACCTGTAATTTTTCATTTCTTTTGCCAAAGGGAGAGTCACGGACCAGAAAAGCCCACGTGTGTCACCAAGGGTTGTCATCAAGGATCTGTTAGAAGGCAGTCAGCACACACCATTGAGACGTGGAGGAATAAGAATCCTCCTTAAATGAAAAATTTAACCAAAATCATCGAAATTTTAACTGATAATTCTATTGCTAGCTGGAGCCACTTTCAGAGCTATAGCATCAACTAAGTATTGCAAAAAAGATGCGCCTATTTATTGTTCTGGGAAAAGAAATCGATTAGCAGACATGTTGTTAAGCACTTGGATTACCATTCTGCCACCCATTAGTGAAATAAAAAATATTCATAAGAGGTTAAACTATTATGAGTGCAGGACACGGACATTCTAAACATTCCTGCTTGCACTGTGATCATTAGGACAGTAACATTTTCACCAAAACTACACTTATTTTCACCTAAATAGTTAAGAAAGCAGCAGCATGGTATCTGCTTACCCTTCCAATTAGGGAGGAAGTAGATATTATGCAGAAAATTGTATTTGGATCATACTCTGCCTGACCTTTTAAGGTTGTCTGCGTTCTTATTTACTGCTTCTTGGATTTGCACAAATTAATGTATTTATCTTTCCTACAAAGATAAACAAAACCAAATTCATAAATACAGATTTATTTTCCCTGACTTTACCCACAAACGAACCATTTACTCGCTGGCAAGCAGGTCTTGTAAGGAACCTGCATATACAGTACACTGTGATGGTGAAAGCATGGACTGGAGGTCTGAGGGTCCAGAATTTTCACTTAGGTCTAGGTCACATACCATGGAGTATGACAGGACCCAAAGTGGGAGGCTAGGTTTCAGAAAAATCCCTCGTTGTTTTCCTACCGATGGCTTTCTGAAAGAAGGATCTGGGGGCTCTCATTGTGAGTTGCCTCCCTCTGCTTGCTCTTGTAGCAGACTGATTTCTGAAATACGCTGCGACCACACTCCAAAGGGCCAGGCAATTTTGGCAGTGAAACCTATGCTTCTGCTGTATTATTTTAAGTTCTGGGCTTTTTTTTTTTTCCTTCCAAAACATGAATCTCACCCATTTACCCCATTCAATAGGATGTGTTAATTACTGTGTTCTTTGGAGTGATAGTTTGGCAAGATGGCTCTTCTTCTGGCTGGAGATTTCATTCTGTTTTCCTCTGTCAGAGCCACATCACTAGGAGAGGATCTTAATGGGGTTTGGGAATGAACAGTATTCATAAGCATCAAGCAGATTTGCACAAAAGGGAATATATGTCTCTTTCTTGTCAAACCCTTGAAGTGTGCTGCCTCAGTATCTTAAAGGATGAGAGGAAGGCAAAGAAAGCCCCAACTGCTGCAAACTTTGATGACGCATATTCGGTACCCCAGCTTCTCTCACTTGGCTTGGCTTTAGAAGCCGCACGTTTTTATAGAACGTCTTCATACGGAGAAGCTCACATCTGCAGAGTTTCACTGCAGCTATTAGAGAAAGTTTTAGCTTATCCTTATCAGATGTAATCCCAGATGAGAAAACAAAGTAGTACATTAAAAAGAATCTGATAAAATATTCCCCACACCATGAATGCAGCAGCAGTATGCCATTGCTGGCTTCTGTTTCAAAAGCACGCCATGAGCACGCTTATCAAAGCAGCCTGTTTGGGGACTGGGAAGATTGCTCGGCAAGCATTTCAGGTGGCCTGCTCCTGCAGTGTTGGAGGACTTGCAGAAATCATGGCAAGTGGGAGATGCGCACTGGAAAGGATAATCACTGTAGGAAAACTACAGAGAGGTGGTCTAACATCATTAGTTCATCCAGCTAAAATCACTTCTAATTTTAATAAAACACAGCTCCATATTTGCTAGCAGGTGGAGTGGCTGAGTCTGCCAGCTGTTTCCCTTTCCCCTCACAAACAAGAAGGGATTTCAGCTGTACCTAGTCATGGACACAGGCTGGCCCCAGGCACTGCCCATTACCCACACATGGCATTAGGCAACATTCTGTGGGCTATCACCAAACACCTCTACGTTTTGTTGTCATTTCTCTAGCAGGCATTTGATTTGGATGGATGCAAATCTGCTGAAATCTAACAAACACCTTTGGGAACAGCGCTGTCTACGTGAACTAAAGCTGCGCAGACTGACCTGAGAGATCCACCACTGCTGGCCTTTGGGAAAATATTTGTGGAGGGGAAACTAAATGTTTCCAGCTGCCAGCAGTACCTGAGGAGTAACCCAGCTGACGGACACTTCCCTAAATGCTGCAGTCACCTTTTGACAGGCTCAGTTCCAAGCGGACTCCATTATGGGAAACTCAGGGAAGAAGGGATTGCAGGATCACTCCATCAAACACAACGAACATGTGAACTGCTCTCTTTTACAGATGGTTTCACGGTGCTGTTTCCTGATTTGTTTGATTCAGTTAGTCATATTCATCAGAACGGACCATTAACTATCAGCTAGAACTCTCAGGAACAATTATCTCCCACAAACACCGCGGATGTCACGGCTCCACGCAGCTGGCTGGCTGTCCTTGGCGTGTTTAACGCATTCGTATTCAGACAGATACTGACTGTATATTTCTGTTTTACTGCTGCTTTTGATTTGACAGTTGCTGGCAATTCCGCTGCTGATTTATTTATCTGTTGTACCCCTGCTGTTTTCTCCAAAGCACTGCTTCCACAGAGTTTCCAGGCAGTTCAATATAACCTGCCTCAATCAACTTTCCTATTTTCTTTTCTTCCTTTCAATAGTCCCAAAGTCCAAGGCACCTATTTTTCAACTTAGAACATTCTTTCAAAGAGTAATACATAGTATTTTTTACGGACGCTGCACTGCTTTGCTCGTAGTGGGACAGCCAGCGAGGGGTGCCTCCAGGGACTGCTGCCCAGCGATGCCCGCTGCGACGCGCAGTCAGGCTCCAGCTCTGCAGGGCGAGGGCATTTGTTTCTCCCGTGCACGCTGTCACGTCTCTGCAGCCATCCCTGCTCAGAGCAGGGAATACCAAGTGCTGCAATTTAGAAACTCCAGCTCCCAAACAAAAGAACCCAATCAGCTATTTATAGCACGACCCCAGCACAACAATATCTCATCTGCGCAGCACTTGCCCTGAGAATCTCAACGCTACTCAAAAGAGCCACAGCGTAATGACGGCAGGGCTGCTCACAAGTTTCCATCAACATAATTTTTAAAACTGAATTAGATTTTCAACAACACAAAAATCCTGCAATCCATTACAGTGATTTGAGCATTATGGTAATTAAAAGTTGTACCGTTTAATTTGCATGAACAAAAGTTACAGACTATGGGGGACTATTATCCCACAACAATACCCATTCATCCAAAATCAGTTTCTTTTTCCTTTTCTCCTGTTTCTTTTTCCAGGACCATTGTTTGTTTTTTCTTTTTCCTTCCCTTCAGCAAATGAGTACTAATGAGTAACAATTAAACAGAGTAACTTCTAATCTCGTAAGCTTTGACTTAATTCCTATCAAGTCTGTAAGATTTAAGAACAAGATGAGGTCAAAGGCCAAAATAAGCATCTATGTGAACTAGTTCCAGTGAGAATGCAGTTCTCAGTCTGCATGTAAAGAATTGCTGTGTTTTTGTTTGTTTGTTTGTGGGTTTGAGTTCAAAATGGCTTTGGATTTACAGCCATTTCAGGTCTTTCTCCTTGCCAAAGTCACTGTGGAGCTGCGCTAAGCAGGACTAAATAAGGACAATGGTATTCACAGGGGTATTCAATCTCAGTATTTTGCTGTCATGGTCTTCCCTATACCCAGGGACATCTTGTACATAGGGTAGGTTGCCTGAGCTTGATAAAATTAAGAGCTTTGCCTCAGAGAAGAAATTAATACTTTAACCTACTTTGATGTTCTGATACCACACTCCTTTTGAAATTTAGCTCATCAAACATTATTCTGCTACATACCCCCCATACGTCTTGTTACGTATTCTGTACCTAGCCCCCAAAATCCAGGGTGCCCCCAGCTGTAATTTATTTTGTTCCCCAAACCCGAATCCCTCTGTCTTCTCCCAGGCCAGCAGGGTGTGCACGGCCTGGCCCTGCTCTCCCCCCTGTCAGCTGGAACAGCCGCGTGAGTCCACGTCTCTGACACGTACCTGCTCCTCCTGTTCCCTGTATCCAAGTCTTGAGAGCTGCAGCTTTATCATCCCTAATGGCTGCTGACAGCTTCATTAGCTGAACCTTAAAACCATGTACTTCATATGCACCGTGTATGTTTGCCACAAAATTCTATAACGGATTACGTCCCATTTATCTGATTTACATGCATTCACTCTAATTGTATAATTAAACCTAAACACAGCTATTGCCCAAAGGATAATCTGTCCTAAGCTATTACCAGAGAAAACAAAGACCATCTTAGAACAGATCCAAACTGGCTTGTACCATTTTAGAAATTAGAGTCTGAAGTCTGTTTTCAGAGAATTTGACAGAAGCAAGAATGGGACTTTTTCTTGTATTCTAGCACACCTTCATTCCTGAGTTTCTTCCTTTTTCCTTGTCTTCTCTCCCTGTATGTGACTGCATGCACATGGTACTCGGGGCTGTGGACAGCCAGCCCTGGCAGCCCTCTGCTCCCAGCAGTTCCTGCCCAGGACCATCCTCACATCCACAGGGATCAAAATGACCCAGCCTCAGCATTCCCAGACTTTGACCCTACAGTTAAAAAGCCCCTTTTTTTTCTTACTGTTTGCATGTTTACACTTCCTCCCTCCCACCCACATGCAATCTGTACTTGCTATGATACACTACAATTTCAGCCAAATGTATGAAAAATAAATTAAACCCTTCCAATATTAAGGTAAGTGACTTTTTTTTTTTTTTTTTTTTTTCCCTTCTAAACCACAAAGAAGCAGTAAATAATTTCAAATAATGAAAGGCCAGAAAACTGCTCCCCCCTTACACAGCTCCCCAGCCTGCATGCGAACAGGGGTACTCTCTGGCACAATGCCCGTGCTGCCTCCACAGACCAGGGCTGGCTGTGGCACCCAGGTGGCAGGCAGACCTTTTTTGCAAGCTGCACACCTTACCCACCTTCACCTCTGCATGGCACTTATGCCTGCAGGAACGAACACAGAGCAGGCACGGCACCGTCCCATGGCCAAGCAGGAGCCAGGCTGCCAAGGAGACACTTGGGAGCTGTGAGTGATGGCAGCAGCCGCAGCCGGGAGGGCTGATGCTGAGCACTGATCTGATGGCTGATGCTGAGGACCAAAGCCCCGCACCCCTCACATCAGAGGTTGCCAAAAGACAGCTTCATCGGCTCCCTTCAGTGACACGCATCTGAATCCACGTGACACCCAGTTTACCTGTGAGAAGAACTAATGATGTTAAAAGAGCTGCTACTCACCCCCAGTAGTCTACAGTTCTTAATCAAAAATCACTGAAATCAAGATGACAAAAACTCCTATAAAATTTCTTGGTCTTTGGATCCATCACTTACATGTGGAGAATCACGTATGTTAAAAATAAACAAACATTTTGTTGTGGTTGATTTTTCTTTCTTCTCTCTCAAAACCACACACATCTGACATTTCTATTAGGATGCTGAATATTTGTGAAGTCAGAAGCATCATTTTTTCAGACTTGACAGTTCAGTATGTGATATTTTTCAGTGTAAACAAATACAAAATATTTTTATTGCCTCTTTATCCAGGCATCTCAAATGCCACTCTAGTTCCAATAATTTATCAGATGCAGGCTCAGTTAAGAGCGTTTGCCTGAGATTCACAGCTTGACAATCAAAGCAGAATGCTCGCTTTCCCATTTCATGCCTACCAGGACTTCATTGCAAATACATATTTCTGATAAAACCCAGAACACAGCCAGCCTTCTGTGCCCTTCGATCAATCATGGCTCAAGTAACTCCACCAGTGCAATAATTTGCCTAAAATTTACTTCTAATTTGTTTATTCAGAAGGCCACACGAGGTAGCCAAAGTGCAGAAATGGGGAGTTTGGGGTAATCCAGCCACATAAGCAAAGTTTTGTTTGTGTTTGTAATGAGCTCACCAAAAGTCATAAGCTGCAGATGAGTTTAATTAAAGTCAATGGAGCAAAGAGATTAAGCACTTGAGTGTGCTATCTTCATGGCTTACAAAACTCCAGTAAGTCAAATCATTAAACTTTAATTTGCCTGAGATTATGTAACATGGGCATGGAAATACTTGGGCCTCACTTCATCCCACCTGTGTACTAGAATTTTTATAGTACCTCTCACTGCAGTAAAAAAAAGTTGCACAAAATGAAGTCCAAACTTCCAGAAGAGAGGTGGAAGAAGTGTTAGATGTGCACAGGTAGCTACGTGCAAGGACTGCAGGCACAGCCTGCTCCTGGCCCATGTCCTACGCTATGGCTTTTCCACCACGACATCAGTTCCTTCCACG
Organism: Alectura lathami; assembly: GCA_013399715.1. Classification (NCBI taxonomy): domain Eukaryota; kingdom Metazoa; phylum Chordata; class Aves; order Galliformes; family Megapodiidae; genus Alectura; species Alectura lathami. The sequence continues at coordinate 94,425 of VXAV01010096.1, read as the reverse complement.
CCAGCTGCTGCAGTTCAGCCCTGGACATCCTGCCAGACACCCACCAGGACTAGCACAAGACAAACCAGACACCCACTGATGAGCCAGACAGTTCAGACAGATGTGATACCTGCATGCTGCCAATGCCTTGGGTCACCCGTCCTTGCAAAAATGATTAAGAGTCAGTCCCATCCTTTATTAAAACGCAGTCACCCCGCTCTCAGCAGGACTAATTTCTGGAGTGTTCCTCATGTGCAAGTACTCTCCCCCATTTCCCTTTGCTGTTGCTCTTACCCACTCCTGAAATGAGAGAAAGCAGCAGCCCATTTCTTCATGGCTCATTTCTAACCTTTTAAAATGCTACCGTTTAAAATATTTATAGTTTTTACAGTTGCCAGCAACCTTCAGAGTGAGACTAAGCAGTGTTATTTCTTCCTTCAAGAAAGCCACTGAGCCTGGGAGCCCCAAATTCATTTCATTACAGAGCATGTTGACAAAATTACCTCAAAATTTCCCTTGTGGCGATGAGAAAAATTAACTGTATTCTATATGACAAAAACATATTGTGTTTGCAAATTTCATATGCAAAATATCACTCACTGATGAGCTAAAAATTATGCACTGTCATATCGTATCAACAGACTCCCTAGAAGATTAGTTACTTTACATCACACTTTGAAAGTTAGTGTTTCTACATTTAGGCTTCAAAATCATATTTACCTTTAATGTTTTATTCTCTGTGCAGACACCAACACAAGCACTGATCTGTGCCTTTATGCTGAATTCTGACTTGTGTGTGAAAAGTCACTTACCAGGTATCACAGCAAGCTAAAATCTTTACGTTTTAACAGATTTCGAGTACTATCTTGTTGTTTAACTAACCTTAGAGACCCCCCGCCTACTTCCATGGCAACTACATTAGGAACTTAGGGAAACAGTCCCTACGCACAGAGGCTGGACTTAAACCACTCCTCCATCTGCACACCCACTGACGCAGGTGAGCCCAGGGAATTGTTGCCTTCCCTTTCTGGGCTACAAATAGCTCTCCGCGCTGTTTTATCTCCAGGAACTTCTCCATGTGTTCATGAAGAAACTTCCTTCTCCTCTGCAACACAGATCCAGATCAAACTGCAGGTTCTCAGAGCTCTACCTTAAGATCTTGTAAATTTATCATTCTTTGAGATGTATTTGGAAATTAGTCAGAGAGAAAAGCGAGCTCAAGAAGCCCCAAACATACCGGAAAGACAGAGAAACGTTCTGATTAACCAAACAGAATTGGTTGGTTCAGAATATCTAAGTGCACACAACTCATAGGGAGATTTTTTTGCTTCACTCAGCTCCCAAAGGAAAGAATATTCCGCCTTCTTTGAACTCCGAACGTCCTCGCATGCCTCACATCATCCCCATCCAGGCAACACAGCCTCTTGCTGTGTTCAGTGACCTCTCTTGTTGTGTCTCCCCTCTCCAGGGCATCTGCTCTGCCTTATCAGAGAGATTTCTCCAGCTCCTGCATGGTTCAGACTTGCTGCTTTCTCTTGGGAATGGATTATTTGTCCTTATCACTGAGGATTAATAGCCACTTGTCACATACTTGACAACCAGTGTTCACAGACAACCAGAACCACTTCCAATAAAGACTTCTTGCTGAACTCCTGAAGCAATTACTTTTCCTTTTGCCTTGCAATCAGACCACTGCCAGAGATACAGCCCTCTGTCACACTTTACATCTAACCCTCCCTTTCTTTCTTTCTTTTTCAAATTGAAATTTCCCTCCCCATTCTCTGTGATTTGCAGGTGCCCTCCCAGAGCGCGCAGGACATGCTGCCCGAGCAGCTCCATCGTGCCGTACGCTGCACACGAGGGCTCATTCGTCCGCAAACAAATGCTAACATCATCAGCTCCTGCTGCTTGAAGCATTCACAAGAGTCAATTACAGCTCAAGGGAAAATCCAGCAAAATCCTTAAATACAATGTTTTGAGCCTAAAGTTTAGTCTGGAATAAGCTTTCAAGATTCATTCAATGCGTACCCATTTATTTTTTTCCTATTCCCACTGCCTCGTATGCATCCTCTCTTTTGGCTCAGTCAAGTTAATCACCCTCTTCTGTAAGGAATGCACAGGATGGATAAAAAGCCCCAAACCTTTCTGTTCAGCTTTAAAAATAAAAAATGGCTTCCCAGTGTGCTCTAGAAACCCTGCGTCTGTGCACTAAGCTCTTTAACAGCTCAGTACTCCTTGTCCTAGATCTGCAAGTGCTTTCAGACTCGTATTTCAGTGGAGGTGCCGCTGAAAGCCCCCACTGCCACGGGTCCTGCTGTGAGCCACAGACCTTTGTCAGCCTTTAACCTCTGGAGGTGAGAACCCACCAACCTGCAGTTCCACCGGTTGACCTTCCTCGTACACAACACCACACAATGTCCTTAATACCCTTCTTATTATTGCCATTTTCTGGAATAAGTAATTCCAGCAAAAGCAATGAGATAACACAAACTACTATTCAGTGTAAGACAATTCACCAGACTGCTTCAAAATCCTAAAATATTTTATATTTCTGCAGGGTCTTTCACTCCATAACTAAAACATTTTTGGAGATATGAGTTAATTCTCTCAATACTCGTGTGAGACAGAAATTACTGTAGTTGCTTCTACCAATATCCTGGATGTGACTGCAGAGATGTTCTTTATATATTCTCTATTTCTCTGCAGTTTTTCACTTAATTGGACAATAAGCACTGGAGATACTCCACTCACACAAAGAACTTTTTTTTAGCAATGCAATATGCATTGCACACACCTTGTGTTTATTTGCTGTAGAGAACTTGTTTCCTTAAACTAATGAATATGTAACAATGACTATATAAAAATCTTAATTCTTAGCTGCATGCTTGAGCTCTGCTGCACGGAGTCTAAGAAATCTCCTAATTCATGCTACAGGGACGTTCCTATAAGGAGTAGCTGGGAACCTCCTGAGATGGGCTGAGCTTCTCACCTCCTTTTAACTAAATTGAAGTGGTAGCAGTAGGCATTTCACTAGAGGCTTCAATTTACTAAAACTCCAAGGTGTACAGACGTGTTTTGTTAAAGAGAGCTGGATCCAAATATGTGCTTAAAGCTCAGGCTATGCACATTTATTCAACACAAGAAAAGTCAATCAGCCCAGAGCTGTCAAAATTCCCATTGATTTCAATCAAGTAGCACAAGACTTCTAGGACTTGGCTTTCCTGAAGTGAGAAGCTCATTCTTCCTGGGGGGAAAAATGCCAATCTTTTCTTCCTCCTTTCTATTTTTTTAATTAAAGCCAGTTGGATTTTCCATTTGCACCAGAGCCCCGCGCAGAGGCACTTAAAATAGTTCATTACAGGTTTTCACCCACACTGCCATGTTTCTAACTCTGAAGATCATTAACACTTCACCTCTTTGGAGGACTAACAAGCCTCACAGAACCCTAAGTCTCCTCCAGACGATGCCTTAGGCAAGGCTTTTCTCCTCCTGAAGGAACAGCTTTACCACTCCAACGCCGCCTCTCGTCTTCTCCCAGGAGCATTTGGGTTCCCAGGAGCCCTCCTGCTGGTCCCCAGCAGGGACATGCAGGTAGCCTCAGCAAAACAAGAACCCCTTTCACTCAAACTCACAGGTCTAATCCTGACCTTGTGGATTCTCATGTTCCATCAGCATCATCCCACTGAACGACTGTTCTCCCTGCTCCATGACACTGCAGGCAGGACCCACAAAGGAACACTGCTCAGCCCTGGCTCCCCACGGTGTCTTTCACTCCTGGGTGATTTGCCAGGCATTAGGGCTTTCCTGCTGATGCTCTCCCTGGACTCATGTTGCAGTGATTGCTATATATAAGAAGGAAAACCTCCTCCTTCAATTTTTTAAATAACATTTGAAAATTAAATGAGAAGTTGCTTCTATGAGCGCTATTGCCTAACATCTCTGATTAGCAAAAATGAGTGCAGGTCCACAGCAGATACTTTTCTAAAAGCAGGACCACAATTTAATTAACCACTCCACTCACAAATTCTGAGTAGAAATTAAATGTGGTTCAGATTAATGATTTTGTATTCACTGCTCTGGGAATTTCTTATGCCCTGCTGGTTTTAACTTCAAGTTTGTTACTTAAAAACTTAATCAGGAGTTTGTATGGCACCTGATTAAGACTTTCTTTAAATGTTCCTGCAATAATTTCCAGCTAAAAAGTACATCACTGCACAGCTCATTTCACAGAAGTTCCCGAATCCAATACAAACTATAATGCCAACAATCGCAGCTGAAATCAGAATCAAACACATCCTCAGTCAAATTTTCCCACTTCCACTTGTAATATTTAAGTCGGGACTAACTACCTTAAAGTTGCTCCAAATTAAAAGTTGCGCAACTCAGAGCAGAAATTAATCTTTCTGTCATTTTGTAAGGTATGATGAACAAATTAAACCTGTCTCAAATTTAGGTCACTTTTGGTGGTCTATGAAGAAATAAGCAACAGACCTGCAAAAACTCTTACGTAAAAGTGCATGAGCGTCTGAGCTAGTTCTACTGAACTCAAGACTCCAGTATGAGGTCCTTCATATGCATTATATAAATACATCCTGACAGTTTTTCACATCAGAATACTGAAAAAACAGTTGCCATCTTTTTTCAAGGTACTGAAAATGGATATTGTTCATTTTCCAACTTGACTTGAATCTCATTTACCAGTGACTTCTAACAATAAACCCATACCTAAATAATCTGTGCTCTCTGTGGGGAAACGATAGAGAGCACAAATCTCTGAGTACTTGACAGCAATTTGAGGCAGACCTTAGTCAAAGCCTTCATGCAAAGAAATCAGAACAACAGACAAAATACCTGGGGTTATTTCAAGCTTTCTAATAAACTAGCTAAATGTGGCTATTGCAAGTGCCAACTAATTACTTAAAAGAAAAGGTAATTGTAAACTGAAGGAGCCTGGTAATTTGCACTTCCATTGAAGATGACTGTGTCACAGTGGTGAAAGGATACAGAAAAAAAAAGTTAATGGATTTATTGGACTAGATTGCACTGGCACTTGTGCTTCTGAGGGTCTGAAGCAACTCAGAAGGCTGGGTTACTTTGGCTGTACATTTGCCTGAAAATGCAATCTAACCTATTCATTCAAGGTAAACACCAGAACTTATTGATCCTACAGATCATTGTTCCCCTGAATAATTATGATTTTAAAAAATCAAAGCATATTGTAATATATCAGATTCCTCAATCTTTCGTATGGGAAGTTATTAAAGCATTTCATTTCCATTGTCTCAGCAGTGCTAGATTATCCACGAAAACACTGACATAACTGAAGGGAAACAAGATTCAAAGCTCTCTGAAATCAAAATGTCTCATTAAACTCTGCCTCCTTCAACCCTGTTAAATTTGGCATGGTTTCTAAATTAAAAGGATATGCCCATGGGATGAGAACTGCATTTTCAGCCTGTAATTACTTCAGCTGTACATGGAGTGAACAAGGACAGTATCTCATTCACTCACTCTTCATTTTTACCCCTGCTTGAACTCAGTGGGCCAACATTTGATCTGCCGTGTAGAGGGAAAGAAAATGAAACTACACACTGGAAGATAAACAGTTAAGTCTGAAAAAACAGAGATTCTACACGGACATGTCACAGACAACTAGGGGAACAAGGGAGACAACTGGATGAAGGTGCAGACCTTTAGAAACTCATCAGATGACTGCAGATCTTGCACTAACACCAAGGGACGGACAGAGCTGAGTGCTCAGTTCCCACAGCTCCACCGACCTGCTGCTGGCTCCGTGCAGGGCTTGGCCAGCCCAGCCTTGTGAACCGTGCAGATCACCCCACTGCAGGAGTAGCTAGAGAAGCTAATATGAAGGTTCATTTAATATGAAAATTAATGACAGCATTTTCTCTCCTCATTCCTTGGTAAATAGGATACAAAGAGACCTGAATACAGGTCTGCAATGAAGATCTAAGTGAACTTTCTGTTCGTACTGCAGAGCTTCTCAGATAATGCTGTTATCCTTCTCCCTGCTTGCGTTCAGCAGTATGAAGCTCACTGTGATTTCCCACATCTCTCAGACAACACAGTCTGAAGTGGAGCAGCCATATACAGAATGCCATGAACACACGTCCTTCACCTAGAAAACATCATTTATAAAGCTAAGAAAAAGACCATGACAGGTCTGTATCAGCAGTTTCAGAGTTGGCCAATGGATGGAGCTGAAGGTGATGACTGGGGCATAATCCACAGAGGAATGAAAGCCAGCCTCAGGTATACAACTGGACTACCAACTAACAGCAGTGAAGTATCAGACTACCAGCAACAGAGGAGAAAAGCTGTAATGAAACGACACCATATCAAGAATGCCTTTTTTTCCCTCCGCCATTGTACCAATACCCACTGGCAAGTCAAGAAAAGCTACCACAGCCTCATGAAGTAACAATGCACATTGGCTTGCTTCAAATTCTGACTTAGCTGGCTCTCCAGACTGGATATGAAACCCACACTGTGAAAGAGCAGACAAATTGAATAAGCAGGAAAACACGGCGTTTATTTCAGTATTTTAAAAAGGTAGATTATCCAAAGGAGAGAAGATGCTGGGGGCACTTCAGAGAATGCCCAAGAGACCACTGACCTGTCCTCACACAACAGCCTCGTGTCAGAGAGCTTCACTATTCCTCACCCACCTCTGCCATCCAGTAGTCAGCAAGGAAGCCTCTAACAGATGTTGGGCTGGAGCAAAACCGCTCTGCAGGAGATTTCTGCCAGTTTGTCTGATATTGGGAAATTTTTTACTAAAAGGAAAGTAACTTGTTTTTCACTCTTCTCATAAAACAACTGCTTGTAACACTTCTTACTCGCTCTTATCCCGGCCTGGCTGTGACTGTCTGTACCAGCTGTTACTGGACCAGCTTACAGCTCATAGCACAGACCCCTCAAGTTTGCTCTTCTGGGCAGCGATGACTCCTCAGCTGTCTCAAATGGGCTCATCAAAAACAGATCCACTAGCAATAATTTTTCCAGACACTTCTGACATTTTGGTCCATAATCCCTAGGCAGCATCTGTCTCACACAGGAATTCTTCAGTCAAATGCCTTCAGGGAGATCCACGAGCAAAAGGTCAACATTTGACAATGTGACTACTAGTTGCAGGGGTCTCCATCTGTGGATGCTGAACTTTTGACACTTGGGGTTCAGTGTTTAGGAAGGCAGATAACTCAGCACGTTCTGGCAGTAAAGCCTCATAACTTTCTCTAGGTAGGCACTGAAAACACAAGTGACTTTAGATTATTAGTCAAAAATCTCAAAATAATACAGCGAATTTTAAAGACATTGTTATTTCCACTCCCAAATTTTGTTTAAATTCTGAATGTACTCCTTAAAAGGATCAGTCTGAGTTGTAGGTCTCACTGTAGGTTTACTTTGATGGAAAGTAAACTTGCAAAGTGAGGTCTTATGTAGCTTTTGCGTTCAATAAACCACTGATACCTTTCTAAAACATGCAAGATAATAAGTTTATTTAAAAAAAAAAAAGGCGCAGTAATTTTCAGCTTTATTTAATTACTGGTGTATCTCTCTACTTCCTAGTAATAACAATCTTTTATTATGCTTATGAATGTGCTGATTTGCCTATACACCTGTTTAATTGAAAGCAGATGTTCATTTTGTAGTGGGTTATTTTCATAACATACATCACTATTAACTTGCTATTGCTATCATAACACATGGGGAAAAATAATAAACAAATAGCGCAGAATGGTTTGTGTGGTTATGAAGTTAACTGCCTATTTATTGCCACAGTTCCATCACCACCAGTGATCTGATGTACTCCGCACTTGTCACATTATTTCTACATGTTCTACTCAACTTTTTATTTGGCTTGTACCAAAACAACACTTTGGGTTATTCACTATTGTGTTGGTTTAGATAACAACCAACGAGTGAACCGGCCTCCTGGGTTCAGTGGGGAGGGCACCTCATATCTGCCACAGACGTTACTGACGTAATCCATCCATGAAGGGTCACTAAATACTCTTCACAGGAGCAATTTCTTTTCATAGAATCACAGAATCGTCCGAGCTGGAAGGGCCCTTTAAGGGCCACCCACTCCCACTCCCTGCAGTGAACAGGGACGCCTACAGCTGGGTCAGGTTGCTCAGAGCCCTGTCCAGCCTGACCCTGAATGTCTCCAGGGACAGGGCAGCCACCACCTCTCTAGGCACCCTGTGCCAGCGCTTCACTGCCCTTAGTGTAAAAATTTTTTTCCTTCTATCCAGTCTAAATCTCCCCTCCCTCAGTTTGAAACCATTTCCCCTCGCCCTATCACAACAGGCCCTGCTAAAGAGTCTGTCCCCTTCTTTCTCACAGCCCCCCCCCGTTCAGCAGTGTCAATCACCACAAGAGTAAGACTGATGACCTCGAGGTGTAGGACCCTTTGTCTCCTCATTAATTTCCTGACACTTCTAGAAAGTGTGTTAATAAGATATTAAGGATGAAGTGACTAAAGCGAAACTGAGCAAGATGCACTGAGCATACTCCTTTGGAGAAGTGCAGACCGTGCACTGCACAACACAAAGGCATACAATACTTTCTCTTAGTAATGAATACAGCGAGCTTAAGTTTCAAAAGGTAGCACATTTGCTATCACATAACTACACAAAAATAGAAAGCTCTGATAAAAACAGTAAAACTGAACAAATCAAATGCCCACGATCAATTTAAAAAGACAGAATTTTTCAAAATCCTGACTGACAGAAATTACAACAGCAACAATAATTGCCACTGAGCCCTGTTCTGTGCAGCAGTACCAGAATACTTCCCTTAAGAGAACGAGGGATCCGATTCCACAAAACTTAGGCACAAAGCAGACGATATTCAGTGGCAGGAGGTACAAGGGATACTTTAACAAGACAAAGTGAACTCAGACCGCCAAGGCTACAGGAAAGGTCAGAAGCAAAGACAAAGAGAACATCCAATAGCAGAGAATTAGAGGCTGCTGTGAAGGTAATGCAGTGGGTCAAGCAAACTTAGCACTTTAATCAGCCCTGACAGTAACGTGCTGAGCATTTTCTAAGCAAATAAAAACTGTGGACTTCAGACCTTCCTCCCCAAAACCGGTCCAGACTTTTTTCCCCTGGTGTGCACACCAGATCATTCCTCCTTTATTTGTTCCTGCCTCTGCCATGGTTTCCTTCCCTGGGAATGGTTACCCCCGAGCAGGTTTGTCAGCTCCGTTCTCTGCCATTACCCCTCTATCCACCGCCAGAAATTTCTGCCCAGAATTAATTTGGAGCTGAGTTGTAAATAGCGTCATCCTCACCTTGCTGGTGGTGAAAATGGCACTGGGGCTGATCTGCCATCACCCTGAAAACATCAGTTCTGTTGTAAGAGTGCTGTGCTGCTTTTGGCCATCAGTTTCATAATCTCCTTAAGACAAAGAGCAGAGTGCTGGTTCATCAGGGTAGTTATATCCGAAATGCAGTGCTTTCTGCAAATCCAAATGAAGCATTTCAGGTTTTCCTATGCATGCATCAGTCTGGATGGCCATCCTCGTATTGATTTTAGAAGTCTTTTAGCTAACAGTCCCTCCTGCACTCTGTACATTTGCTCAGTGAACACAACACAGGCCATTATGATCTGTTGATTAGTCTGGAGGCAGGCTGTGAAGTACCCCTTATCACCTGTAGACCACTGTAGGGTTTGCCTCCTAGAATCCCCCAGACAGCACAGACTCTCCTGAGTTTGTTTGTGCACTGACACAAGAACAACCTGCAGAAAGTCAACAGCAACGATTCCCCTGGGACAGAACTGGAAAATTAAGTTCAGACTCTGTTACGCAGGTCTTCTTAGATTTGATTGAGGATCATCCCACAAAGCATCAACAAATGGGACCAAAGCCAGGTCCGTCTTCATACCGAGCTGCTGAACCGGGACTGCTGGATATGAGAACTAAGCCAAGGAGGCACTAGTTTGCATGTTGATTTATTTGATTCTTTTCCTTGTGTGTAATATACCGACTGCCACATAAGCGTGAAGAACTGCTACTATGCGTCTGATTCCAGAACAGGAAAGCCAGATACACTGCCAATCAGTGCAGGCTATTTCATTTCAAGAAAGAGACCTCAAAACTCATAATCAAGTCTACAGGGAATGTACAATATGAAATACAACATGAGTAGCTAGAATAAACTTTGATTTGATTTCCTTTGGTGGTAATGGTTTCAGATAACTATTTAAGACAAATGCATTTGGGACAGACTACCCAGAGAACAAATTACTAATATGTAAAACAATAACAACACAAACAAGTGGGGGGAGTTGAATTTTTTTTAAATTCCAAAAATTACAGAAAAGCGTAATCATGATTCAGTAATTTACCCACAGCATCTTTTTTTTTTTTTTTTTTTTTTTATTTTTAAAAAAAACTTTGTGGCTTATTACATTCTCC